>CAUJNA010003373.1:0-47500 GCA_963377175.1 Effrenium voratum | reverse complement strand
GTTGTGAAACTGCTGCGCTGGTCGTTCGTAGTGCTAGATGCGTATTCCAATGCTCTGGATGAGCCTGTGTAGTGTTTCTTTGCTGATGTATTTGGTAAACAAATCTGCGCTGTTGTGGAGTGTGTTGATCTTAAGGATTCTGATGATGTCGTGCTTGATGAGGTCTTGTGTGTAGAGGAATTTGAGGTCGATGTGTTTTGCTCGTTTGCTAGTGCCTTGTCGTGTAGCAATGCTCTTGCCTGCTGTGGAGTCTGTGTGGATGCGTAGGTTTAGCTTGCTGCAAATGTTGGTTTCAAGTAGGAAGTTTCTGAGGTGTAGTCCCTCATTAACTCCTGTGCAAATGGCGTAGAGTTCAGACTCTGCTGAGCTAAGTGCTATTGTAGCTTGTGTTCTGCTGCCAAATGCAACTGTTGTTCCTAGAAAGATGATGTTGAAACCTGAAGTTGATTTCCTGGTAGTAGGGCATCCTGCCCAGTCGGCATCGACATGAACGTCGAGATCCAGGATGTTGTTGGTGTTTGCTCTGAGTGTTGTTGTTGGTTCTATGGTGAATTTGTAGTGCTTGGTGCCGTGCAAGTAGCGTAGTAGATGTTTGACTCTCTTTTGTGAAAGTTCTGTAGGTGCTGTGAGGTCTCGTGCTAGTTCTTTTGTGGAGTATGCAATGTCTGGTCGTGTGTATGCTAACCATTGAAGTTTGCCAACAATTCTTCTGTACCTTTTGTGTTGTTCGTGGTCAAGTAGTGCTTCATCTTCTATTGTTGGTTTGTAGTGTGCAATTCCTGGAGTGTTTACTGAGTTGCAGTTGTTCATTCCAGACTCCTCGATCATGTTGTCGATGTAGGAGTCCTTTAGTCCAAGATTGCAGTAGTTGCCGAAGTGGTCGATGTTTCTTCCAAGAAATTGTTGTGGTTTGCCAGGTTCGAGGTAGCCGATGTGCTTGAGTAGTACCTGCTTCTGGACGGCCTCGAAAGTGGAGTCGACTGCGGTCTTGTCTCCAAGTACTAGTAGATCGTCCACGTAGACCATGATGTAGCAGTCGCGAGTCGCATTGGTGTAGACGTTGGGTTCTGACTTTAGTCTTACAAAGCTGAGCTTTTGTAGAACTTCAGCCAGGTAGTCCTGCCATGCTTTCGGTGAACTGCGTAGTCCATACATGGCTTTCTTTAGTCGCCAGATTTTGTCCTGTTGTGGACAAAGTTCTTTAGGTGGCCAAAGGTAGACGTCACGTTGTTTACCGTCGTGGTCTTTTGCGATGGGTGCGTGTAGAAATGCTGTAGAGACGTCACCTAGTCGCGCGATCCAGTTTGGTCGTGACATTTGTAGTGCGAGAAGTGTCCGGAGTGTCGTGAACATTGGTGTAGAGGCGTAGACGGAGTCTTCGTCCTCGATCTTCTCGGTGTAGCCTTTTGCGACGATTCGGCTTCGTACTCCTGGTCCTTTCTTTCTGTGTACCCATCTTGTAGGTATCGCTTCTCTGATGACGTTGTCGTTGACGGTAGACGCATCTACTTCGTCGTAGACGTCGTGTAGTTTCATTTGGTTTGACTCGTGTTTCATTCCTTCCAGTAGTTGTGTTTCGTCGTAACCTTCGTTGTCGAAGATTATGGGTTGGTCTTCTGAGGTGTCGTCGTTTGTGTAGGGAGTGATGGATTTTCCGTTGGGAAGTGTCACTGCGTTGATTTTCTGTCGTAGTGGTGGTGGTTCTTTGGTTGCTTGTTCCGTTGATCTGATTGTAGTGTCCTTTGAGGTCTTCTGTGCTTTAGTTGGTTGCATTACTTCTTCCGGAGTTAAACGTCGTAGTGTTTGTCGAGGTGGTGCTGGTAGTGGTGGATGTTGTCGTCCGGTTGGTGAAGTAGCCATAGGACTATCCGGTAGTGGTCGTGAACTTGACGTCGATGTTGACGGAAGTCGTGGAGGTGGTGTGGTGCGTTGTTGTTTTGTTGCGGGTTCCGCAACGATGTCGTCCGTAGCGTTCGTTTGTTGTCCGAAATCTTGCGTGGACCTTCTTTTCTCTGACGGTGGTAGTTGCGCATCCAACAGTGTTGCGAACGATGGGTTGTAGGTGTTCCGTCGTGGTGCCCACGGTGTGCCGGAAACTTTGTTCAATAGTGCGAGGTCGTATTTGAAGTCCGGTTGTAGTCTCCGCACTGTTCGTACCTTTTGTACGCCGATTCTGTTGCGACGTAGTTTTCTCCGGTTTCGGAAACTTTTCCGAGCCAGATGCATTTCTGCATCCGTAGGTCTGCTTTTGGGAGTTTCTTGTGTTGTGGTGGAAGGTAGAGTAGTGTCTCGCCAAATTCGCAGATTGCTCGCTCGTAGTTTCTTCCCCAGCGGCGTTCAAAGCTTGTGTAGCCGTCTGAGTGAATGACGTAGCGATTTACCGTCCATGCTGCATGTCGTACTATCCAAGGTAGTAGACAGTGCTTTGTGGACATCGTCATGCTGTAGTTGCTTTCAACCTGAGCTTTGACGACGCGGATTTGTCCGAGAAGTGTTCTATGTAGTCGCTCAACGCTTCCTTGACTGTTGCTGCTGTAGGAAGGTGAATGTCGTACACTCATTGTGCCGACTTTTGCTGCTGTAGCTTTTAGAAGTGCGTTGAGTGTGTCTTCGTTGTCGCTTTGTAGTATGCCTTGTGTTCTTCCGCACTCAAAGATGAATGCTTGTAGGTTGTTGACCATGTAGTCCATCATTGATGCTTTGTCTGGAACCAATACTGCCATACACAGTTGTGTAGTAACATCAACTGCTGTCAGTACCGGTGTGGTCTTTGGGTCTTGTTGTGACTTGATGTAGGCAAAGTCTACTTGAATGACAGGTTGTCGTGATTGTTGTTTCTTGTAGTTGTCTTGGCGTCCTTTGCCTTGAACGCAAATTGGACACCAGTTTCTGTATGGTAGATGTGTAAGGTTGTGTTCTGCTATTTGTTGCGGAGTGGGCTGCTGTGGTTGTCGTAGTCCTCTTGCTCTGTGTGCTTCATGATGCTCATGTTGTTGTTCTTCATCGTGGTTTTCCTGGATGTACTCGTAGTCTTTCTTCACGGTGAACCTTGTTGTTCCGTTCCATTGAAATGGTAGTGCTGCGTTGCCCATGACTGTCCAGTCATCTTTGCGTTGTGAAACTTCTCCAAAGTTGTTGTGAGTGATTGTAGTTCTGTGAGGTTCAAGTGTGTTGATTGGTGGATGTCCTGGTCCATCTGTTGGAGTGAAGAGAGTTGTTCTAAGCGTTGTGTGGTGTCGTATCCAGTGTTCACCTTGTCTTTCCCAGTAGTCTTGGTTGTCCTCCTGTGCTGTGAGTGGTCTGTGTATTGTCTCCTTTGGTTGTGTGGTGTCAAGATTTGTAGAAGGTGCTGCTTTGGGTCTCCATATCTTTTGTGGTGCTCGTAGTTGGATCTTTGATCTGGTTGGTGGTGTGTCCATTAGCCGTTGTGGTTGTGAGCTCTGCCTTGTTGGTGTGGTCTTTGATGTTGCTCTGTGTGTAGGTGTTATCTTTCTTCTGAATCTGGTTTCTCCAGTCCAGTTGTCACCTTCTAGTCTTCGTTGTAGTTCTTGCTTGGAAAGTTGTGTTGGGTTCTCTTGTAGTTGTTCTTGCTCTTGCCCTTGTCTGTTGATGATGGTTAGTCGCCAATCATCTAGTTCTCCTTCTGGTATTGGGCAGCCACTGTTGTGTGGTGTGAACAGTGCTTTGCGTGGTCGTTTGTGTACTCTGATGGCGTAGTCACCATCAAGTTTCCAGTAGTCAGTGTTTCCACCAAGGATCTGTCGTAGTCCTTGGTCTGTGTGTGTGAGTGGTGCGATTTGTTCTTGTTGTTGTACTGCTTTCTCTGTAGGTTGAATCACAGCAATGGATTTTCCATTGTCTGTAGTCATTGGGTAGATGTCGAATCCTGTAGGGATGTCGATCTTCTCTGCTCGTAGGTAGAAAAGTCCTGAGTGTCTTATGAGGTGTGCTTGTTGTTGTCCATGTGTGATGGTGCAGTGTCGTGGAGTGAAGTCAAGTCCATATCCTCTATCAAGTAGTCTTGATGCGCTGAGGATTGGATACTTCACATCACAAACGTAGTAGGGTATCATGATCCTGAAGTTGTCCTGCTTGTAGGGAACGTACTTGATGCCGTAGACTGGAATCTTCTTGTTGGTCACCGTGTAGAGTTGTGGAACTGATTCTCCACAGGGTCGTAGTGGAAGATCCGGTGCGTAGTCCTTTGGGCAAACATGTGTAGATGCTCCTGAGTCGATCAACAGGTGGTGGTATGACTTGAAGTTGGAGTACATGATGTAGTGGGTGATAGTGTCCTCAATCTTCTTGTTCCTTTGTTGTTGTCTTGCTGCTGCTATGTCG
Organism: Effrenium voratum; assembly: GCA_963377175.1. Lineage (NCBI taxonomy): Eukaryota > Dinophyceae > Suessiales > Symbiodiniaceae > Effrenium > Effrenium voratum. Next base: position 43,159 of record CAUJNA010003373.1, on the reverse strand, counting down.
AAGTGTAGCTTTGTGGTGTCTTCTTGTAGGAATTGTTGAAAGCTCTTGCTGTGGTCGTTCCATGATGTTGTGTGTGTTGTTCTCTTGCCAAGTAGTGATTTGGATTTGTGCTTGTGTAGTCGTGATTTTGCTTGTCTGATGTGTCCAATGGTGAGGTGTGACTCGTTGATGCCTCCAATGTAGTTCGCTGTGTCCTCATAGCTGTTGTCATTCCAATCCCAGCTGTTGTCATAGTCGTAGTCGTTCCAGTTCTCCTCCATGTAGTTCACCTCGTGTTGTCCTTCTTCTCCTTCGTAGTACCAGTCCCAAGTGTCGTTCACATCCTGAGGTAGTTCTTCATTGTTGTCGTGATCTGCTTGTTCTTGTTCTAGTGGATGTAGTTCTTCTCCTTCTCCTATGTGCCATACCGGCACTCTGCAGTCTTGTGCCCAGTGGCCAGGCTTGCCACATCGATGGCATGTTGTGTAGTTGTTGTTTCCTTTTCCTTTTGATTTGCTGTAGTTTCCTTGGCCTTTGTAGCCTTTGCTTGATCCATATCCTTTGGATCCTGAGTAGCCTTTTCCTTTGCTCTTGTTGTATCCTCCTTTGTTGTAGTTTCCTTTGCTGCCTTTGTCGAATCCTTTGTAGTGTCCTTTACTCCTGTACTTGCCTTTGCTCTTGCTTCCTTTGTAGCCGCCTTTTCCTTTTCCTTTGCCTTTGTAGCTTCTTCCTTTCCTCCATATGTTGTCAACATCCATTGGTGCAGTTCCTCCATTGTAGTTTGTTCCTACTGCTGAAGTAGATCTAGTGAAGGCTGAAATCGTCTTGTAGTAGTCCAGGATGAGTGCTCTGATCTCGATGTAGTTCGTGATCTGTCCAGCTCGCAGTTGGAGGTGTTGCTGCAGTGCTCCTTTGGTTTTGTTGAGTAGTATTGCTATTTTGATTCCATCTGGTAGTGCTGTTCCATTGTCTTTCTCGTAGCGGTTGATGTCGTATTCCCATTGTAGAAATTGTTCTTCAAACTGCGCTTCGTTGAATGTGGGTTCCAGTAGTTTGGTAAGGTAACCAACGCTCCTTGTTCCTACTGGTAGGCTGAACCTGTTGTGTAGTAGTCGTAGTGTTTCACATCCGTTTGCGTTGTAGCGGTTTTGCCTTACTACTGTAGCTGCTGCTCCCTGACGGATGTTGATGAGGATGTAGTGTAGATCTCTGGAGAGGTCTACTGCTTTGCTTGCTTGTGTAGGGTCGAGTATGTGTGTTCTGATGTCTGTGTCCTCAATCTGTCGTGTAGCCACTTGTGCTAGTTGTAGCACCAGGTCGAAGTCTCGGTCTATGAGGCCGAGGTATGCTTGTAGCTTGAACAGCCATTCTTCATACTGGGAGTAGTCACCAGTGAAGAAGGGTGGTGGCAGTTTGTATCTATGTAGTCTCTGAACGTCGTTGTCTTGTTCTGTTCCTGCTCCCGTAGTCGTGGCTCCTACTGTGTCTGCTGTTGGCCCGTTCTCTGCTCCTGTAGTTTGTTGTGCTGAGGCTGATGCTGCTTCTCCTGACATGTCGTAGTAGTTTGGCATGTAGCTGCTGTTGCTGTGGTTGTAGTACTTACTGCTTACTGGAGCTCCCCTATGTTTAGGATCTCAGCTCCGCTACCACGTTAAAATCAGTTGTTACTTTGCTTACAAGTGCAAGTGCTGTAGTGTTCAAACAAACAGTCAACCAATGTAGTCTGCAGCTGCCAACCTTTTGACTCATGCGGGGTAGTGAACATACATGCAACAAGAGTGCAAAGTGAAGCATGTAGTTTGACATCTCCCTCTGTCTCTCTCTCTCCCTCTCTCACTCCATTTCTCTCTCTCGTATTTCTTTCTTTCGCTATGTTTCCTGTCTTTCTTTCTTTCTTTCTTTCTTTCTTTCTTTCTTCCTTCTTTCCTTCTTTCCTTCTTTCCTTCTTTCCTTCTTTCCTTCTTTCCTTCTTTCCTTCTTTCCTTCTTTCCTTCTTTCCCTCTTTCCTTCTTTCTGTTTCTTCTTTCATTCCTTTCTGTTCTTTTTTTGTCTTTCTTTGTTTTTTCTTTTCAGGTGTTTTTTCTTTTCTTCCTTTGTTTCTGTGTCTCCGCGCCAAGTCCACTGGGGGCTTGGGGGTGCCGCACTTTTCCAATCCAGTGTGGGCGGTCGCGCCCGAGATGCGCGACAACACAAACATGCCACGCCCAGAACGGCAGCTTCAGCTGCTCGAACGCAGCGCTGGGCTGCGAAGGCCATCGACTGTCGAAGGGTCGAAGGCCAGCTGACCCCTCAGTCAGCGAGGCAAAGAAGGCGCTCCGCCCGCAATAAGCAGCGGGCGCGGCTGAGCGACTCGCAGCGTGCCAGGCTGCCGCTCATCTCCCGCCGATAGGCTCACGTCTGGGCAGCGAAGCGGCGGCTCGCGCGCGCAGCGCCCAGCCCAAGTAGGCGAGCGGCTGATTCGCAACCCAGGCTTGCGCACATGCGTCAGAGCGGTCACACAACGGGCGACGGGTTTTGCTCGCTTCTATTCCCCATCTCTCGCGTTTTCTGGCTAGTGTTTCGCTTCTTCACATCGCGGGTGTTCTGAAAGAAGCAGACTCAATTCATGCAGGTACCACGGAAGTCCTTGTGAAAGTCCGTTGATCATGGCTTCATTTGTTTTTCTAGCACCCAAAATCCAAATCAAATTGTCCAGGCCCTTATAGCAAGGCAAACAGCTCCATTGAACCCGAGCGGTTCGGCTCTTGCGAGCACTTTTGTCGGCTTGTCAAGGCAGAAGGGTCAATCATTGCGTTCAGCCGTGTCCACTTGGATCGCAATCTGAGTAACCCCGTATGTTCACAAAATGCTGCCCTTCAGCCAAACCAAAAAAGCACATCTACACGCATGTGAACAAAGATTTCAGACCCGGCTCACTTGTCTTTAAATAATTTCCCTGTTTACCTTGCAATGGACCGCGAAAAAGTGTCCCTTTAACACGCATCCCGTTCCTTGCCAAGTTTCCCCTGTCTGAGAACAAGCTTTCCAGTACCTGTCCCTTGTGTCAAGTGCAAGTGTCCCTCATGCCACCGGATCGGATCCTGGACCCATGTATATACAGAGAGATAGAGAGAGATAATGATATGCAAATAGGGGGCTCAGCATAATAAACATATATATATATATATATGAATATATATATATATGTTGTTATATATATATATTGTCCACACTTGCACATTTGTATGGAGTCAACTCTAAGCACCCTTACATTGCAGCAGTCTTTGAAGCTGTTCCTCAGTCCCAAAGTGAGGCCTGTCAAATTTGAGTCACTCTAAAAAGCAGTACAAGGGCCGAGTTATTGGACTGTTGAACATCATATTCAACTATTTTGGAATAGAAGTACGCACAATGCGGTGTAAAGTCGGGAAACAATGTTTTCAACACGGCAAAGGCCAGTAGCGTCCTCTCTGTTTCGGGGATCTTGGTTCTCTTTTTGCAATTTTGGGCAACTGAAAAGCACCAAGACTCTTGAGGCCATGTCTCCCATGTCTCCCCAAAACCTCTGGGCAAGAACGCCTCCCAGGTCCTACAGCCCCCAGTTCCCTCAAAAACCTGCGGGTGTTTTCCGCCTCCCAGGTCCCAGCCCCTCCCGCCCAGCCCCTCGTGCGCCTGGGTTGGTGGCCTCCCGGAGCTGGCGGTGCAGCAGCGCCAAGTGCCGGTCCTCCAAGTCCAGCCGGGCCTCCCCCACCTTCTCCTCGCACGTGAGAGGCTGATGGAAGGGGGGGGGGCTGAGGCTGAGTGGGGCTGATGGGGGGAGATGCGAGTTGCTTAGCTTATGGAAGGGTGTGGTTGGGGGTGGCGGGGGGAGTGGGGGTGGGTTGTCGGCGTGGTTTGGGTGGTTGGGGGTGGTTCTGGGGTGGGATGAAAAAGGGGGTGAAAACTGAAAACAGGTTCGGGATGTTGGAAAAATAGGGAAACACCGTTCTCCCTCCAATAGGCTTCCCTACATTGCCCTCTGAAATGGGCCAAAAAGGTCATCCAACCGTCCACCTCGCAAAACACAACCACTGGGCCAAACAGGTGGTCCGACCGGCACCACAAAGGGGTAGCTCGGGGCACCACCAAAAACAAAGCACGTCGTCAAAAAAAAAACGCGCCTCGGAGGTGAGGGTTTCGTCCCAGAGCTCCAGCACCATCACAGCCTGGCCGGGCAGCTGCACGTCCAAGGTCGCGCGCTTGTAGATGTCGCACGCCGTGCCGCTCTCCTTGCGGAACTGGCCGAGCCGCCCCCCCGATCGATCGGCAAGCGGGGGACTTCCGGACAAAAAAGAGCAGGGGACAACGGGCCTTGGAAAGGAATGGGCAATCAACCGAAAGCCTCCAAACAAAAAAGGCAAACCACCTTTGCTTGGCAAAGTTGGACACACCCAGGTGGTGGACGATTGGCCAGGTCCCGAGCCGCCGCTCCGATCTGTTTCCCGCTGAGGTTTGTAGATCTGCACATTTTCTTTGGGAGAGAGAGCCAGCTCATTTAGCTCCAGTGCGGAAGTGGGAAACCCACAGGAACGAAGCCCCCGCCTCCTGTGTCATTCCCTCCAAAGTCTAAAGTCTGAAAGTCCTCTTGCCACCTATTTCCTCCAAGTAGATCGCTCGGCCGCAAGTCGCTTGCTCTGGCCAAGGCGAGCCAAGGCCAGAAAAGGTTTAAGCCGAGACCTGAATGAGGAAGAAACCTTGCAACCAAACAGGGTGTGTCTTCTTAGCGGATCCTCCCCCCCAAAAAAATGGTTGTCTTTGGCTTCCATTAAAACCATCCCAAAAACCTCAAACTAAAAGGAAAGACGAAGAAAAAACTTGCACCCACCAGTTCAAACCTTGAAAAACCCAGGTGAAAAGAGCGCCTCAACAGAATCGCCAGTCCAGCCCACTGGTTCCAACGCGGCCGCGGCGCGTGGCACAAGGTCACCTCCACGCGGGTCTCGGGCTGGCCCAAGATGCCCACCTCGCGAGTCGCACATCGGACGATCTGACGACGCACTGGGCGCGATGAACCCATGCTCGCTATGCGGCCGAAATTACTTGTCCCACATTTTGGGGTACTCAGAAACTGATAAGGCTGTGGGTCAAATAGGTACTCGAAATGGAACCCTGGTAGATGGAAACATGGACTGAAACCTGCGGTCTCCTGATGGTTTGATTTTGACCCATGCCCATATGTTCAGATAAGAGTTTTTAGCCTCCCCTAAAATACCGGAAAAAAAAGGGGGAGCCCTTGACAACCAATAGGCTGGTCTCCAAAATGAATCAAGCCACTATCCCGCTGATAGTCAGCTACAAGGGTAAATGAGGCCCAACATACCCCCCCTTTAACCCCCTTTACCCCCAGGACAGCAGACTATTTTTCCACAATTTGGGGGGAAGAATGAGAGAGACCGTCAAAAAGCGCTGCAACTTTGGGACTCAGATCGGACGAAGATCGAAACCCCGGTGCGGGTTCCTTCAGTGTGCAGCTCGGTCGCGACGCGTGCTGGGACTGGCATCGTGCAACTGGCTGTCATTGCACGCGCTGCCCGAAGCCACTCAAAAAATCACATTTGAGGGTGGATTTAAGATTTACGGAGCGGGGTAAAAGGGGGGGTTAACTAACCTATGGTCCACGTTGCGCACTTTTTGGGTCGACTCTAAGCAACTTCCGATCAGCCACTTCCATCGGAAAGAGGTACGGCACGGCACGCACAAACATCATTCTAGGGGTTGATTCCCCAATTATGTTCAACCATCGTTCTTTTCCAAAAACCGGCTGTTTCCCATGTTTTTTTGCGGTTTTCTAGAAAGAAGGATCCCTGGAAAGATAGGAAATGGAAGCTACCCTTAGAAGCATCCGGCCTTGAGGTAGGGCTTGTTCAAATCCATGAAGCCGCGGGCGGTGAGGATGTAGATGCTCACGGCAAAGGATCTGGCCAGCCACAAATTCTGCACCGGCGTCATGTGCACCGACTGAGTCTCGTCAGGGCCCTCCTGATCCCACTCGCCAGTGCAACGGTGAACCAAAGGAAACAGAGAAATGGCAGAGGTTCATAACCCTTACTCCAAATACCCACCAGAATACAAGGGTATTTGTTTATTAAGAAGCGGGCAGGCGTCCAAATTCCGACGCCACGAATCAAAAATAACGGCAACCCTGGTCCTTAGCGGCCTCCACAGTAATGTGCCCCTTCAACATGCTCATCTCATTGTCATCGAGGCTCAGGGCACGTCTCATGTTCATGCATCTGGAAAGGAAGGCGTGCTTCACCAGCTCATCATCTCCTGTCAGGCAATAAAACGCTTTGCAGCCGGCATGAAACTTTTTCAGGGCACCTCAAAAGGCAGAAGAGCCCGGTGATTCCTGAGGCTACCACCCCCCCTGCCCCCCTGCAACGCGGCTCCTGCTTTTTGCTCCGGCAGCGAGGCGATCTCAGGGAAGGCATCTGAGAGCACGGAGCGATACCAGCCTGGGCGAGCAAACGAGGCCCCCAGTGTGGTACTGTGGATGGTTGCGAAATCCAGAAATCGCACCACCTAAGAAACCCTGAGAATCTGATTCGATTCCCCTGTAAATACCAATGAACAATGGCTTCAACCATGGTTTCCAAGTGGTGCAAGAGTTCGTCCATCCACAGTATGTCGATGGGAAACGTCCAGAAACGTGGCTCCCGCTGTTTTCGGTTAAGCGACCACTCTTTGAGTTCGTCCACAAAAAGGGGCCATTCTTATTGAGCTTGGGGGGCCAAGACCTCAACTATCTTTGAGTGGTCCCCATTCCGCTGAAAAAGCACATGTTCCCACAGCACCCCACGTTCGCCCACAACCCGCAAGGGGCGCAGTTTTGGTAAGTTGTTCATACCCCGTTTTTGTCAGCTTTTCATACCCCTTTGGTCTGAAGCTGCGACAATCAAAGCTCACCCTCACCGTAGATGTTCTGTGCTCGAGCTAACCCCCTGTTCCCGGCTTGGGTGTGGGTCAAGACCTTTGTGGATGACAAGGACAAGGCTCAGGTGGCATCCTCATCTGCAGCGTTCCATGCTGGTACTTTGAGTGAGTCACTTGGACTGGGGTCTCCTACTGCTTAAAGCTTCGGCTCAGAGGTTTTAGGTACTAACACCACTGACTCTTTAGGTTGGGGGGTTTCTGGTTTCTGGGGGGGCGACACCACCACTGACTCTTTAGGTTGGGGGGTTTCTGGTTTCTGGGGGGGCGACACCACCAGGTTGGGGGTTTCTGGTTTCTGGGGGCGACACCACCACTGACTCTTTAGGTTGGGGGGTTTCTGGTTTCTGGGGGGGCGACACCACCACTGACTCTTTAGGTTGGGGGGTTTCTGGTTTCTGGGGGGGCGAACACCACCACTGACTCTTTAGGTTGGGGGGTTTCTGGTTTCTGGGGGGGCGACACCACCACTGACTCTTTAGGTTGGGGGGTTTCTGGTTTCTGGAAGGCGACACCACCACTGACTCTTTAGGTTGGGGGGTTTCTGGTTTCTGGGGGGGCGACACCACCACTGACTCTTTAGGTTGGGGGGTTTCTGGTTTCTGGGGGGGCGACACCACCACTGACTCTTTTTAGAAGGGGGGTTCTGGTTTCTGGGGGGGCGACACCACCACTGACTCTTTAGGTTGGGGGGTTTCTGGTTTCTGGGGGGGCGACACCACCACTGACTCTTTAGGTTGGGGGGTTTCTGGTTTCTGGGGGCGACACCACCACTGACTTTAGGTTGGGGGGTTTCTGGTTTCTGGGGGGGCGACACCACCACTGACTCTTTAGGTTGGGGGGTTTCTGGTTTCTGGGGGGGCGACACCACCACTGACTCTTTAGGTTGGGGGGTTTCTGGTTTCTGGGGGGGCGACACCACCACTGACTCTTTAGGTTGGGGGGTTTCTGGTTTCTGGGGGGCGACACCACCACTGACTCTTTAGGTTGGGGGGTTTCTGGTTTCTGGGGGGCGACACCACCACTGACTCTTTAGGTTGGGGGGTTTCTGGTTTCTGGGGGGCGACACCACCACTGACTCTTTAGGTTGGGGGGTTTCTGGTTTCTGGGGGGGCGACACCACCACTGACTCTTTAGGTTGGGGGGTTTCTGGTTTCTGGGGGGGCGACACCACCACTGACTCTTTAGGTTGGGGGGTTTCTGGTTTCTGGAGGGGCGACACCACCAATGACTCTTTAGGTTGGGGGGGTTTCGGGTTTCTGGTGGGGGGGGGGACATCACCAGTGACTCTTTAGGTTGGGGGGGGTTCGGGTTTCTGGTGGGGGGGGGGACATCACCAGTGACTCTTTAGGTTGGGGGGGGTTCGGGTTTCTGACACCACGTAACTGGTGCGAGGGTCCCACTGGGGAACCCTACTTTTCAGGGATAAAAATATACAAAAACTCCAGCCCTTGAGGCAGGAGGAGCGACGTGGCCTTTGAAAAAGGTCCCTTAAACGGACTTATGAAGCGGGTGAGCCTTGCATTTCCTCACACACACCCAAAAATCAAGCAGGGGTCAATCCTAAGTTCCCATTGCACAAAAAAAAAGAGTAGTTGCAAGAAACCCACCTGTTTTGTGTGTGGGGTTCTTGGGCAGGGGGGGTCCAAATCTTTGTGTCGTCGCTTCTTCTGTTCTTTTCTTGTTTGGGGAGGTCCACATCTTTGTGTCTCTCGTCTTTTTGCATTTTGGAAAACCCCGGCCCCACGGCCTTTCTGCCTCCTTCTCCGAGCGGCTCTTGCTGCGCTCACGGTCGAACTTCTCGTAGCCCTCCCGCTTCATGATGCGGCACACGAAGGCATGCTTCGCCACGAAGATGCCTCTTGCCCCCCCCCCCCCCCCCGAGACGAAGCCACAAAATCGCGCCCATAAAGAAAACCCGGGACCTTCGGTTCAAGAGCTGGTGCACAATCACCGGGGACCTGGCCTAGGCACAAATGTGTGTGTGTGCGCGTGTCTTTCTTTGGGGGACCCCCCCAAAATCGTGGCTGTCCCTTCGGTTTCCCTTGTAACCACCAACGAGGGGTGCCCCCAAAAAACAACAGACCCAAATGGCAATGTCATGAAAGTCAAGGGAACATGCCTGCAAGGATTCCATTCAATGCAGGGCCTTGCGAATAGCCGTCGCAGTCGAAGAGGGTCGTCTTCGGCTTGCTCTTTGCTTTTGCCTTGCCCTTCAAAGCTTTCCGCGCCACTTCTTTCTCCACTTTCTTCTTGAACTCTCCGCCACCAACAAGAGTCTTGCAAGGATACCTCGCGCTTGCAGATCACACAAAATCAAGCCATGCTGCTTCTCTCTTTTCTGATTCTGCTTCAGTCGTGTGTGTGTGTGTGTGTGCATCTGCATGTGGGGGTTGATAAAAAGGTCCTTTACATGACCATTCGGGAAAACTTACCCCAAAAAAGGACACAACTTTCATCACTTCAGGGGGAAAGGGTTTTTTGTTACCTATGGTCTTAGAAGGTAAACTGGGCTGTCCTCAGATCCCCATGCTAAAAGTTGAAAACTTTCAGTGGGTTAAATGGAAGCCCCATTAAACACTAAAAAGATCTAAAAAGGCTGAGGAACCGGATGGCTGGGAGCCACCAAGTAAAAATGTCTTGATCAACCCCAACGGTCACTCCGGCGCGTGCGTGCGCGTCTCGTGTCGTTTTGCCCCGCCAGGTCGTCTCCATCTCATAGCGAAGGTCGAAGCTGGGCACCCTCACGGGCACCTGGAAAAACCGGAATCGAACCCAACGTCAATCGGGGGAATTCCTCAGTTTGGATGGTGCGAAATTGGCCATGGGTCCAAATCCAAATCGTACCCCGTGCCCCCAGTGAACATCCCAATCCCCAGAAAAAAAAATGGTCCTAAAATGGATGGTGAATTTACCTACCCCAACATGGTACCATTGGTTTTGACCCACAGCCAATTGGGAACTCCTCGTTTTGGAGGCTGCTGCGATGGGTAAGGAATGCCAAATGGAATGACGAGATAGGCCATCCAACTGGTGGTTTCCTTTTTTCGGGACCGCACCAAAGCCTGGGTTCATTGCCCCATTCGCTACTGAAAACCAGCAAGTTTTGGAGGCGAAACCAAAAGTAAACCATACGTAAAGGTACGGGTCAATTTTGGATGGCACTCTAGTTGGGTGTTTGGATTGCTGCTTTGGTGAAGGGATTGTTTCCCATGTACCCTCTACAGGAAGCAGGGGTCAAAATCGTCCCAATCCAAATCACCAACTAAGGGGGAGGGGAAAAAAGACATAGAAGGCAAGGCAGTGTCCTAGCTCGGGTCGTATATTCCTTGTATATCTTCGTGTTCAATATTCATCGCTAACCAGAAGAAACCTCCTTCATATAGTTTGAGCATACCTGGAGCTCACGATGCCAATGTCTGCAAAGTGGTGCTGAAAGAATGCTAGCAAATCAACATGCCGCAAGCTTTTTGACAAAATCAAACATACCCGCGATGTCCATTTGCTTGAGGAACCTTGCAAATGACCCTTTCCCTGAGCATCAAGGCAAAACGCAAATGTACGGGCACAAATCCTCCACTTGCTTTCCTACCCCCCAATTAATATGGACTTTTCACAACTTATAGCCTCCCCCAACAAATATGGAGGGTCTCTGAAGGCTGTTTAGATTCACTCTGGGTACCTTGAGACATATATGCCAGTTCAAACATCCCTTTTGCCGGGATGATCCCCTTGCCACGCAGGTGATTTTGGGATGCTTTCGTGGAGGGGTCAACATCCTTCCTCGGTTTTCCTGGAGCACTGGGCATTAAATGACCATGATCAAAGTCAATTCGAAACAAAACCCCATTTTCCGACTTTGACAAGCCGCAGCAACAGGGATATAACTATGCATCTCTCACTTTTTAAAGGCTACCTCCTTGTTTGGTGGGTTTTAACGGGAAACCACTCGAAACGCCCACACATCTCTTGGGATCCCACCTACAAACCAAGACACCACCCATACTCCAACATTAGCACAAAAACGACGCCACTGACACCACCGGAGGCGCGAGGTTATCCGAGCCCGCCAGCTTCACCACCAGCAGCACCTGCCCCGGCGCCGGCCAGCGCGTCACCGAGGCCGGGGCGACCCACACCACCTGGCCAAGTGGCCGCTTGTTTTCCGGCGGCCCAGATCGATCCCTTTGTTTGTTCGTTTTTGGGGGAGGAGTCCAAAGGGCCGGGAGGTTTTTGTCGGGCCCAGCCAGAAGTTGTCTTTTTATTTGGAAGTCGAAAAAAGGGTGTGGGAGTGGAAATATTAGGGACCTTGAACAAAACGTCGGGTATTGGCAGGTTGAAAACTAACCCCTCAAGCAACAAAGGTCCGAATGGAAAAGTGGTCGCCATTGGCAAGTTGAAACTGATTTTCGTGACGTCCCTTTCTGGGGTGGGTTCAACATGACCTTCTGGAAGGGGTGCTAATTGAAACTGAGTTTTCTTGTGGTGGGGTGATGTTTGAAGAAGAAGCGAACTCCAGGGAATCCCGGTTCCGATTCCGTTTGGAACTCAACCGGCCACCTTGAAATCAAGCTATGGAACCCTGGCTGGATTCGTCTCTGCGTCTCTTCCTTGTTCGGTCAGACGAGCCACCAAGGTTTTACTGTCCAAGTCAGTCCCTGGTTGCTGGCAGGATCCGTTTGCACCCCCGACAAGGCCGAGCACTTTTAGAGGGGCCCTAAAGGAATGTTGCGTACCGGAACGTCAGCAAACAAACCAAAATCTGGTTCAAGATTTGAGCGGCCAAAAAGCTTGAACAAGAATGGGGACTGAAGAGGCTCGGAAGACTGCCATCGCCCTACAACGACGTGAAAGGAAACCAACAAATTGAACATGACACAAATCCTCTTCGGAAAATGATCCGAGGCATCTTCTGACAGGTTCCATCTAATTTAGATGAAGAGTGCCAAGTACCAGCCGCAAGGGCCATCTCCGAGGGCAAACCAGGCCCTGCGATTGATGACTGGTGTATTGATCGGTCAACATTTACAAAAACACCTGGCTGCAAATTCAAACCTGCCCTTCTCGCCTAGCCAGCACGTGCGAGATGTTGAAAGCTCCACCCCAACTGCCTCCAAACCCACAATGGCTGCACGCATCTCTGCTGCGCTGACCCTAGCTAACAATAATTCACCGACCCGAATTGGGGAACTCTTAAGTAAGGCACCTTCCCCAGGCGAGCTGCTGAGTCTCTCACTCCCCGTGCCGCTTCCTGCCTCTCCCTCACGCTGAAAGCGCACTACCAGGATGGAGGTCGACTCCGCTTGCTCCCCTTCCGGCTCTTCCTCCATCCTCGCAAATTGCTCGCTGCCGGCAGCGTAGAAAGCTTCTCTTACGGTTTAAGACTGTGTGAGCCACAATCAAAAGCCGGTATTAAAATGGTCTACACTGAGTCATGTAAAGGAGGAGACGGTACCCATTTGTGGCTGGGATTGTCCCTTACTGCCCTCCAATTACCTGGAAGATGGGACCTTCAAGTTCCCTCAACCTACTGTCACAAGTCAGCCGCAAGCAAGGAAGTTTGCCCCGTTGCATGAATTCCTGTCGCTGGCGAATTAGAAAGTCGGCAAACGGAAGCAACTTCAGGGCCCTGTACGATACCCCTTCAAACATCACCCCGCCAGAGAGAAACTCTACCGCTAAAACAAAAGTAGGCCCAAACTTGCTGGTGCTCAGGAATGTGGGAACGAGCCCAGGGATTCCCATAAAGGAAACCACAAGGGATGAGAACCGCCAAAACCCATCGCTTCACGCGTTGGCCGCTTTGTGCGAGTCTGGACCAAGCGTCAACTTGATCAAAAGCTCCAGCTTGGCTCGCTGCGAGGGCAGAAGGCTCAAGTCGACGCCGTGGCCCAAGGACATGACCCAGGATTGATCCGGCTTCTTCCTCGGATCCGAGCCACAGAGAGTTTTGGGTATGTGTCAAACTAGGGGACCCCCAGCAACCGAGGTGTTCCGGTAGCTTTCGGGTTAAACTCAAAAAAACGGAACCGTATCCTCCAAAAAACACGCCGAGGAAGAAAAAAAACAAAGGGGGTCCTTTTTCAGCTGCAAGAAACTTGGGGCTTTTCCCAAGTCTGGCAAGGCTTCCTGATCTCCACTCCGATGTGCAGCGGGATGCGGGTGACAAAGACGCCTTCTTTCAAGACGCTCATCGTGCCCAAGGGCTCAATGACCTGAAGTAATGACCGGATTCCGGTGGCTTGCTTGAACATAGACTTGCTCTTGCTCAGGAGGGAATGTCGGAATGAACCCAGGAGCCCCCCTGAAGGAAACCATAGGGGATGGTTTATAAGGGTCATTCCCTTCCCTGCTGAGCACCAGCAAGTAAAACTGGGTCTTGATCGTTGTTTTGCAATATTCCGGGAGAAAAAGAACACGGCGAAAAGCTGACAGGGTTCAACCCCCTGCTTGAACCTCTTTCTCCTTCGAGACGGGAAGGCTTTTTCAAGCCCCCCAAGGTGAGGCTCCGGACAAATCAACCCCGTTGATCAAAACTCCTGCCAGTGAGCTGACGATATAACGTGGGCGAGTCTTTTTGAGGGTACCTGGAGATTCAAACACCCAGAAATTTCTGGGCGTTTTGGGTAATGGGTACGATTGGAGGAAAACTGGGGGTTCTAGTACGAACCGCTGGAAAACTAGTACGAAGGCCGGCGTCTAACGTGCTGCTGGCCGTTTGGGAGGATATTTGAGCCAACAAGATCTGACCTCATATCAATATAGTTTCCTTTCTCGGTGCTTGCATTTCCCGTTGCAAGCATGACCCTACATCGGTGCCCAATCAGGGCATGCTTTTGAGCGGGCAGTGCATGAAACAACCCCAATTGACCCACTTTTTGGGATTTGCGCTCGTTTGCGGGTTTTTGCGGGCGTTTTGCGGGTTTTTGCGCTCGTTTTGCGGCCAAAAGTGGTACGAACAAAGTGCGTTTCTCACTCGAAGCATGTCTAGAGTAAACTTGCTCCGATTTGCGCACCACTCCCCCGCACAGCTAGGATTGAAGGGTGTTGATGGAGGGAAGGATTCGAAGTGTTTAGAAGTTTCTGAAGATTCGAACATCTGGTGTAGTGGGCAATATCAAGCTGAATGAGAGAGAAAGCCCTGTGCAAGAAGGAAACACCCAATAATTCGAACTTCTAGGCGTCTTAGTCGTTTTGCGGTAAAAACGATACGAAACAGGCAAAAGCAATACAATGACCAAAACACCTACTTTTTTTTAGTCGTTTGAAGCTGCAGGTACCCTTGTTGTTTCTGTGTTAAAGAGACACCAAAAAGGAAAACCACCATTTGATGGCGAAGACCGAGCTGCAAAGCGCCAAATCAGACCTTCATCGTCCCGCAGAGACACGTCCTTCCTGGCCCTCTGCCGCTTCTCCAGGTGACTCGGAGGCTCGAGTTTGAATCTCGCCAGGATCTTGGAGTCTCGGTCAGTCTCCGGCTTGATCAAGTGCCCGATTTCCCTGACGAAGGTGTGCAAGTTCTTGGAGAGGGACATGTTCGGGCCAAGGCCGAACTCTGGGACATGCTGATGCGAAACCACGCGGTAGCCCTTCTGCTCAGCCATCAATTTCATGTCCCGCGTAGAGCATTCGGCGAGCGCCCACACATGCTTGAAGCTCGGATGATGCAACCCCAAGCCTCACTTGCCAAGGACCCCCTGTAGGGCTAAACAAGTGCTGGAAAAATCCTTGCTTTGAAGTACCCGGCCCTCCCATTCTCAACATCCAGGCCCCAATTGACCTCTTTGCGTGTTGGCAAAGTTTGGCAAAAACGGAATGTCGACCAGCGCGGGATGCGTAGTGCGGCTTCGCCGAGAAGCTGCTTGGTCCCAAAGGCAACTTTTGGGTTCGGTCCTTGCAGGTGAGAATGGGTGTGACCCGATGATCGAAGCCTCGGTCAACTCGTGCGAGGTCAATACACGCCTTCAAATGGTGCCTCAACAATTGGAATCCCCACAATGCTACCTTGGTAAATGGAAATAGAGACTAAAACCTGCGTAAACCCAGCTCTGTTCTGTTGAGTTATACCCAGAGTAAGATGAAGCCCAGTCTCCTTTTGAGGGACTCCTTTGTGGGTTCCATATAAATTTGTGGGAGTACTCAGGCCTGTCGAGGATCGGTCTGGGGTATGCTGAAAAATGGTTCCTTTTTCCCCTCACAAACCGAGGGGATGTATTCAAAAAGGGGTCGCGCAACTTTCGAGCGAAAGTAACTCCTTCTGCATCAGTTTTCTTCAGGGGCCGTCGATCGCCCCCGCCCAGCCCCTCAGCACCTGCACCGGCACCCCAAACTGCATGCCCCTAGCACCCCCCGTGCGTTTCCTACGACCCGGCCATTACCAGCACCCAAACTGCATGCTGCCTAGCAGGCGGCCATCGATCTCGCAAACATGCGCCCCCCATCACCAGTACTTCAAACAGCGTCTGCACCAGCACAGCTGCATGCCCCCTAGCACCCGGCCATCGATTTCGCAAACACGCGCCTACCACCTGCGCCAGCACCCCAAACTGCATGGTCCCTGACACCCGGGCATCGAAAGATCTCAGGCCCGCGCATTCATCTGCACTGCGCCGGTCCCCCAGCATCCAGTCCGCAGGGTTGAAGTACTGCAACACCGGGGTGTCGTCCTTGCCTGGACAAATTGCCAGGTCAAAGGGTAAAAACTAAGCCACCCAAATATGGACCGCAGATCTTAGATCTTAGTGCTTGCTATCCATGTACTGGGTGTCTGTTTTGGGTACCAATTTTTGAGCCACAACCATGCGCAAAACGTCACCTTGTCTCCGTGGACCTCTTCCCATTTTTGGGCTCTGGTTTCCGCTTCATTTCCGAAAAGCCCCACAAAGTCAGCAATAATCCACGTGGTTTGCGGCCCACTTGGAGCTGTGGAGGCATTCACCCGGTTCGCACCAATCCCGCCATCCCCATGACTACTGTATCACCTTCGCAGAAGGTTCCCTTGGAAACATGGCCTTGGATGGTGAAGAGGTGCTGCTGTGTAAGGCTCTTGTCCACGTGGAAGTCCTCGTTCCACCTGGCCGAAGGCATGATCAAAATTGAGCGCTTCCCCACCAGGCTGGGAGTCCCTTGGTTCTCGAAAACTTCAGAAGGTCCTTTACATAGGATGACCATTTTTCAAAAACCACTAAAAGAGGATATGTCCCACTAAATGGGGGAGGTGTCCCATTGTCATTTGGAGGCCAGAAATATTGATCAAGCCCCCGATGAGTTCATAAGCGATAGCATCAAAGCAATACAGGGCCGCATGCGAACCAAAAGGAGCAGAACTACCTAATTACAACCCTAGATTTTAATCGATTCCCATTCAAAGGACGGTTGCCCTAACTTGGACAATGAAACTCCAAAGGTAAATCAGGTGGCAACAACAGGCACCCATTTGATGAAATGATGTTGTTGCTTTTCTTTTTTCCCTCGCGACAAGTCCCTTGATAGGTCACAACTAGGAAGCCTATGGCTCTGGACCAAAGAGGGGTTGTTAGCCAGGGGGAGCTTGGATTCACATGGAGAACCACCCCCAGCCTCCTCCAAAGTTGCTGGTTTGGTGTTGGCTTCCGCGGTTACCAACCCAAAACAAAACATCCTCCAAATCACTTCAAGGGACTCGGCCAATTCAAATGTCAGAGCAAAAAAGCGCCAGTGCAGAAAATAGCCCTTTCTGTGGTACCGAAGTCTGCTTTTGTCATAAGGGGCCTGGCTACAGAAAATAGCTGAACTGGCCTCACGCCATCACCCAAGTCAACCCGAGCAGCTTAAAGCGGAAACAACCATGTCCAGTTCAGCTACAGAGAGTAACCAGTCAAAGGGGAGGCTACCATTTCCGGGCAACCACTTCCCATGGGAAACTAACCTCCGGATTGTCAAAACCTGCCCAACCCCGTTTCCCACGAGCCAGCCAGGCATCAGCTCCCCACTCGCCGCCGCGAAGACGTCCACATAGATGTCATAGACAGAGCCGTGGTCTGGCTGGGGCGGAATGCGGGGCAGGCACCTCAGACAACAAAAAAAGTCGTCCAAATGGGAGAAGAAAAAAAACGGGACCCCAGGGTTCTGTTGCCAAAAAGTAACATCCACATGAAGACCCTGGGGTTCTGTTGCCACCATTAAAATGATGGTTGGGTTGATATAACCACCATTGTTTAGTACCCTTCAGGATTTGTCATCATCTATGCAAACTGGGTCCTTGGAATTCTTCTAATGGGGGTTGAGCCCTAGGACCAAGAAGATCGAAAGGTCCTGGTGTCCTAGTGCTCTACCTTTGAATAGCAACCAAAAAGGTGTCCACCATATTGCACACGCACATGGCTGTGATTATTAATGGGTCCCAGACCCTTTGGTAGCCATCATTGCATGGGGTTTAGGTCCAACCAATCTTGAGCGTGTCTGGGTGTTTGTGCGTTTGCGTGTTTGTGTGCGTGTGTGTGGTGTGATTCTGTGTTTCTGTGATTCTGTGTTTCTGTGCTTGTGTGTGTGTGTGGGTCTGTGTTTATGGTTTATGTGGTTGTGCCTTTGCGTGTTTGCGTGTTTGTGTGTTGTGTTTATGTGCGTGCTCGGTGTGCGCGCTCGCGTTTGTGTGTTTGTTTGCTTGTGTGTTTGTGTTTTTGTTTGTGTTTTTGTTTGTGTTTGTGTGTGTGTGTGTGTGCGTTTGTGTGTTTGTGTGTTTGTGTTGTTCTGTGGTTGTTTGGTGTGCTGTCGTGCGGTCAGACAGACACAGAGACGCAGATTCACAGAGAAACACACAGGCAACAAAACACAAAAAAAAACAACTGAAACACAGAGACGCAAAGAAACACAGAGACACAGAGAAACACAGAGACACAAAAATGCGGAGACACAGAAATGCAGAGACACCACGACACAGGCACACAGACACAGAGACACAGACACAAAGACACAGAGACACAGAAACACAAGACACAGAGACACAGAGACACAGAGTAACAAAGACACAGAGACACAAAGACACAGAGACACAGAGACACAGAGAAACAAAGGCACAGAAACACAGAGACACAGACACAGACCCACACACACACACGCATATATATATATATACATACGCACACACACACACGCACACACACACACACACACACACACACACACACACACACACACACACACACAAACACACACACACACACACACACCCATGCGCGCGCGCGCCCGCTCGCAGCAGGGATTTCCATTAAAAAGGGCCCGAAGGTCTTCCACTCCAAACAGTCTGTACTGCGGCCAAATCCGAAGACCTCATTCCAAATCCTTCCGAGCGTTTGTTGATCCTCTCTTCGCCTTGCCCACGCGCTTGGACCGATCCCCTTTGGTTTCCACCGGTCGCATGTTGGACACCCCGCCTGAGGCGGTCCTCCAGGGACTGGAACTCCCGCACGCTTTGCTCCACCCAAAGCTCGTCGGAGAAGAGGCGCTCAGAGGCCCAGTCGGGGAACCATCCCTCCTGCGAAGGCTTTGAAGACGTCGAGACGTCCAGAAACGGAAGGAACCCAGAAGGGGGGATAGGTCCAGTTCCCAAAAGGAGCTTCCTCCTGATGAGGAAACCCCCTTCCTTCCGATAGAGTCCAGCCCAGACGAAAACGCTGGTGGGAGCCCCCAGGCATAAGTTTTACCAGTTGGTTTTCCCTTTGGTGTCCATTCTTACACCACTGTCGGTTTGTTTCAACTATGGGTTTCCTTGGGCGTAGAAACTGAGCAGGAAATCAAAACTCGATATCATATATACAGATATGTATATATATATATATATACACATAATATCCAACCTCAAAACATCACCCCACAAAAGCAACCGCACCTTTGCGACAACAGTTTCCGTTCTGTTGAACAATCCTTCCCGGCCACATTCTCATGGTAATCTGCAACACGTCAGCAAACCTTTACAGACATAAGAACTCTTCAGTGCCAGCCAGAACCTTGCAACATCCGCACCTGGCAAGCAACATTCCTTGTCTGTGGGATTTGGAAGGCCCGCATGGCTGTCTTTTCATTGAGCCGGGAAGGCCAATATCCCCCCACTAAGTCCGCAGTTGTATTGTCAGGGGATAAATTTTGTAACTATTGGTTCTGTTTAGAGGGCAGTTCTGAGGATGTCATTGACACACCCAGGTCAATCCCTGGCTCTCCAACCAAGAACCTGTTCTGGGAGCTCTCTCTTGCTACGCTGGGGTGAAAGTAGGCACAATTCTTCTGGTTTAGGAGCTGCTTGCCTTGCCTAGCCAAAGGGACACCCTCCACAAGGGACGAGCCCCCGCCCGTCCTTCAGGCCGCCATCCGGCAGCACCTGGCGCCCGAAGCTCCAGCCGGAGATGTCGCGGTGCAGGACCTCGACCACTTCGCCCTTCACCAGCGCCAGCTGCTCGGAGTCCTGGAACCAGCCCACGCGGAAAACCAGCGGGCCGACCGCATGCGGTTCATAGCCGAGCCACATGCCATTGGAAACGTGGGTCTGAAAAACCAATGTCGAAGTCGTGCCGAAGTCATGCCGAAATTATGCCGCAGTCATGCCGAAGTCGTGCCGAATTCATGCATGGGGCTCATCGCATAATTCAGAGAAGACTGTGCGAATATATGTAAACCTGCATCGGACGCAGCACGTGCACCATGTCTTCATGGGTTCCACTCCAAAAAGTCTCCCCAACCGAAGATCAGGGACCCCTATATTGGAACCTTCATGGGTGACGTTGCGAACCTCCTTGCGACGTTGTAATTTGCCCAACAACACGTCATGTCCATAAGGCCTGCGTAAATCATACTACAAGGCAGCCTCATGGACTGATGATGTACAGGTTTGAGTCTAGAAACTCTGTCCATCTGGGTGATCCAGTTTTCATTTGGGGGGGACAATTTTGGCAACTCAAAAACAAGTTCTGGACCCTTTGTCCATAAGCTGGGTGCAGAAGCTGGGTGAATCTGACAGGGCGCATGGAAGACGAGGACCTCCCTTCAGCCATTGAGAAAATTACGAATGCGTCTTCAAGACCGTATAGGCAAATTGGGAGGGGGGGGGGCCGCTGGGTTCTGTGCGAAATTGGGTGGGCCCCCATGTCCCTGAACTAACCGTAGACTGAGAATGGTGTTGTCAGTTGCTCAAATGACGAACTTGTCCTCGGTTCGTGGGTGAAGTCGCACACTCCTTTGTGAGGTCGACCAATTGTTTGTCCAATCCATGGGGTGCGGGGTTCTGGGAAGAATGTGTCGGCATGCATTCCCGTGTGGTTTTTAGGGTTCGGGGGAAGGAAAAGCATAGGAGAGTTCCTCCACATGGCCCGGTATGATGCAGTGGCTCCCTGGACACAACTCTGATTCTTACTCGTCCTTCTGAAGAACCAGTGGGAGTCATGGTTTCTCGCTTTGCATTTAAAATAGGTACAAACACCGTTCACTTGAACCAAAGTCGAGCTGTCCAAAGTATGCACGCCGAATGCTCATCCTCTTGAGGCATTGCCAGTTCGCCGACCGGATCTTGCAGATTGTCCAAAGGAACCATATATGGTACATTTCTCCAAAGCTAGAGCGTAATAATACTCCTCTTTGGGTCAGCCACTGCATTCACGTCCAAACCATAGTCTCATGACAAAGCTATCCAACCTATGCATGACATCAAACTGTCTCAAGCGACAAACATTGCCAAGCCTCTCCGGGTTGAGAGTTGCCCCAAACAACCCGCCACATAGCTTGGTTGCCGTTGACACCTCTGCAAAAGATTCTCACTTTTTGTGGGTTTCATGGAAAACGTCTTGATTTCCCAAAAAGTCAAAGTCTAAAGATCCAACCCAATAGAGTAGAAATCGGCGCAAGTTGATCCCTAGGATGAAATATCATCCTCGTTGCCATGTTGTCCTTGGTCATGAGTCGCGTTAGATGCTGAATTGGAATACGTTTGTTATCAGGATACACGACTCACGACTACATGCTTGGCCCCGCCTGTGGGACTGTTTGCTCCTTGACGCTGCACAATCTCAAGGCTTCAGACATCTGCTTGGCCACCGACAGGTGGCGATGGTTCACAGGGAGCATCACGCAAACGCTGCCCAGATCGTCCCCGGAAAATTCGTCCTGCCGGAGAACGGCCAATACACCTGCAATACTGAAAGCTGCAACGGTCTGAGTACCAACTCCCAAACAACTCAACATGCAACCCAAAAAGCAACGGCTTGCACCCCAAAACCGAAAAATATGTACAAAACATGCTTCGGGTAGTTCCCTGTGAATCCGACCCCCCCAAAAAAAAATGGTTCCTTGTTGAAAACAAACCTGCCCCAAGCGAGCCACGGGAGGGCCCTAGTCTGCGGCAAACGGGTAGGATGCGACATTGTCTATACTCCTTCGGCTTGAATCCTTAAGAGTCACCCCCCTTTTTTGTTGGTTCTTTTCCCGACCCCTGTCCCATTGATAGCCACAACTCATTAAGTGGGTGTGTCTTCTTTTAGGGGACCCCCCCCCCAAAAAGAAAAAAGGCTGTTTCCTTTTGGTGTTCCTTCAGAACCATCAAAAACTTGCTGGTTCTCAGCAGGAAATGAGTGAATGACCCCTATAAACCATTCCCTATGATTTCCTTTCAGGGAATCCCTTCTGGCTCATTCCCAAACCCTGGGTCATTCTCACCAGCAAGAAAATGCGTTTCCCCCCAAAAAAGAAGGAAACACTATATGGTTTGGTTCCCCAAACCTAGGTCCAATCAAGTTCATTCCCAAAAAATTGGGTTCCCCAGGTGTACAAAGTTCGGTCCTTGACGCTGAAGACCAGATCCGGCAGGAGCACGAAGGGCGCCAGAAGTGGCTTCGCGCGGTCGGCTGCGGCTTCGGCTTGAGCCGAGGGATCCTTGGGGGCCTCCGTCTTGGGCAGCTGCTTGTGGAAGCTCACCTTCCAAACCAATCTAATCTGGGCTCAAATGCAGACCACCTTCCAAACTTATCGGGGTTCAGACCCAGTATCGGCACTGTGGATGGACGAAATCCATTTTGCACCACATTGAAAGTATTGTTTGTTGTTATTTCCAGGGTTTCTTAGGTGGTGCAGGATTTTGTCCATCCACAGTATGATCTGGATTTTAAGACACCTTGGTTGGTACTCCCTGGTTGTTGCAGTTTTCGGTGGGAGCTTCTGTGGACGAGTGCTTGAAAGGGAACCGAAAGGAATCATAAACCTCCCCTACAGCCTCAAACGGTGCATTGAAGCCTTGTGGGAGCCAAAGAGGGAACTCGTGATTTGGTCTCGTGGCATCCGTTTTCAGTCAGTGCACAGTGTACGGGTGCAAATAAGGAGTGGGGGTGGAGCTAGCATTGCCAGCGGAAACGTGCAACCATAGGCCAGCCAGCCAGCCAGCCAACAACCAACCAACCAACCAAACAAACAAACAAAACAAACAACTAAGCAAACAAACAAAAACACAAACAAACACACAAACATACAAAAACACAAGCGAGCAAGTTTAAAACAAAAATGAACAATCAACCAGCAACCAATCAAAACAAATACGAGCAAGCAAGCAAGCAAGCAAGCAAGCAAAGCAAAGCAAAGCAAAGCAAAGCAAAGCAAAGCAAGCAAGCAAGGCAGACAAACAGCCAAGCCAAACCAAACCAAACCAAACCAAACTACACCAACTTTAAAAAAGAAGGAAAAACATACATACAAGAGCACAACAAATGCCTTGGGCCTTAATGTTGGCAGCCTGAGCAGGCTACAAAGTCTGGTTTCCAGATTACATCGCCTTGGCCAGAAACCTCCTTTGGTTCCTTTTTGGTTTTTCGTGCCCTCATGGAGGTGGACAAAGGCTTCGCCAGTCTTAAAGCCAAGGAGAAAGAAGCAGGTTCGACGTCGGTAAGACTCTCAAACGCTGAAACCGTGAAACAATGACTTTTTGCGGGTTCCTCCTGTACCCCCTATAAACATCGCCCCACCATAAGGAAACGCAAGTACAAATGGCCCCCGAGGTAGTGTTTCAAAAGCAAAATATAAGGAAGCCCTGCCACATCCACTTTGGAAAATAGCGTCCGACACGTCGTTCGCGCCTGGAGATACGGAATGATGGGGGCACTATAGTTGGAGACGGACACACGCCAACCACGGCTCTGGCTGGTCTTTAGTTTCAAGGGCCGCCACTCTCCCGAGTTGTCCTCTTCCTCGGAATCCGATGAATTGTCTGCACCTCAGGGGTGTTTCTGTGGCAACACTCTTTGTGCAACCGGTTGTGGCCAAATTGGTTGAGCCCCTGGCTTTTGGTGGGAATTGCGGCGATCCCCGCATGCCCTCCCCAAAGAAAAGTATGTTGTTGTCTATTGCCCAGTTTGCGCTGTCCTGTTTGCTGGAACGCCCTTTCTTGGAATGATTGAGAATGAGCTCAGAACTTGCCTTCCGGCGCAAGAAGCATCCAATTAAACATTCACAAAGCTATCTCTATTCAAGACCTGGAACGTGTGTGTACATATATGCTCACGCCCCCCTAAACTATATTTGGGGCACGCGTGTCTGATTCAACCAGGTCTGAAGGATCATCTGCTCATCTGCTCATCAACGAGCTTCAAAAGGAGTCTTACAAGCGATTCATAAGGAGCCTTACAAGGACTTGTCCTATTGGAAAAAGCCTTCTGACATTGCGACCTGAACTGCGAAATCAGTGAGCAGTCCTGGCCCTGAGCGCACTGCTGTGCTGAGTCAGGACATCGATGGAGTCTACAAAGGCCTTTCCTCTTGAAACAAGCTCACCCAACAAACCAAGAGGCTTCAGATGTTTGGAGTTTGGTTTTCTCGAGGCTTGTCGGGTTTTCTTTGGCTTTCCTTGGGTTTGTTTTGTTGTTTGAGCTTTTGGAGCCAAAAAACACAAAAACAAAAAGCTTCTTGTCTTATAAGCAAGGGGCATGAGAAAACCCAAAAAACAACGCATTGTGTTTGGTTTGTTGGCTGCAAAAGCTCAACAAAAACAACAAAACCAAACAGAAAAAAACTCGAGAAAACCACTTGTGGTTTTGTTTTTGGGTTTTCTCGAGGTGCTCTTGGTTTTGTTTGGTTTTATGCGGTTTTCCTCGAGTTGTTTTGGTTTTGATGAGTAAGGGGAGATGCAGCAAAACAAAGCCAGCAAGAGCTGTGGCATACTAGCCTTTGGTAAGGGCAAAAGGAGAGATAAAGCAGAACAAATTCAGTAATGAAGGGATAGTAAACATTGCATCTTGAATCCTTAGTTTCCTTTTCATTTTGTCATGTTTGGCTTCAGGTATTTGGTGGCTATGTGTAGTCAAAAACGGTAGACACAGGAGGTTGCTTACAGTTTGCTAATTAAAACACATCAATAACACTGTGTGTGTGTGGGTGTGCGTTTGTGTGTGTGTGTGTGTTACATGTTTAACTTTGGAGAAGCACTTTGTTGCAGACCGAAATTCGGCCTATATATATATACATAAGTGTGATTCGGGCACGAGCCTGTGCCCAGGCAATGGGTAAGTTGGGGTAAACAAGCCACAAAAGAAAGGCTCCCCAAAAGCAAACCAATCCCCGGTCCCAAAGATCAGGGTTTCCCACACACCAGAGAACAACAACCAAAAGGAAACACCAAACAAGAAAAGGGTTAACCCGCAACCTTGGTCGACAACAGGCCGCACGACTGGTCCCTACCAACCTGGCGGCGGCCCGAGGTCTCTTTCTCCCCCGAGATGCCGTCGGTCGACGCAGGGGCTCGGCGACGCCCATTCGAGGCGCGACGGAACCCAAAACTTGAGCCAAAACACCACAGGTCGGTCACTAACGCGACGTCCCTGATGATGATATGAACCATGGCTAATCCCTGATGATGATATGAACCATGGCTAATCACACCCCCCTCACGAGGAGCCCGTCATATGACGGGTGGAGCGTGCCATTTACTGATAGGATTTAACTGCTCGCATGCATCCGCAAACAGCTGGACACTACCGCCGTCAGCGGTGGAGCAAACCCACAAAGGCAGTTGCGCGACATCCCGGGCATTAAATTCCCGCCACCACCCCGAATTAATCGGGGTAACGCTGTCCAACATACCTTGTGGAAAAGTCCACATGACGACACTAGGTCACAACTGTTTGCATCAACAATGCAAGAAGTTTAATTCTTATCAGAAGCCATGAAATAAAAGATAACGTATGTCCATTAGTACCCTCGCCTAACGGCAAGAGGTACCCCTGACCATGCGTACCTGAAAAATGCTTGAATTCCGCAAACCCGGGAGTAACCCCCCATCAGTTTGCTTTCCCTCTCACTCACACTGCTTCCTGATGAACACGTCCAGCAGCCCAGCAGCGGTATGGGAGAGACATGACCTCCGCGCCTCAGCGGTCCGGGAGGAACATCACCACCTCCGCACCGCGCCGACCATTGGAGAATGGACGCAAGCCTATCGGCCGCAATCCTCGTGACTCAGCCTACCGGCTATCGTCACGTCTCCTCCGGTCACGCCCGCCCCGCGCACGGTCCCTATCACGATCCCTTTCGGATCTCCTGCGATCATCTCGCCTTCGATCTCGCTCCCGATCGAGTGAATCATCATCACGACGATCACGAGCATCGTCCCTCCTCCGGTCGCGATCATCCTCGCGCCGCGGACGGTATCTGCGCCTTCTCGACTCTCTGGAATCCCTGGTGTCCACGGTCCTAACGGACCTCCGAGAAGGAGTACGGGAAACATCCGATTCCCTACGCCTCCTCCCAGATCGAGAGTTCGTCACGATCTGGTTGAGAGCCTCCAGTGCCGACGCGTCCTCACCATTCCTGATGAAATCCCTGACCTGCTTGTTCAGCACTCTGTTGGTGGAGATCGACAAGAAAGCGTCCACCACCGAACTCTCAGGCAGCACCAGGAAGTGACCCTCCACCGGGCTCGCCGCAGCCCGCTCAGCAGACTGCAGCCGGATCTCCCCGCCTTCAGGCTTCTTTGCCATCGCCTTGGAGGCCGTCAAAGGCGCTACCGCATCCTTTGCCGAAGATCTGCCAAGCGCGGAGTGAAGATCATCCCCGCTAGCTTCTCTCGCTGCCGCACCTGGTCTGCTGTCGACGTCGCCAGGCCTCGTGGACGCCTCCCGCTTTGTCGACTCCTTCGCAGCCTCGTCGGGATCCCAACGGGATTTCCTTTCTCTCTTCTGTCCTTCGGCCGACCCGCGGCTACCGCCGGGAGCGTCACCTCCTCCTGTCTTCTCCTTCTTGACCTCAACCTTCGGTTCGGCCTGCTTCGTCTCCTTAGCCACAGCTTTTGGAGCCGGGGCACCCTTCGCCTCAGAAGCTGAAGCGGCCTTCCCTCTCGGCTCGGCCTTAGGAATCGGGGTCATTTTAGCCTTGGCACTCGGCCTGGCTCCTTCAACCACCATCTCGGCCCAAGACTTCTTCGGCTGAGCTGCTGCTGTATCAACCTCCATCGGAGCAGGTCCAGCATCGTCCTTCGCCTTTGGGACAGATGGGCTACCGCCCTTACCAGATCCTTTACCTGGCACATCACCTGATTTCGGTGGTGGGCCGGAAGGACTACCGCCCTTACCGCCCTTTTCCCCTTTCTTCCCTTTTCCTTTTCCGCCCTTGGGGACCGGCTCCTGCTTGGGACCAGGACCCGGCGCAGCATGATGCACCGATTGGAGTCCCTCGATGTCCACGTTCAAAGGTTCGGGTTGACGACCGTCAAGAACCGTCCTCACCCTTTCGTCACTAACGTAGACGAACGGGTCACGGAAGGGTGCGGGAGGCTCCGACTGTCCGGCGCTGATCGCCTTCTGCACCTTGGCTATCGCCTCCTTCAACCTCTTCTTCTCATCGTACCCTGTCTCCGATACCCTGTACTTC
This sequence comes from Effrenium voratum, assembly GCA_963377175.1. NCBI lineage: Eukaryota > Dinophyceae > Suessiales > Symbiodiniaceae > Effrenium > Effrenium voratum. The sequence continues at coordinate 16,366 of CAUJNA010003373.1, read as the reverse complement.
CTGAGCTGCGAGATCAACGCATGACTCTCCAGGATGTCCACGTCCTTTCGATGGGTCGGGTACAATGGGGTCAGATGACCAGCCGCAGAACCAATCACGTATGCCATCGGATATAGAATGACAGTACGTGTCATGACGAGCGAACTTCCTAACGGAAGTCGTCATACGCCTACCCCACTGAGCAGCGTGTCTTGGGTTGGCCCGGAAGTACTCCGTGACCGACTCAAATCTATCGACTTGGTTGGTCTTGATCAGGTGCTTCGCCACCCACTTCTCCACAACGCATCCGAGGCCGAAATCCCGGACACATAGGAGAATTGGAATAGCACCTTCGCCAGCTCATCCCACGCCGCATCGACACCTCCCTTGTCTTCACCAAGATAAGGGGGAAGTCTGATGCCGCTCTGCACCGTCATCCTCAGATCGGATGCCATCGAATAGGAAATCAAATTCCTCTTGATGACTCCGACCACTTCGGAGGGAATCCTCCTGGGCTTGAACTGCCCCATGGTCCTCACCCACTCCGGCACGATGTGGCACCTTTCGAAGTCCTTTTCCTCCGCGTTGGGGATAAAGTTCGGGTAAAAGACCGGGAGCGCGCACCCGGGACACAAGTGCATCCCATTCGGCATCAATTCTGCGCACCTCAAGCAGAACGTGGCAGTCACATTCAGCCTGATCTCTTCCCGTGATCGCTTGTGCTCTCCCCTAACGGGGGTGAAGTCACCGTAGTCCCATGCCCGATGGTACACTATCGTGTAATCATCGTACATATACGCCGCCTTCCAAGCCCCCATGTGGATCTCGTTCCTAACGGCAAGAGTCTTCCTTCTCGTCAAAAACACGGGTCCAACCAAGGACCAGTGCACCCGAAGATCCACCATTACCACCACGTACCTACCGGAGTAGTTCCGCAGCCTGTCCCTGACATACCACGAAGGCGATACCTCAGCATCCGGCGCCATGGCTCCCACAAGTGGGATCAGGCCCTCATCCTGCCTACCATCCCCAATGGTCTCGTACACATCGGGCCTCGTGATCAATATCTCGATCATGGCCTTTCCATTTCGCCTCACCCTTTGGAGCTGAACCGCCTTCCGAAAGTCCGAGAACTTCATGATGACGTATCCCACCATGGGGAGTTCATTCCAATGCATCTCATACATCAGAGATCCGCCAGGTGCATCTTCCTGAGTATACCTGTGCCTAACGGCACTGTAACTCAAGTCGCGTCCGATCCGCGTGTGCCTAACGGCAACCAACCTGGTGCTCTCCTTGAGGAGAACGCCATCCCCGTCGTACATGACCATGAGCATCGCCTCCACTTGCCCTATCGGGAAAGCTTTAAGCGTCGGAATGAAGAACTTCCAAGACATCTCAGCGTTCTCCATACCCGAAATCTCCTTCAGGAACCAGATGGCCTGGTCACTTTTCACCCAGTTTCCAGCCTCGCGTCCGGTCTCCTTCAGCACACGTTCCTCGAATAACTCCGAGACTCTCTTTGAATTGATGACCAAGCCGTCGAAATCGCACGAGAGCAGTCTCATCAACTCCTTCGCCGCCTCCCGTCCTGCAACAGTGCCCACGGTCTCCTCGTAGTTCGGGAGGTATTCACCCAACCTCGTCTTTGAGGGAACCACAATCTGGCAAGTGACGGCCTCATCAGGGATAACTCCCGTTTCCCTTAACTCTGGATTGATCTCTCGCCTATCGGCAAGATAATCCTCCTTCCCATCCAGTATCACAAGATTGTAGGTCATCTTGCTCGCCGCCCCACTAGGCCTGAACTTCCTGCTATCATCCAACTGGTCAGGAGCAAAGGGTCCACTAGGGGCAGTTGCACTCACCAGAGGCGCTCCTCGCCCAGAGCAGAGGTGCTTCTTGTGAAAGTTCACCATCTGATTCAGCTGCGATAGTGCGTAGGCACGATCCTCCAATGACGCACTCTTCATCCCAGCCTCAGTCAGAGGAGCCTCAGGCTTGTCATAACTCGCCTTTCCGCCCCATCTCGCCGCGACCAGCTCAGCAGACTTCGCAGGGTCTATCATATTTCCCGACCACTCAGGCATGTTGCTCAACCTCCTAGTCAACGCGTCTACCGACGCAGCCAAGTCTTCGTCCGTCACGGTGTAAGGGTCGACCTTCTCCCTGTCTTCTTGACCCACATCCGGAAGCCTATAATCCCCGCGGATGGCCTCCAGCGCGGCCCTCTCGGCTTCCTCAGCCTCCTTCTGCGTGGCCACTGCCCTCGGAATCAAGAGCGCTACCTCGGCCGGCAACGACTTCTCCATGTCTATCGGAGTGTTCTTGGGAAGGATCCTTCGATCATCTCCCTCCCCGCTGTACTCATAGTCAGGAGCAGTCTTCCGGTACTCCTCGAAGGTAGCCCCTTTGAAGTTGGTAATCTCACTCGGGTCTGTCTTCCCAGCCTCAGTACCCCGAGGCGTGGGCTCCTTCGTCCCGGTGGAATCCTTCTTGGAGCCTTCCTGATCCACGTCCATGTCGTCCTTCTTCTTCTCCGTCACGGACAGCTTCCCAATGTCAGGAAGGGTCACATCATCATCCTTTCCTGACCCGGGCTCGGTCCTTGGTTGCCCCGAAGAGCTCGCCCCAGGATCCACATCGCCCTCGTCGTCCACATGTGGTCGCTTCCCCCACACGATCTTCGTCTTCGGCTTCAGCGGGACGGCGACACCTCCAGCCATATGGTGTCCAGGCCAAGTGGCTCCTTCAGGGTCATCCTCGAACCATGATTTCCCGAACGGGAACCCATCCCTTCCGATGATCTCCTTCCTATCGGAAGTAGATCCCGAATGGGACAACGCAGATACATGAGACAGCATGATCTCAGCCGCCGATTGCGCCAGCGTATCGGACATCTGCTCCCTTGTCGGGATAGTCCGCAGCTCCGGAGCGAGGTGACCAGCAATCATGCTGAAAGGCGCAGTCCCCAACCGCTTGCCCAACACCGCCTCATTCAGCGCGTTGAAATACTTCTGCAGCTTCTCCAGCATTGCCGTCGCCGCCATCAGCTGGGGATGAAACATGGGCATCCGCCACGCGCGCCCAAGGGCGGAATCCACGTGCGATGCGATCGCAGTGATCGTCCCTACCAGCAAGTGCGACGATGCAATCTCCGGTACCCAAGTCGGGTCGTCCAAAGGAATGCATTGACCCGTCTGCGCGTTCAGCAAGGTAGCCCTCACCCCCGGCGCTCGAAGACAATCATACGCCCTGCGGTTCGGGTCACTAACGACACCACGAACCATGTAATCATCCCGATCGGGCATATCTGCCCAGTCCCCCGGAGGTGCCCGCCCATGATGGTACTTCGCCTGAATGTCCTGCCTCATCCCTAACGGGATATGGGCAGCCTCGGACGCCACCTTCTTCATGTTCCATTGCTGATCACCCCACAGCATAGACTTCCGATCTCGAGGATTGATGTACTCCTGATCGATCCTCCCAGCAGCTCGGGAAGCATACATGTAATCGTTATGTACGGCCCTCTCCAATACCGCGGTCCACTCACTATCGCGATTCGGGAACACAATGTGGCTAGTCTCGTTCGCCTTCCTCCACTCCTCCGCGGTAACCCGCTCTTGAGTGATTGCCTTGTTCCTGATCACAGCATAGATGAAGGGCTCACCAGCCTCCCTAGCCAGGACATGCTGAACGATGAACCTCCTATTCGACCTGCTTTCCGCCGGTCTTGCTGATGTCCGCGAGCCCCTCGTGGATTGATATGAACCATGCTCACGGTGATGCCGAACTTCCGCTGACTCCAACTCGGGCGCCTCTCCCGGGTGCTCCGGGTACGGCGTGTTCGCATAATTGTGTATGCCCCCTCGAGACTCCTGGGTTGAAGCCGCCTTCGGGGTCGCTGCAGTATCCCGCAGGTCCCCGTCGTCGTCCGTGTACTTCGGAGCATAGGAGACTGGCACACCCGGGCCACCTGCACCCGACGCCTCCTCCTTCTTCTGAGCACCAATAGGTTCTCGAGCCCTGCGTTCCTCCCTAACGGGCGACGCCGCTCGCTTTGCCGCAGGCGATTCCATCGGCGGCTCTGTCGTAGTCGTAGTGGCCTGAGGCACCTCAGCTGCCCTACCGGGAGTCTCTTCCTCACCTACAGCGGGAGCCTCGGCTTCCTTCTCCGGTTCCATCTCAACGTCTCCGGCGAACTCTAGCACCTCGGCCTCGGTCGGGTCCCCACCATCGTTGAAGGTATCCGTAGGGAGATCGACCCCTTCCCTATCGGGTAGGAGATCATCGACCTCGGCGGAGCCACCCGTGTTCTCCTCCTCAATCGTCGCTCTAGGCGTTCGAAGATTCGATGACCATCGATTCCCAACTTCGGTCGCCGTGACCTGAGGTGAAGAAACCCTCGGACTCCGAGGTGGGTTCGGCGGAGATTTCGGTCTCACCGATGCCAGCATCTCCTTCGTGACTAACGCCTTAGGAGGTGCTTTCGGGGCAGCGGTCTGACCTCCGCATGCTGACCTGCGTCAGATGATTGCCCACCAGGGGTAACGCCTACCGGCGGTCCTCCCAGAGCGGCACCTGTCATGTCGACATCCTCAGACTCAGACATCGATCCGCCATCACCCATCTTCGAAGAAGTACCCTCCTTCAGAAGCTTGAGGATGTTGTCCCTGATGTGCAACGTGACAGAACCAGGCCATGTAGTCCTGGTCAGGGAGAAAAAGTCCGGAACTGCCGCAAGGTAGGGCGGCACCACGGCCCATGCTCTCTGGACCGGCCGATTCCTGCCGTAGCTGTCAACTTCGCTCCCCCATGACACCGCGTCTGCTGAAACCACTGGGATCAGGTTCGCACGGAGATCGCCCATCTTATGCTGGATCTCCTTAGTCATGTGAACCCCTTGGTCACCCTCTCGATCTAACGATCGCCCCGGACCACAAACCATCACCTTGACCTTGTTGTTGAGTGCGACCAGCGACGCCACGTCCTTACTCCACACGGTCGCCGCGTCACTTCTGGCCTTCCATGCGTTCCTCTCCCACCTATACAGGTAGGAGCCACGGAGACCAAAAACATACAGGTCATGCTTGGCGGCATCCGCGTTGCCGTACTTCTGGACGCAGTCGTCCGTCCGCTTGTCCATCAGCTCGTACGCCTTGTCAATCATCATCCGAAGGGATGTCTCCTCGTTATCACGAGTGCTGGTCACGTAGTGCACCTCACAGTTCTTGAACGGCCGGTTATCTGGGGAACCCCTCAACCGGTCATTCTTTGTCCTGCACTTGAGGATGTCCTCCGCCAACGTTGCTGGGTCCATCCCTTTCTTGTTCTTCGTGGATGCAGTGTTGAACGTCTGATCCAGCAGATAGAACACAGTCGCATCCGGGGCCCGCGGATTCCTCCTTGAACACCGGCGGACCGTACCCGGCCGCTAAAGCCGCAGCGATCCTCAGCGCAGCGCCTGTTCCACTAGCCGCTAAGCACCGAAGCAGGATTACCATCTTGTCTTGGTAGCGACTCATCTCGTGCAGAACAATCGATGGGTAGATGGGCAGCATCACATCCGCTAGCATGGCAGCCGCCCATGCGTCCCACTGCCTTTCCAGCTGCACAGCATCAACCGCCACACGGGAGTATCCTCCCCTCGGCAGCTCCACTGTTGGCGGGACGACTTTCCCACTCCTGATCAGGCGCATTACCTTCCTAGCTTGCTCAAAACACTCAAGCTCCCTCGGGATCAGCGCTCCCCGCCCAATGGCCTTTGCCTCGTCCTTGATCTCGGTAAGGTATCCCTTCGTAAGGGTGAGCACAAACGTTTCACCCCGGATGGCCTCAAGCATACTCGACCTCGACACGGTCCTGGCGTAAAGCGCCCCACCTTCTGCCTCGGCAGCCTGAGGGGTCCCTGGCGCAGCACGCATGTTCTCCTCTTCAACGGAAAGACCTATCGGTCCCATGTAGTTCTCAGGGAAGAACTTGTGCATAGCCCAGACAACCGAAGGAGCATGCGGATTCCACTCAACGAATGGATTGTAGTACTGCAGGGTGCTATCGCCCCCTGAGTTACATAGCTCCACGAATTGCGAGTCCGCCGCAGGCTTCTCAAGCTTGATGCAGATTCCGCAGATCCCCAACCTCGCGTTCGGGAACACTCGTTGGGCTCCTCGCTTGACACCCTTCAGGTGGGGATTGTCGCTGAACAGATTCTCGGACTCGTCCGGTTGCGCGATGCAAATCGCGACCCTCGCCCACGTGTTCTGACCGTAGTGCGACAGAGTGCTGTATCCCAGGGCCTCGACCGCCTTCAAAGATGTCCACACACCTACCGACTCATCGCTCGCGGTGGACGCAGTAACCTGCATACCACCCAGAATGCTCCACAATGAAGATTGCGAAGTTCCATGGATGAGGACCTTTTCAGTGTCCGTCTGGCCCCTGAAATTGATGGCCAAATCGAAGAATGCCCATCCATCGTCGGGACCAATCTCCACGTCAGTGGCACTCGCCGGGTTCTTGGGCGAGATCCTCAACACCTGTCTACGGTCCCAGTCAAGGGCATCATGCAGGGACGTGACCACACCTGACATCTGTCCCATCGCGTGCAGGTACCCCCGCATCCCTGGCTTATCAGCCGACGCGAACTTCTTGACCGACGGGACCGACGAAAGCCTTCGACCCGAGGAACATCTAACGATCTCCTCCCTGTTTCTCCCTTCCGTCAGCATCATCGCGTCCACGACCAACTCCGGAGGCGTGAACAGTGCGTTCGGCCTCTCGCTCATCCAGGCACGGATTGCGTTGAAATGGTGCTCCGCATCACCGAAATCATCTCCACTATACAGAGGGTGATCTCCGAATGCCGCCTCTGCCTGATCAGCGACCGCCTTTACCAAGGCAGTCTGCGGGTGAACCGTCTTCCACTCCGGCCAGGCTTTCGGGTCTCCAACCCACATTCCTCCGCATGGTTCAGCTGCCGGCTCCGTACTGCTATCCATGGGTAGCGCACTCTTGCCACTTTCAATGCTCTCCTCAAACACGAACGCGATATGGTAGGGAAGCAAGAAAGCAGGGTCCGTCGGAACCGCAGCGCAGAGGATGGCCGCCAAGTGCACGGCGTTCATCTCCGTAACCTCCACTCCCCGGCGCTTCATTTCCGCCACTATCGCAGCAGTCCTGACCGCCCGGTACCGGATCAGCTTTTCATGGTCCGTCACCGGCATGTGGGACTTGTCAAGCTTGTCCTTGCTGATGTGGGATACTCTGCCAACCAGTTCGTCGAACCTCGCGGCACTGTCATCCTCAATCAGCTGATCAGCCTTCTCCATATCTGGATCAATCGTGGTGAACTTCGGATCCTGTCCCCTAAACCCCTTAATCGTCCACTCGCGGTACCCCGCAAGCAAACAGCCTTAGGCTTCTCCATACCCAAGCCCATCTCCAGGTCCCAGGACGGCCGCGGAGGCGTCGCCAAGCAGCGCCCCAGGCCCATTCCGCCAGCTGCCGCCATGCGTCAGCAGGTTCGGGCCACCGGTCACGGAACCACGGAGGAACCGGGAACCCAGCCTACCGGCCAGAATCCCCCCCCTGTCCCTCAGAAGGCTCAGCCTATCGGCCAGAGACCCTCTCCCTAGAACAAGAACCTAGAAAATGAATAATCGACAGAATCCGTCCTTCACAAAGCAGAAGAAAAAAACCTTAGCGACAGGCATATCCGCCTCATGCTTCTGTTCTGGTCAGTAAGCGCACTGAGTCGCCTGTGAATGTGGTGCGGTTGCCCGCGGTGTGAGCCAACTTGATCAAGCAAACGCTATGCGGCAACGAAGTTGTTCAACCACTTCCCAACAGCAAGCAATCGGTCGTGCTGAGAGAGAGTATCCCCTCCTCGCATCTTGCAAGTACTCCAAAACGAATTGAAAGACTTAGAAGAAAAACACCTAAACACGACCCCATGCCTCTTGAGACCACATTGGCAAGCGCAAACAGACCTGCAATCAAACCCATGCGTGGTGGCGATTCCTTCAGCCTCACCTTCCTTCAAGATATTGCATTTAGGTCGATAGAGAATGATCGGAACGCATCCACTGGTCCGAGCATCGCAAGCCAAGCTGAACCTTTGCCTAACGGCAGCCTCGGTCCTATCCCTAAGCTTTCTGGTCTGTCCCCACTTCCCAGTCCTGGAATCAACCCTATCGGGTGCAAGATCATTAAGAACAAGCACAACATAACAAAGGCTATCGCCTTCAATCCTACCAGACCGTATGATGTGATTCCTGTAACCAGGAGCAACTTGAAGCGTGACAACCCTGCAAAGATCACTATTCGCAAAAACCCCGGCTATCGCCTGGTCCGCAATAATAGTTTTCTCGCATCTTTTCCCTCCTTTTTCCTCGTCAATCACGATTCCCTCGTACTCAGAGAGTAACCTCTCAATGAGCCGATTGAAACCGGATTTTGCACCTGATTCCATGCGTACCCCCCTAAGCGGGGGCAGTCCAGGAGCGGCAGGGGGCTTAAGACAGGGTTGGGTGGGTTGGGCCAAATATTCCTGCAGGTATCCCGGCAGAAACATACCAAGGGTGTGCAGATTTCTATTCCACACGACCTTGTCAATGCAGGCCTTAGTGAAAATGTCTGCGCCTTGGTAGTGAGACGGGCACGCAACGAACCGAAAAATTCCAGCATTAAAACGTTCGTTGAGCCACGAGATGTCAATGCGCTGCGTCCTTGACATATAGCGCATGTTGGGATTATTCCCAGTTATAACGATCCGGCACGCCGATTCGTTATCCTCCAGCACGTTGATAATAAACGGCTGGGTCTCCTTTCCCTTCCCAATAGCGTGCTGCCAGAGGGTAGCTAATGCCATTCCCTCCTTGGACACTCCATGGTCGAGAGCAACAATCTCCGCTTCAGGAGTCGACTTCGAAACGGAAGTCTGTTTCTTGCTTACTCCACTGATGGGCATGTAGGTCCTAGGACCCACAAGACAAATAAGCACTCCCGACGTGCTCTTGGAATCAGTACGATCCCCAGCCAGATCCGCATCACAGTAAGCAACCAACTCAATGAACTCTGGGCTATCGCCCACCCAACCGTACAAATGAAGTCGAGCGTAGAGTTCACATATGAAATTAACCTGTGGAGCTTGCGGTCACATAGATGATTCCACTTCGTGACCCGGCTGGCTAACGCCTGCACGGGACGAATCAGGTCATATCTGCCCATCCGAGCTCCGTAGAGAACCTTCATTAGCACCGCCGCTGCGTCATCTCCGAGGCATCCTGGCTGCGCATTGACGGTCTCCATGTCCATTGCCTGGTTGAAGAGTTTGTCAAATTCAGGGTTGACGGAATTCTCGTCAAACTCCGGCTTGCTCTCGTCCAGGAACGGAGTTTCAACCTTCTGCAGCTTCTTCGGGTACTTTCCCTGACACAGCTCAATGTATCTATCGACACACGCCTGCATGAAGCTGCTCTCGCTGTACTTGATGAACCTTATCGTGGTTTCCGGCTTGGGGATGTCCTTAGAGAGTAACCCCTCTGGACCAAACCTCAAATCGGGTTGCTCCTTATCAGGAGGATTGCCGACCGTCCACGCCAGTCTCGGGTCAAAGTGACCCTTGACCACCTGTTGCGTGAATTCGTGCTCGCAGCCAAGATATCTCTTGAGCTGCCTTGGTTCCTCCATCTTGATGACCTTCGAGATCAGCGCCCATCCCTCTGCGATGTTCTTCGCCGGCCCACTCATCTTGAAGTCATCCACGTACACGACAAGGAAGAGGTCGAGCTCCTCATGCCTAAACACGCTGGCCCAATCCTTCACCTTGACGTATCCGACTTTCTTCAGCATTGCCTCGCAGTGCTGTTCCCAAAAGGTACCAGCGTCCGGATGTCCATATAGTGCGAGCACGAGAACAACGACTGGATCCTTGTATCTGGGATTTCCGCTGCCGTCGAACCACTCAGGTGGCCATTGGTCGCGAGGAATCCTCACCCAAGTCTTCTTTCCCTTCAAGCGGGCCTGAGTGTACGCAGACTCCCCATCACTCACTTCCAGAAGATTCCCTGGGAGTAACCCGTGAGCATCACCCATCTTACCCGCCGCCATAGTAGCGGGGCAGGAGGTGTTCTCGGAGAACAGGGCCCAATGCCCGATCTCGTCACGGACGAAACATCCCTCGAACACGACTCGCCCTTGATATTTGCGATTTGGATCGTCCTCCGGCAGCTCGTGATTCTTCTCGACACAAATGTCGAAAATTCTACCAACATGGATCTTCTCCCCTTCCTTACGTGCCTTGGCTGCAACATCATGCCACTCTTGGACGGTTGACAAGTCCCAGCATCCTTGCGAAGTTAACTTGTCCCATTCCTTCTGAAGAGCGGCCTTAGCCTTGGCATTTCCAGCTTGTTCCTTCTTGTTCACTGGCCTAGCGACACAAGCGTACAAGGGAGGAAAGACACCCGAGCTCTTTGGCCGATGAGAGAGGGATATCTCCCCCCTGGGCATAGTGAACTCAAAGGTCTTTCCATCAGATCCAATCGTAGGGGCAGCAGCAGCTATACCAGTGCTTCCGAAACCCGCGGATCCCCTATCGGTTCCCCGCTTGGCTTTCCTAGGGACGATCGACGCGTCGATGAGCATAACACGCTCCAGTACGATCTGCGCAATGCGGTCCCCAGGGTTTACGACGAAGTCCTCATCCCCATGATTAAAGAGGATGACCTTGATCTCTCCGTCGTAGTCGGGATCAATGATCCCACCGCCTACAGCGATCCTGTTCTTCACGGCTAGTCCTGACCTGGGAGCTATCCTAGCATATACCCCAGCGGGCATCTCTATCGAGATTCCGGTGTTGACCAAGCCTGACCCCCCTGCGGGGTTGACCAAGCCTGACCCCCCTGCGGGAATACATGCTCCCTCAGAGGCATAGGTATCCAAACCCGCACTTCCCGAAGTAGCCCGCGTCGGGATCTTGGCAGCCTCACTGTTAAGACTGACGTACAATGTATTCGGCTTCTTCTTCCATCGCTGTTCAACCGGGTCAACCTCGACCGGCATTGCATTCGCGACCTTCTTGAAGGTGCCGTTCGGGTACCACGCTCCAACGATTGCCTCGCACATTTCACTCGGATAGAGAGCAGTCGTTGGGGTGACTGACCCCTCAATGCGTGCATGAAGGTATCCCTTCTCGTGCTTGCATTTCCGACCTGACAGCTCATCAATGAGCTCCTTGGAGGTCGTCGCAACCTTCCACTGTTTCCTGATTGGCACACCGTCCTTGTCCTGCATTCCGAAATCACAGCCGTCGAAATCAACGGTCTCGACATCAGGATCAGCAAGAAACCTCTGCATGAACGGTTGCTTCCATCCAAGACAGTGTCTAGGCCACTCAAATGCAACCCTGCCCCCTCCTCGCCTAACGGCTCGGGAGGCCCGCAAACATTACCTGAGAATTCCTTCTAAGATCGTTCAGGTGTGATGCAAACTCAGCACCGTGAATCGAAAGGTTGACATACTGCCATGTACTCCACGGCCCGCACGGAATTGACGCCCACAGGTCACACCCAGGATTATCCTCGATGATCCCAATAAGCCGACTAACGTCTTTGGCTTTGGTGATGTCAAATGAGCCAACGTGAACGCGAATTGCATCGCCTCCACACTCCCTCATCACTGCGGACAAGCGCGAGTCAGGTTCACACGCAAACTCGATGAGGAGCTTGCGGCCAGGCGCTGGAGCAGCCGGGTCCCTCTCAGGATGTTCGCGGCGTCTTTCTTCCCTTAGGAATAACTCCCGTTCGGTTTGAACATATATCTCCCGAGACCGGGTGGACATCTGTCTCCAACTATCCGCATCAATTGAATTGGGTTTTCCGGTGCCTGCGTATGGTCGCTCACGCCTATCGGCGGATTGGCCATAGTCGATCCTGTCTCCGTGCAGCTCATGACCCTTCTTCGGACCTCCGGTAGGTTTGGCTCCTTCTTCCTTTGGCTTAAACCTACCGTGGGGAGCACATCCCTTATCAAAGAGGATGGTCACACCAGTCCAAAATCCACGCGTGAAGTGCCGATGATTGGGAGCATCGTGATGACGATCATCTCTCACCCAATTTCCAACGGCATCAAGCCCCCGCATGTGCGTGACCCTAACGGTGTCAAGCTCCTCATGCGAAGGACCACCTGGAGGAAGGTCCTCGTTAGTCGTCCCGAAGAACTTCTTCCGCACCTCAACGTGGATGCGATACCAGGCGCTGTCTTCGTCGTGCCGCTCCCAGTAATCTGAGACGCATGCGTCACCACTCCCTTGGACAGCCTTGCTCTGAATGGCCCCATCAGACTTGGAAGAGCTACCGCCCCCCTCGTCCTGTTGGTCATCGTCATCATCATCAGGATCATCAAATCGACCTTCATCAAAGTCGAATTCATCCCTGATCTTCCTACTCGGCTTAAAGTCGGCTCTTCGGTCAGCTAACGCCTCCCGAATGGTCCGAGTCCTAGCGTCATAGGATGCCAACATCGGGAACACGTAGGGCTCCTCAGGGTTCTTCCAGATCCGTTTGACCTGGTGTATACTCGGTTTCCTGAGACCCCTTTGGATGTGCTCGAGATCAGCAACGAGATAGTCGCCCTTCCACAGCCCCCCTGGTTCTAACCGATAGCCCAGAAATAGGCCTGGCTTGGAAGATGGGGCGAACTTCGGATCTTCCTCTATCTTGATGAAGTCCCGCTCTTTCTTCTCGGCGGGCAGGGCAGTAGTGACGCTTGTCTCTTCAACCTCTACTCAATGGGAACAAAATCCGGCTCGTCGTTGCACTCGGGTTCATACTCCTCGTTCTCATAGATCTCGGCCTCGTCCTCATCGATCTGATCAAAATCACAGTCGAAATGAGTTTCTCCAGTCCATTCATGGTTACCTCCACGGTCGTTCTCGGCCCGGAGCCAGTTTTCGTCAACAACAAATTCGGTCGATCCGTCCAGATAGTTGAGGACTGTGCTCCGCCTCCTGCCAAGGTCTTTGATCTTGACTGGACAGCTCGTCCCTATCGGGATAAAGAGTTCGGTTCGCGCTTCAACGTGGAGACGAGTGAGAACCTTCTCGTCTTCATTTGCGACCCAGTGGTCTCCTCCTTCATCGACGTCCTCTGAGTCGATCTTCCCAGCATGTCTGGAGTCGTTTTGGGCGTTTTGAACCCCCCCCTTTCTATCCCTGCGAATCTTGGGAGCAATGGGGTAGAAGTCGACCAGACAACCAAACGGCAGAATGACTCCGCTGAAGTTCCCGTTACCGTGGCGTCGCATCCACGGTGATCCCTCACCGCGATTTTCGATGTTCCTTGCCATGGAAAATGCCTAACGGCAAATGGCCACCATCGAGGTTCAAATCCAGCTTGACGCAGGAGCACACGTGCCCCGTGAAGAACGAGCTTAACCTTGTTCTCGATCAGGCCATTGGTCTTGGGCATGCCCGGTGTAGAAAGCCGGTGCAATGCTCCAAGCGTAGTGACAGCATTCTTCAGCTCTGGGGCCTGGTCGCTGTACACCAACTTCAGAGTTTGCCCCCCTGCAAACCTGCGAAATGCCTCCAGCGTATTGCTACGGGATCTGGATTGCACAGGGAGGACTTCGAGGTAGTCAGTAGCGAGGTCATAGAACACTATCGCGTCCGCTTCGCCATGAAAGCCTCGATCCTTCCATCCTCGCAACACCATCGTGTCAGCAGTGGTTAGGTCCCCGAAACTTACCACGTCATGCGCAGCAGCACCACCTTTGCGGCGAAGCTTGACATTCTCCATTTTCGCACGCTGGCAGTGCGGGCAATAGGGGTTCTTCGGGAGATGGGTAAGCATATGGCGAAGCGTCTTAGCATCTGCCCGCCATTCAGCCTCTGTACGGAGTCCGGAGAGAAAGTTTATCTCGACAATGTCACCATCATCCCCTTCCCCCGGGCCAGGAAAAGGTGGTGAGTGGCTATCGCCCTCACCCCCCTGTTCTGCCTTTCCGGGAAGAGCAACGGTCTCGCACTTGACCCGAAACCACGTTTCACCCGTCCAAGGGACATCAGATGCTATCGCATGCTGATCTCTTTCGGACAACTCCCATAGACTATCAACCAGCACCTCATGGGTAACCCCATTTCGATGAACGACAGTTTTCCTGTAGTTGTCCAGTCGATCAATTCCACCGGGGCAATCATCGCCTATCGGCACAAACTTTGCTTTGCGCGGAAGCCGGTGCTCCTTCACAACATGGCCCGACCGCTCAGTGCGCCAGGTGTCCTGTAGCTCACTCTTGGCCGCAAGCCTAGATCTACCCAGCGGAATCTCGCTGGCTTCAAGCCCTCGATACGCCGCCCCGGGGGCAGGCATAGCAGGGATTGGCTCAGCATCATCAAGAGTGGGAGAAACGAACTGAGTGTCACCATGAGGAAGATAAGGCACGTTGTTGATGACATCCAATGTCACCGTCCGGCCCGAAGGACACGTGAGAGTAGGCTTGCAACCTGCAGCCCATACAAACGAGTATCCCATATCCATACAACGCTTTCCAACGGATATGATGGATGGAGTGGACTCAAGGACGTGTGCCTCAATCACCTCGTCCAGGTTGCCAACATCAGCATCAACACGACCAGCGGTGCGAGTCGCCCCGTTGGCGGTGTGCAGCGCATGAGTGTGTCCGCCTTTGGCAATCAGGGCCCTATCGGGTCCTTTCAAATCACCGAGACCGACCAGATCCATTGGGCAACCAGTATCTACCAGCCACCTCACCCCATCGTATCCAACAGGTGCAGCAACCTTCTGAGTGTACTTCGGTTTTCGTACAACGCGATGTCCCCGCACATCACCAGGATTGGTATCGATGTCCTCGTCATTGTCTAGGAGCACTTGGGCGTGAACAGCCGCTGCTCTTATCAGAGCACTTTGAACTTCCCTAGCAATTCTCTTGCGCGAAGGGAACTTAATCGCATTTGGATGGCTGTATCCAGCCTCTCGGCAACGATTCACGACCCTACCCGTATTGTCATTCTCAATCGAGACAACAAACACATCAGGAAGATCGGGAATCTTGACCCTGAGAGGGTCCCTACCGGGACCCTTCGGGAAGTACTTCTTCCTCCAGGACAGTGCAACCTCCGCATCATCACAGTACCAAAACGTCGTCTTGGTATCACTTCGTCTTGGGAGTCTCCTGAACAAGGTTGCTCGGCGATCAATAAAGTTCACCCCGATATCCTCGATCACGGTCCCATTTGCGTCAACTGTCCGTCTCCAAATGACTTGGTCCCATTTAGGACCTCCACCGGTAGTGCCGGAGAAGAACAATGCGCCTCGCTCGCTTTTCTCCCAACTGCTAACGCAAGGAGGGAGGCAACCCGGTGCAGACCCACCGGTAGCTGGGGCAACAGCCCACATAGCTGGACACGCCACAACAACACGGTTGGCCTCAGGGTAACGGCCCGCCCTGCCTAAAAATCCGTCAATCCTTGAGCGGGGCTGTCGAGACGCCTCGCCTCCCTATCGGGAGGACTGGGCGTAGGCGATCTAGGGGTATCCCCCTCTTCATCCTCAACAACCGGACCAGCAGTGGAACGAGGCGTAATGGGCTTCGTGCCTGGTGGTGGCTTCTGATGCAGGTACGTGCACGGCTGAGCTGTGCATTTGCCATACATCCAGTCGTAGCAGTATCCGAAGAACATAGGCTTGTCCCTAACGGGCCTATCGCCAGTCCTCGGCGTAGAGGGCGCAGCGGGGTTCCTTGGGCTCTTGTCGTGCTCAAACCTGCATTCCCGGCCATATTGACACTTCCCAGTCTTCGTATACTCCCAGCACGCCCGATCAGCAGGCCCAGCAGGGGACTGTCTTCTTGGCGATTTGGGAGACGGTGTGCGCTTATCCCTCTGACTGCCTCTTCCAGGAGAAGCTCTGTCTCTCTGACTGCTCCTTCCGGGCGAAGATGATCTCGGCTTCCCGTCAGGTCTCCCATCCCTTCCGGACCTAACGGACCTTGAGGGGCTGGGATCACTCTTCCTGGCAAGTGGGTCGTACCGCCGCACTACACCGGGAGCACCAGGATGTCGATCCCTTTCACGGGATTGAGAGCCCGATCGTGACCTCTGCTCATGAAAGGTCTGGTACATCTGAAGCGTGTTCTGGCGCTGTTGCCATCGTTCGACACAATCCTGACAAGCCTTATAAAGCCACGCGAATGACCTAACGGTCACATCGCGATCCCACCTCTCGATGTCGGGCCGCATACAGCGTAGATGACGAACGTTCTCGATGAACACAGCTAACAGTACCCCATCATCGATCTTCTTCCTGATCCCAGAAATGAGATTGTCCCAGGTGCTCAGATAACTCCGGAGCCTTGCTTCATCATC
>CAUJNA010003372.1:1798808-1845123 GCA_963377175.1 Effrenium voratum | reverse complement strand
CTCCACGGTGGACGGGCTGGACACTCCACTGGAGGTGGACACCAAGATAGCAAATGCCCTGCTGGGTCTCGCCACCGAGGCCTTCGTCGCAGCGCAGCTTGCTAGCCGGGACGCCAGCATCACGGCGCTCCAGGGGGCCAAGGCCGACGCGACGCTGCTGGCCTCATACGCCACGAACGCCGCGCTCTCGGCCAGCGAGACCACGCTCCAGAGCGCCCTCGACGCAATCCTCGCGGGGCTCGCAGCCCTGCAGCTTTCCGGCAGCGGCGGAGTTGTTAACGCGCCGGCCTGGGCGGGCTTCACAACTTGGGAGCTCATTCGCGGAAGCAACGTCGTTCGCAACCTGCATCTGGGGGCTCCTCTCTCTGCTGCGCTGGCCAACGGCGACGACGCGCTGAGCATCACAGCAGACTGCTACTCCGTCGCAGCGGCGGACGCGGTCCTCGCGGCTGCGCTGCTGGCCTACTACACCTCCGCGCAAGTGGACGCGCTGTTGGGAGACTACCGCACAGGAACGGCGCAGGACGTGGAGACGACCAGCGCCATCTCGGCCGCGCTGCTGGCCTACTACACCTCGGCGCAAGTGGACGCGCTGTTGGGAGACTACCGCACGGCGAGCGCGAAGGGCAGCTTCGCGGGAGACCAGGGCGCCTGGAGCACGGCCAAGATGTACTTCACCGTGCCGCCAAACGGAGTGGCGAAGCTTCACTTCGAGGGAGAGTCGGTCTCCGTGACGGACCTGCTGGCCCACTCGCTCGCCCTCACGGGCTCGGCCACGCTGGACGGACTCACTGCGCAGGGCAACGTGGGCTGCGACCAGCTGCTGTGCAACGACGTTAACTGCACGGACGTGTTCACAACGGGCGTGGGCGCCTCGGGCGCAGTCTCCTGCGCAGCGCTCACAGCCGCAGGCACCGTCGCCGGAGCCACGCTGTCGTCGGCCACAGGGGGTCTTCCTGGAGCGGGACGGCGGGGCGCACCAGTGCGAGCTCATCATGATCAACGACGAGGCGCTGGTGCAGACGAAGAGCCTCTCGACGCAGGTGTCCCTGACCACGAACCAGAGGAACCCCGGCTGCCTCGTGATCGCAGGCAACACGGGCAACGTGGTCTGCAACACGAGCTTCACGAATTTGTCGGACAGCCGGGTGAAGACGGAGATGGCGGAGGCCGACGTGGCGGAGCTCCAGCCTTCTCCTGCCTTTTTTTTCTTTCTCTCCACCCCCCCCCTTTTCTTGTTTTCCCTCTAGCAGCTTTTCGACTCCGTTCCTCCCCCCGCTCCCCGCCCCCCTTTGTGGAGGCCAGCAGTACAATGACGGTTATTCAAAGTTGGGCTGAGCCTGCTTGCAGCCGAGTGCTGTCGTAGGACAGCATTTCCCGCATGTCGTCCAGGGGTTCCTCGCGCTCGCACTTGGAGAGAGTCGCCATCGCAGAGCTTTGTGAATGCTTCTCGAGCAAATAGTGGCTTGTTGAAAGCCAGCTGTGTTTAAACCCTACAGGCACCAGCCCGCCCGCCGCGAAAACGCTCTGACGGCATGATAACCCGTCGTTTGAACGCACCCCCGAAGCTGACTCGCACAAAGGCTGACTCGCACGACGACGCACACAACTACAAAGCTGACTCGCCCCCCTTCCTGGCAGAGCATGTCACTGCCCCGTCACTTTCGTGCCCGTGTAAAAAAAGCTATTCTCCCCAACCATACGGGCACGTATGATCGGGGAGAATGCGCGGCCGAGCAAAAAAAACTGGCCCCGTAAAAAAAGATGGCAAGTTGGGCGAGACAACGACAGCAGATCACGGAGGCCGCGGACGGCGGCGCCCGGGCTCGCACAGGGGCGGATGGAGCCGTCGTGCTGAACTTGCGGCGCGGCCCGGGGCCCGACGCGCTGCTCTCGCGCGCGGACGGGCAGCTGACCCGGGCGGGCCAGCGCTACTACTCTCACCTGGGCCTGCGGCCTCCCAGCAAGGACTTCGACTACAACCAGCCCCTCATCCGCAAGGGCCCCAACGACTACATCCTGTTGCGCAACGGGCAGAAGAAGCTCGTGGGCGGAGAGCACCGGCTGACCAAGCTGGGCAAGGGCTTCTTCCGCGACAAGTACTACGAGGTCCACGTGCCGGTGATCATCCGCAGACGGCGCAGCGGGCGGAACGCGGGAGCGGGCTACGAGCGCAGGGACTGGCTGCCGGTAACGAGCTGGGCGGCGCCATGACGAGGCACCCAGCACACCTCACGGAGGAGCAGGTGGCGCAGCGGGTCAGGCAGCAGGTGGAGGCCTCACTGGGAGACCCGGGCGGCCCATCCTGCAGCTTTGGACGAGACTTGAGGGGCGCTGGGTGGTCGAGCACGCAATATCGGACTGAGATGGAGACGCTCCTGCGCCAGCGCATGAGGGGCCTGAGGAGCGTGAGCTTCCAGCTGCCCTGTGAGGAGGACGTGCTGCAGAGCGCCTTTGAGGACAAGCCGCTCTGCGTGCCCCGGCAGCTGACCGAGCTGCTGCAGCTGAGCGTGGAGGCTCTCTCTTTAGAGGGGGTTTCCCAAATGGATTCTATTCTACCTGAGAGGCTCCTGGCACTCGTCCGTCCAGGAAATGACCTCGTCCTGCGAAGGATTCGAAGTCTAAAACGCTGCGTGTGGCTGCAAAATAATGACCCCTAGATATGCTTGCAAAATGCCCAGCAGCTGCGTTTCTGCAAGGCGAGCTAAAACAACAGGGAAAAAAAAGAAAGCCAAGCCAAACCAGCCAGAAAGCCAGAAGCCAAGCCAAACCAGCCAGAAAGCCAGCCAGAAGCCAAGCCAAACCAGCCAGAAAGCCAGCCAGAAAACCAGCCAAAAACCAAACCAAACCAGCCAGAAAGCCAGCCAGGAGCCAAGCCAAGCCAGCCAGAAGCCAACCAAAAAAGCCAGCCAGGGTTTCCTTTGAGGGCCTTGCAGAAACAAAGGCAGCTGCTGGGCATTTTGCCAAACCGCATATCTAGGGGTCATTATTTTGCAGCCACACGCCTGCGCGCAGCGTTTTAGACTTCGAATCCTTCGCAGGACGAGGTCATTTCCTGGACGGACGAGTGCCAGGAGCCTCTCAGGTAGAATAGAATCCATTTGGGAAACCCCCTCTAAAGAGAGAGGTGCTATGTTCTGTGTTCGCGCTTTCGCGCGGCGCAGTCTGCAGCTGTCGTTGCAGACGCTGCGCAGTTCGCGTCTGCGGCGGAACTCCACGCGGAACTCCACGCGGAACTCCACGCGGGCAGGGCCCAAAAAATGGGACATGCCTGTTTCCAGTTCCGAACTCCACGCGGGCAGGGCCCAAAAAATGGGACATGCCTGTTTCCAGTTCCGAACTCCACGCGGGCAGCAACCAAAAAATGGTTGGTGCCTGTGTCCAGTTCCGAGGCACTTCGAAAACATAAGTGCCACTGATGTTTTCGAGCATCACAGCCGCGCCACCTGACACGCCAGCCCGCCGAGTCATACGGATCATACGGATCATACGGTCATACGTTGGCGGTTTGGCACTGCGCCACCCTGCCGCGCCACCTGCCTGGCATAGAAGCCTCCCGGCCGCGCCACCTGCCCGGCATAGAAGCCTCCAGCCTGCCGAGCCTGCGCCGCCCGAGGTCGGAATTCCGACTTTGCTCTACACCAAGGTCGGAATTCCGACCTCGGTGTGTCGGACTTCCGACTTCGCTTTTTTGCCCGAAAAACCCATCGCCGGGCCAGCGCCGAAGGTCCGGGAGTTATGCTGTCCTCGTAGCATAACTGCCGGAGTGTTTTTTTCCACCATTCACACGCCCTGCCGTCAATCCTGGCGTGGGCACAGGATTGCCCCACTCAATCCTGGCGTGGGCACAGGATTGCCACACTCAATCCTGGCGTGGGCGCAGGATTGCCCCGGTTAGAGTTTTCCAGATTAACTCGCGGTAGGCGTCGGCTACACAGCGTTGCGCTCCAAGGGGAACTTGCCCGCCCCCCGAATTTGCACGGCAAACTATGTCAGCGCAGTTTCTACACTGCACTGCGCTCTGACATACTCGCCGCAACAGGATTTGCCCCTCTCAATCCCTGGCGCGGGAACAGATTGCCACATACTCAAATCGGCGGTGGGCACAGGATCCCCCTCGGTGTCTTCAGAAAAACACGCGCCGGATTCCCGCGCGATAGGGTAGTGGCACCAGAGGGTGCAGTTGCAACGTGGGCGCTATGGAGCATCAAACAGGGTGGAGGACAGCAGCACAGCGCTTGCCCCTCCCTCGGTTACAGCATTTTGATGGCTCGGATTCTTGCTTTTCGTTCTCGCGTTATCGGAGTTGTTGTATTTTGCGCTATCTTTTCTTGCAACCTTCACAAGGGGTGGATCTTGCGCTGGCTAGCGGCTGGCATGGCCCTGAGGATTTCTGGTTTGACAAGGCGTCAAAAGCGTCAAAAGTGTCAAACAATCATTCTGGCTATTTTCTCGGAGTTTTGACGCTTTTGACACCTCGATGTACGTGAGTTGCTCAGGAGCAGGAACATTTGTTCGTCCATTTTGTCGCCTTTTACGCTTTCAAGTTGTCATGGTATTGAATTGCACATGCGCTGGAACATTTTCAGACCATTTTGGTGCATTTTTGCCGCATGTGCTGCCATTGACGCTTTTGACGCTTTTGACACCCTGTCAACCGGGTTTTCCCGGAGACCCACTCACTGCCCATGCCAGCTCCGCTGGTTTGATACTGGTCCGCCCAACCCGTTGGAGTTTGATACTGGTCCGCCCAACCCGTTGGTTTGCCGAGCACCCCAAACCCTAACCCAGGGACACTTGCACGGTTTTTGCGCTACAAAAAGTGCTTTTGTGTTGTTTGGAGAACCAAGAGCCTTGCCATTCAGCAGGCTTGGGGCCTTGAAAACAGGGGTGGGGGAAAAAGATCTTTTTCCCGTACCCTTCCAATCTCGCTCAGCTGGCTGTTCAAGAGTGCACGATTTTGCATGGTTTGCCCATGCCAGCCCCGCTGGTTTGATTGGTTCGCCCAACCCGTTTGGTTTGCTGAGGACCCCAAACCCCGTTTTGCGCCACGAAATGCTATTCTTACAGGGTGTATATTCATATACGGCCTGGAGGAATAGCTTTTTTTGCACGGTTTTGCGCAACAAAATGCTATTCCTCCAGTGTCTATATCAATATAGACACTGTAGTAATAGCTTTTTGCGGGTGAAGACGTCCATCACCACCAGGCCGTACTTCGTCTTCCCCCGGGTGTTCTGGCTGAAGTCGATGAGGTCGGCCTGCAGCCGGTCGTTCGGCCCCTCGGCGACCTACTTGCCCAGCGCGCGCGGCCGGGGCGCCTGCACCTGTCGGCCCACGTCGGCCTTCAGCGCCTCGAAGGCCATGGCCTGCGTCACGTCGAGGTCGCGCTGCCTCGCAAGTCGGTACAGCTTCCGCGGGTCCCGCACGTTGAAGTCGTCGGCCAGGTCCCTCAGCGCCTCCATTTTAAAAAACAGCTTTGTTGCCCCAAAAAGGAGCTTGAGCAAGGTTCCTCTAGAACGAGGAGGCCTGCTCACACAGCTACTTTTTCTTCGGCCCCCGCTGGGCCTGCCAGGCTTCCACCTTGTCCAGCCGGGCCTGGAAGCCCTTGCACACCCCCCAGAGTACGCTGGTGAGCACTCGCTTGGGCGACCTGGCGCGATTCACCTTCAAGGGGCTCAAAGGGCTCGATGGCACCATGACGGACCTGTTCATCCATTTGGTGGCCTACCAGCTGGTGACCCTCTCTGGCACTGGAGTCTCGGTGACTGATCACATGGTACCCAACTGCGGTCGCGGCAAGAATCAAGCCCGGGCGACGCAAGAACCGGTAGGCCTACGCGCCGCTGAGACCACTGGGCCAACAGCGGCGGCGGGATACATAGGAAACCCATGTTTGAAGGACCAGTCACCGGGAACATTCCCGAGATCCTGGAGGACAACGGAGAGGTTACAGACGGCGGCCCACGTCAAGCCGGGCAGTGGGCCCTAGTCGCTACCTCCCTACGCTCAAGGTTACAGAACTGGCGAGTGAAAACACGCGGCCAACGGCACCAACACCACAGCGCTTCCAGAGCCTGGACAGCAGGGTGAACCGCGGAGCTGGCGCGAAGTGGACAACAGCGCCCTTTGCTTTTTTTTATCCTCCTGTGTTTTGGCGGGAGTGGCCAGGGCCGCCGCCGTTGCTAGGGGCGCAATTGCCGGCGCCAGCGCGCTGCTGTCCAGCTTTGAGGCCAGCTCTGCGGTGACTCTGTCGTCCAGGGACTGGATGGCAGCCGCGTTGTTGCCAGAGGCTGCCGTGTTCACCGCCAGGTCCGTTACTTGCGCGTAAGGCGTGAGAGCCAGGGCCAGCTGCCCTGCGGTGACGTGCGTGCCGTCAGTCACCTCTCCGTTGTCCAGGACCTCCGGGATGTTGCCCGTGACAGGTCCTTCAAACATGTTTACATATGTTTTCGCCGACGCCTTGGTCCAGTGGCTAAGGCGTCGGCCAAGGAGCTAAGCGCTTCTTACTCCGCACGGGGCTCGATTCCTGCCGCGAGCGCAGTTGAGTACCATTCAGTCCGAACTCCGGCCATTAGAAGGTTCCGCAAAGCGAGGCCCGCACCAGGCCCGCACCAGGCCCGCACCAGGCCCGCACCAGGCCCGCACCAGGGTTTTTTTTCGGATGTGACTCAATTTTTGATTTGACCGATTTCGCCGGTCAATCGCGGGACCTGCGCACGATGGAGCCAGTGGCCGAAATAATCGGCCACTGCTTCGTAGTTGGTGATAACATATGAGACATCATCAGCTGCGTGCCTGGCGCGCTAGGTATCGATCGAACGCCTCACACGTCGGCGGCCCTGGCGCTCGGCCTCCGATGCCGGGCAGGTTGACGCGGCGGGGTGGAAGGCCTCAATGCAGGGAATCCGACATTGGTTGCGGGCTTCTCCACCAGGCATGGCGCTGGCAGGTGGGTTGGGCATTTTTTCAATAACTGCCCTCCCACGTCGGAGGGCTGGCGCGGGCTCCAATGCGGGCGGTGGCGCGGCAGGGTGGCGTAGCCGCCGTATAGGCTTCGTTTCGGAGCGGCGCCTGTCCCGGCCTTGCCGGCGGGCGGTCCGGGCTTGGCAAGGGCGGCTGAAGGCTGCCGCCTTGGACTGCGACTTTCCGTTTCCTGTGTGGCGAGACGTGGTCTGCTTTGACCGCTTCCGCCGCGGCCGCCCTTGCATCCGGCTGAGTTTTGCAGAACAACGCAGCTTTTCAGTAAAAGAAAAATTCGTCAGTTTATTACTTATCCAGGTAGGTTTCTTTGGCTCCTGATTGATGCTGTTCCTTTCCGTGTATTGTTATTAATAATTTTTGTCTGCAATATGGATTTGTGCCCCTTGAGCATCACGCTTAAAATTTTGATCGGTCATAACAGGGTTGGATTGCTAACGCGCACATGCAAGATCTCTCCCGTAGGGAGATAGCGCCTTATTGTATAGGGTGGATTGCGTTTGGTCTCCATGTGTTTTGGTGAACCCTCGCTTGGTCCTATTTTTGGACCGTTGCTGTCTCATCCTTTTGACTTGCATGAGTTGCGCTTTGTGCTTGACTTGTGCAATCATGCATTTCTCACTTGGATTGAAAATTGTTTATATTCCCGTTGCTTTGGCTAGGGTGGGTGGGAGGGTACTCTCGCGCTCGCCATGAAAGCGCGACGTTGGTACACCCTGCATTTTTGAACAGGGGGGTGTATCATTGATGACGCAATCTTTGAGACAGAGCCTGGAGACATCTTGGGGAGGTGACTCTGAACAGAGCGAAGTCGGGACGAGCAAATCGCTACCTGATGATTTGGACCTGCCAGATCATGAAGACGAAGGTTATAGCCCTCAGCACGTTAGCGAGGACAATGGAGCTACTGTTCTTCCTCCCTTTGGGTCTGATGGCGGTGATGGAGAAGAAACCTGCGTTGATGATGCAAACAAACACATGCCATTTTCACGTGATGTTTTTGCACGTTGTGTTGAAGATGCACGTTGGAAGTGTGGGGGTTTGACAACCTTGCAACAGCCATGGGAACGAGGTGTCATGGGCCACATTTTTGGTACAGGCCCAAAACCAATTTTGGCATGGACGAAGTTGGAACCACCTGGCGTGAGTGAACATTCACTGTCGGCTGTACATTCTGGAACAGGACGTAGTGACGCTCTTCATGCGCCTGCGTGTGGGATCCCTGTTTTTACACATGTGGTCAAGTTCTCGAGAACTCCAGGGACCTCGAAACAGCTGCCAGAACGTGACGTTGCCCTCCGAAGATGGTGTTGCATCCTGGGCTCTCAGTACGACTGTATGGACAGTGGTGAACAGCTTGCAAGATGCAGAGACGAATCTGAGCGTCTTGGAATTCTTGACTTTATTTTGGGGGGCAAGAGCACAGCCACTTTGAACAAGCGTTCTCGGTGCATCGCCAGGTGGATGTCGTGGTGCAACGAGCAGAACGACGTCGGGGCCTTTTTGCCCTTTTCGACGAACAGGGTGGTGCAGTATGTTTTGAAGCTCAAGCATGAAGAAAGGCAGAGCGCAATCAGGGAGTTTCTTGAGACATTACAGTTTTGCAGACATGTGATGGGCATTCACTTTCAGGAAGGGCTGCTTGATAGTCCCGTCTTGAAGGGCATTTATCGATCAGCCTTGACCAGCAGGAAGGAAGTCAAACAGGCGCGGCCCCTGACAGTTGTGGAAATCTTGGCCCTGGAGGGAGCATTGATTTCGGGGCAATGTCACCCTGTCGATCGTTTCGCTCTGGGTGTGTTCTTGTTTCAACTATACAGCAGGGCACGCGTTTCAGACATCCGCAACATCGACGGGATCGTTGTGGACATCACGGGTCGTCACGGATATATCGAGGCGCGGACCCATGATCACAAATAGAAACGCATTTCAGGATGCATCGGCCTCGCGTTGCATTTGGTTGCACCCATACAGGGCTTGTGCAGTGAACCCTGGGGACTTGCGTTCGTTGATGCAGCAGCTGCAGCAGGTTTTGAATTCAAGAAGGGACACAAAGGTCCTTTGCTTCCAGCAGTCGATGCGGCAGGGAACTGGGTGCAACGAGCAGTGACGTCAGGCGAAACTTGTGACTGGCTTATCAAGGTCTTAAGGACTTTGTTATCTGCTGATCCTGCGCCCGGGATTTCAAGCCAAATGCACGACTTTGAGTTGGATGGCCAAGGCAGGATTCTCCGAGCCTACTCGCATGATTTTGGGACATCGCTCCATGAAAAACAAGAAATCTTTGGAGAGTTACTCGTGTGACCTGCAGTCGGGACCCTTAAGGGAGTATGAGAGCTGCATTGCTTCAATACGCAGTGGTGCATTCTTGCCTGATCAGTCGCGCAGTGGTTATTTCAGAGTGGGCTGGGAGAGCTTCTTTGAGGGGCCCAACAACCTGGCGCCGGAAGCTAAAGAAGCCAAGACTGTGCAAACGTATGATGGAGACGTCGGACATCAATGCAAGCCTTGAAAAGGCAGATGACCTGCCAGCAGATGCTCAGCCTGTTCAGGCTGAAAGCTCAGGAATCCCGACTATTCCAGTTCGGACGATAGCTCTTCAAGCGAGAGTGAGAGTGAGGGCAATGGTGCCGAACCTGATCAGGAGAACCCGCCCGGCATGTTCGAGTCAGTGGTCACTCAGACTATCGATGATTGGAAACCTGGGTGCACTGTCTGGCAGAATAGGAAGACCAAGACTCTTCACTTGCAAGCCGAAGGCAGCAAGGGAAACACATTCATATGTGGACGCAACAGAAGCGAAGACTGTGTTGACTTCTCAGGGAGGCGTGTGTACAGTGACTCCTGGAAGTGCAAACAGTGCAACATTGGCAGACCCGTACGGGATGTTGATGCCATGGTGACTCTCTTTGACCGGTTGAAGACCAAACGTGTGAAATGAGCGCGGAAAACGTTGTGTTGAAGCCTCTCTCATTTGCACAGACAGCCTTGTACATATTTTTTTCGAGTTTGCTGTGCTTGACATGCAAGTGCATGATGACGAGCAGGTGCTCGCTTGGATGCATGTGCATCTCCGGTCCAAGTGGATCAGCGCAAGTGCGCTTTGACTAGCATGCAGGTGCATGCTGTGGGTTTCATGACACACGATCATGTGACTCACACACAGGCGAAGACTTGTGACTAGCATGCAGGTGCATGCTGTGGGTTGCATGACACATGATCATGTGACTCACATACAGCTGAAGACTTGTGAACAGCTGTGCCTGGACAGCCATGTCGTCGATCACTGATTCTGTTGCGGTCTTCAAGGAACGCGCCCAGGAAGTGGGCCTGAGCAGCGCATTGATCGACGTCCTGGAACATAAGGGTGTGACGAACCTGACCAAGTTGGCTTTTGCTGCTGGCCAGCCAGGTGAGACGCCGACAGATGCGACTCTTCGGGATTTGGTGACCAGTGATGGTGGCGACCCGAGTATCATACAGCTGGGGACGCTTGCAAGTGTTAGGCGTTTGACGTTCGAGGCCCAAACGCTCATGGTGGCACAGGTCCGCAATCTGGTGGAGCAGAAGGAAGATGAGCAAGGGGCTGAGCTAGCTCCTGCTGAGAGGAGCGACAGGATCCGCAAACAAAAAGAACGACTGGGCGGTCGTGAGTTGATCGGGGAGCTGGAGTGCGGCCATGTCTGCTACGATCACGTCATGAAAATGGTACAGAACAATGCCGTGTCTTACCTAGCCCCGCACAAGTTTATATCTCGCAGATCCGAGTTGGCCAGGAGCAAGCCCAAGAAAGAGCTGACAATTGACGGAGCTTCTCAGGTCGTGGTGAAAAGCAAAACAGATGACGCTCGCTGCGATACAAGCGACAATCTCCATTTGCTGCAAGCGTTCCATCGGAGGGCGTTAGCCATGGACCTTGTGGGAGTTGCCAGCTACAAGGTTGTGGAAGCATTTCACAGATTTTTGATGACACAGTTGCAGACAAGCCCGCCGCCTGGCTATGCCAAGATCTCAATCGCACAGGTGCTTCAGGCAGACCAGGAAGCTTGGCTACGCCTTTCAGAGAAAACCCCAAATCGGATCAAGAGGAATGCAGATGGAAGGATGCCGCTCGATTTGGAGTGACCTCAATTGGAATCGGACCCACGAGTAGCATTCCATCTTCTCCCCCTTCCTGCAGCCAGCTCGTCAGCGCCGGCAGCTACAAGGTTTGGCATCCAGAACACTTACAACTCGGAAAACAAGGGAAGCGGAAAATCCGGGGGCAAAGCCCTGAAGCGGAAATGGAAAGCCCCCCAGGGCATGCCTGAAGCATTGAAGGGCATGCAGAGCCAAACGGCCTCAGGCAAATCCATTTGCTGGGCGTACAATTTGCCGGAAGGTTGCGACAAGTGCAAAGCAGGACAGAAATGTGACCGAGGACTGCATTTGTGCATGTATCCGAATTGCCAGAAGCCGCATCCTTTGCACAAGCACGAGAATCGCTGACAAGAATTTCAGGACTTCCTGCAGCGTGCGCGAAATCGCTTGGCAGGATCAGATTTTCACCAGCTTTACATGATCGAGTTATTTGCAGGTACAGGTCGACTATGTGCAGCTTGCAAAGCAATTGGGCTAAAGGACAGCATTGGTGTTGACCATCGCGTGCAAAAGCACACGCGCTCTCCGATGTTATGCTTGGATCTGCAACTGGACTCTTCATGGGAGCTGATCTATCAGTTAGTGAACTCGGGAACAATCTTCTGGGTTCACGCAGCTCCGCCGTGTGGGACGGCCTCAAGGGCCAGACTCATACAGCGGAAAGGACAAAACAATCCGCCAGTAGTTCGCACAGACGAGCATCCCGACGGACTGCCCAACTTGACGTGTTCCCGATCGTGTTAAGAGTGCAAACATTTTATATCTGCGGACGGCTGAACTGCTTGAGCACACTTGGAATCTCGGTGTGTACATGTCAGTTGAGAATCCTGGTCGCAGTTTCATGTGGGACACCACCTTTTGGAAACAGCGTCTGCAACAATTTCCTGTTTTCGAGACTTTGTTTCACCATTGCGGTCATGGAGGGCACAGACGGAAACTGACCAAACTGGTTCACACAGTGCCTGCCTTCGAAGAACTTGCAGCTTTTTGTCCTGGAGAATCGGAGCAGCACAAGCATCTGCCCTGGGGGTACAACCCTGTTCTGAAACAGTGGACCACGGCTGAAGAAACAGCTTATCCTTCCAAGTTGTGTCAGACGTGGGCTGCCCTCACACTGGTCGCAGCCACAGATTTACATGTCGCTACACCGGCCGGGTGCCTAGATGACTTCACGCGTACGGACCACCGAGCCGCACGTGCGTCACTTGGAATGCAAGCCGCAGTACAAAAGATCCCGCCTCTTGTGCGGGAGTTCAAGGACATTGTGACTTTGCAAGGACCAGCAGATCTCATGCCCGCATCAAAGTTGCAGGCAACCTGGACAATTCCCCATGCCATCAGATGTGACAAAGATTACAGCATGCTGCCAGCTGGCTCTAGAGTCATTCGCACGCAGTTTCAGGGGGTGATGGAGGCGGTGCGGAACGACAAACACCATTTTCATGGCTTACCTGATGCAATATCTGCCGAGGAGGACAATGTCGCTGTGCTGGAAACCGATATTGGACAGGCAAAATACATCATCGGCGTTCCCTGGATGCCTCAAGAGTTTTTGTCTAAAGCATGCTCAGTATCGCACCCAAGACATTTGCTGAGCGGAGTGCCTGACGAGCTCAAATCATGCATTTTGCAGTTGCCATTGATGAGTGACAGCAGCCTGGCCGCTTATCGCACTGAACAGATCCGAAAGTGGGTTCTCAGGGCACGTGAGCTTCGCGAACGTGAGCGTGGAGTTAAGAACGAAATCCCTGAGCATTGCAAAAAGGTGCTGACTAAGAAGAGGTTGCTGCTTTTCGAAGAAATGCTGAATGAAACGGGCCACGGAGATGGGAATCTTAAAGACCTGCAGCAAGGTTTCAAACTCACTGGACCCATACCTTCAGTTCCCGGTTTCAGGAAGAAGTTGACACCTGCTACCTTGACGGAGGATGATTTGCGCAGAAATGCATCCAGGATGAGGAAAGCCACTCTGATGTCCACAAGAGGATCCGGCGACACGGAGCTGGACGCTGCCGTCATGGAAGCCACCTCCAAGGAGCTGGAAAAGGGGTGGCTGACAGGACCTTTCTCCGAGACGTATCTTGAGCCGCATGCTTGTGTGTCTCGAAGGTTCGGGATCAAGCAGAAGAATAAGTACCGGCCAATTGACAATCTCAGGGAGAGTAACATTAACAGCACGACCTCTGCTGAAGACACAATCCCCGTGCACACGGCAGATGTCATCGGAGCAGGAATCTGTGTGCGCATGCAGGCTGAAAAGGATGAGGGGCTCATTCGGGGTTGTGTTCTCAGGATGTGGGATTTAGCCAAAGCCTACAAACAGCTTCCCCTCCACTCGGACTCTCTGGCATACAGTTACCTCTCTGTTTACAATCCTGGAGTGGGTCGTGCAGAGATTTACCAGCAGCTGGTTTTACCCTTTGGGTCGCGCGCATCAGTTCATTCTTTTGTACGTGTAGCATCAGCAATTTGGAGGATCGGTGTGGTATCTCTCATGTTGCACTGGATATTTCGATGACTACATTGTGTTTGAACGACCAGTTCTGGCCAGGCACTCGGACATGTGTGTGACCGTGCTCTTCGCAGCTCTCGGGTGGGATGTTGCACAAGACAAAGATGACAGTTTTTCCGAACTGGGGAAAGTTCTGGGCTTGGAAATCGACCTGAGTGAATACAGACTGGGACTGGTGCGCTTCCAGAACACTGAGAGTCGGCGGTCCGAGCTCTATGAGGACATCAAAGCTCATCTGACGAAGGGAACTTTGAACCCCAAGGAGGGAGCGAGTTTGAGAGGGCGAATGCTATTTGCCGAAAATCAGCTCTTCGGGAGGCGATGTTTGGCTCCATGAGGACGCTTTCTTTCCACCTTCGTACTGGGAAGCCGCGTTTGGCCACAGATACATCTCATGCTCTGGAGTTCTTGATGGATCATTTCCTGAATGGTCGCCCGCGTGAAATAAGTTGCGCATTGAACGAAGTTCTGCACTTGTATGTGGATGCAGCCTACGAACCTGGAAACATGAAACCTGGAGGCCTGGGTGGGGTCCTGGTTGATCCAAAGACGACCAATGTGCAGCAACATTTTTCTTTGATGCTCACAGCAGCAGAAGTTTGCGCAGTGACCACAGAGGGAAGCAAGAACCCCATTTTTGAGCTTGAATGCCTAGCCATGCTTGTGGGTGTTAAGGTCTGGGCTAATCATCTCAGACACAAACATGTCATCCTTTTCACGGACAACAACGGCTCTCTGGGAGCCATGATTTCGGGTGTCAGCCGAAACTCTACAGGTGCCGACATAGTGCATTGCTTTGACGCTTTTGTGGACAGTTTGGGGTGCATCGTCTGGTTTGAAAGAGTCAACACGGCTTCGAACCCAGCGGATGAACCCTCGCGAAATACTTCGTGCAGCGGCCTTGGAGAAGCAGTTTCCATCGACTTGAGAGATCTGAGCCACATGCTGTCAGAGTTCAGGAGCAGGGGGTGATTCGTGAGGCATGTGCCTCAGAACAGTACCTTGACGCGAAGCGCGGGGTGACTTGAACAATCCCCCATGCATCCGGTGGAAAAAGATCTTAGTGTGATGCGCTGAGTCCACACATTTGATTTTTATTCTGTATGCAAAGCTTCGCTGTGCGCCGACCTGTTTGATGCTGGTTGCATCTATGATTTAATCCCCCTGACAATAAGCAAGATCTCTCCCGTAGGGAGATAGCGCCTTATTGTATAGGGTGGATTGCGTTTGGTCTCCATGTGTTTTGGTGAACCCTCGCTTGGTCCTATTTTTGGACCGTTGCTGTCTCATCCTTTTGACTTGCATGAGTTGCGCTTTGTGCTTGACTTGTGCAATCATGCATTTCTCACTTGGATTGAAATTGTTTATATTCCCGTTGCTTTGGCTAGGGTGGGTGGGCGGGTACTCTCGCGCTCGCCATGAAAGCGCGACGTTGGTACACCCTGCATTTTTGCCCACCCAGCTTCGCTCCCTCCCTAATGCAGGGGTGGGGGTGATTCGTGAGGCATGTGCCTCAGAACAGTACCTTGACGCGAAGCGCGGGGTGACTTGAACAATCCCCCTTGCACCCGGTGGAAAAAGATCTTAGTGTGATGCGCTGAGTCCACACATTTGATTTTTATTCTGTATGCAAAGCTTCGCTGTGCGCCGACCTGTTTGATGCTGGTTGCATCTATGATTTAATCCCCCTGACAATAAAATCATTTTCTTCAACTGTTACATGTCAAACAATTTGCGCCGACATCAAAAAATGAACATTAACAGAATGCTCATCACTCTGCTGTAGAAATTCGACTTCAAACTGTTCATTAATTCTGTTCAAAATCATTTTAAGCATTAAGCTGTCTGTAAAATGGAAACATGAAGTGCGGGTAAGTGCCCCTGACACTGCGCTCTGCTGTGCTGTAGCGCAGATGTGCTTGATGCTTGTTCTGCAAAGACAAGCTGTCTTATGTTAGCCTTCTTGCAAGTTTTCTTAATGGCCATAGTTGTGGCAATATTTGCACTGGTTCGCATCCATGTTGTTGGGCCCTTTTCCGTCCTTGCCCCTCCCTTCCCTTTGACTTTTCCTTGCCTTTGTGGTTCTTTCGCATTGGATCGCAACCATCTGCTAATTACTTGTTCACTTTCTGGGGCCAGCCTGTGTAAGGTCGAGTTCTGTTACGTCGCAAAAACCAGACAACAAAGTGCGAACCTATTGTTTTAGCTTTACAGTAGATTTCTGGGTTATTTCGACAAAGGTGGGGATTTTTCTGGTATGTCCATGTGCGTGGTTTTACTTGCAAGCTGGGCAATCTTCTGCAAACGGGCACTTGCCTCGATCTTAACCGATTTGTCGTTTAAAAGACGAGTAAGAGTGCCCGCAATCTGGACCCAAACCAAAATTACCTGGGGCAAGGAAGAGCAGGGCCACCGGACCACTGAGAAGGGTGCAGAGGGAAAGACCCAAACCGGGGCCACCAGGACCATCGGGGGCTGGGACACTTAGCCACCGTCAGAGCCACCAAAATCACAAACGGAAGGTTGAGAGTTTTGCGGTTGATGCGGTTCCTGCGCCGCTGCAATCTTGGCCTTTGAAGAGGTTTGTTGCTCAGTTCCACAATGCGCTTTAGCATTTCCTTAAAGGCATAGAAGCTTGTTTCATGCGCTATTTCAGTGCTCGCCGTTTTATGTTTTTTTGCAGTTGACTTGCCGGTTTGTCTTTGAAAGTTTAGGCATTCCCAGTTCTTGTTAGTGTTGCTGCCTGTGGCATTGAGGCTGATTGCCTTGGAGTTGAGTATGTTCTAGAAGTACCCCCGCCCCCCTCCGTGACTGTCCGGACCAGTCCAACACCCCCCCCCCCTTCCCCCTATTGCACTGGGTATTCCTGCGGGGAAAAAATTGACCGGCCACCTCCAGCTGCGGTCCCTACCGGCTTGCCGCGCCAGGGCGATGGAAAGGGCCTTCTGGAACAAGACCTGAAAGCTAGCAAAGTAAACAACAACCGCTCGGCGCCCAGCAGAAGCTGGGCGTCCTGTGGCTCAAGCTTTGAAGGCGCTCGGCCTCGACACGTAGGTTGTTGCCCGCCTGGGCTTTGTATTGCGGAAGGTAAAGATGCACGTTCAGCGTCTAACTCGCAGTTTGCTGAACTGGATGGAAAGGCCAAAATAATCACAACAAGAAGGTCGTTTTGTTAAACTACCTGCTTGGCGTCGCGAGACCGTCGTGGAATTTTGGGTCGGGGTGGGTTTTGCGTCAGATGAATGAATAATGGTTTAGGGGTGGTTTAGGCTTGGTGGGGGGTGGTCCGGGGCTGGTTTTTGGCTTTGGCTTGAGATATTGGTTTTGGTTTGTTTCAGTATTTTTGTGAAGCCGTTTTTCGCGTCTTGGCTTGTTTTGCAATGTTGTCAACCGACTGAGGCAGCAGACAACCAGCCCAACCACAATCCTGAAAGCAACCCAGGTCTTCGCGATCATGCGGCTATCGCCAGAGCAAAAACACAAAGATATGCGCCTGTCTCAAATTGTCAGCACACCCATCTAATCAGATTGCTCGATTCGTGAGTTTCAGGCCACCAAAGAAGCCCATAGAAGTGCTGTCGCACTTCTTTCGCAGCGCATATGTTTTGTTGTTCAGACAGTTTTCATCCGCACCGCAGCCAATTTGGGCAACGAGATCAGTGGGATCCTCTTGATCCCGGCCATGCGCAGTGCTTTGCTTCTGCTTGGCCGCTTGCATTGGCTCAGAATGTTTGCGCTTTGACTCAAGCCGTAGTTTCCGCCGTCTAGAGTTTTATCTCAAGATATTGGCATTTGTGGCTGTGAGTGCTGCTAGTTGACTGTGAAAAGCCATGAGGCTTGCTTTGCGTGCAGCACGGCGAGTCTCTTTGCCTACCAGATGCCGTGCTTCCGCAGAGCCGCAAGAATTTGGTTTCTCGCTTCAGCTTCATCTGTTTACTTCTAGTTTCTACGTTCCCTCCAACCATGGAAGCTGATGGGAGGGTTTTGCAAGACATATTTTTCTTGTGGGCACCCCCCGTTGTCCAGCTCCATGATTGGACAGAGGGTAGCTGCCCCTTGGGGTGTGTGAGCTAGGTGAGCAATGGCGAGAGCTACCCGGTGGGCTTGTGGCCGGGAGACTGGGCGGCCGCCACCTTGGTCACCAAGCTGGTGAAGATCCTGACGGAGGAGGGGTCACACTTCGGCGCAAGTCTAGGTGATTCATGGGATGCCATGCAGCTGTATGTTTTTTTTGGATACACAGGAAGTCAAACTGTGATACGGATGGTTGCGCAATCCATTGCACGGGGCTTCACGAAGGATGCTCGGGTCTCCCCAATGACGAATAGTTTTTTTTGGGGGGGTTTAGCAAAACCAGGGCTCTTTTTGCTATCCCCTCAAGGCGGCAAATATCGGCGGCACCAAGGTCCAACCAGGAACTGGCCACATTTTTGACCTGACTCATGCCGACCTTCGTTTTTAGTCTGCGCGCGAGGAGAAGCTGGGTTTCAACGTGTCCGTGAATGGGCCAGGCGCGGACACACAATCAGGATTCTACGCGCTGATGGGCTGTGAAACTCCCAATTCCTTGGCGGATCGCGGCTGCGGCAAGTCCGCTGCGACTCGACCAGTTTTTGACGTGCTCGCACCGTCTGCATTACGCAACGGTATGAGCCCTTGACGTGCAAAACGACAGGTTGTGATTGGCCAGGAGCGTGAAACCCAGCATGTGTAGTGACGGAAGGTCCTTTGTCTGAAATGTCCTTTCTCACCCGACCCAGGTTCTGCTGAGCGTATTGTATGACTTTGATGTTCCATTTTAAGTCAGAGCAAAGTACCTGGGGCAATGTGGCCATGGGTCAAAATCCAAATCGTACACGAAGTGAACATCCAATTCAATCCAACCACCAAAATAGGTCCTAAAATGGGCGGTGAATTCACCTACCAACATGGGATCGGAGCCAAAACGGTTTTTGACCACCACAGCCATGTGAGGTTACCTACAACCATGCCAACCTGGAGGGATGGACTTACAGCTATCTCAACACCTGGGATTACTAGCAGGCGACATATCCATCCATAGCCCCTGTCAATTTGGGCAACAGCGGGGACAATGTATGTCTCATCTACCACATCAAGCAATTCCTATGGCAATGAAGGTCTGGCTCTTTCATACTATCGCAATTACAATGTCAGCTGGCATACACCATGGAAGTACTTCTCCGGCCTGGAGTCTGTGGACAGGAATCATTTGGCGCCGTGCAATCAAACTCGATTCTACTCCAGCAGTCAAGACATGAAGCTATATCGTGATCTCACGAACGATGCAGACGGGGTCGACCAGCTGCCGGATGGCACACCTGGATGCCGCGCAAACACGTCTCACTGCATTCCGTTCTTTACTGGGGGCACTGGCTGGAATATCGAGGAGATCGTTTCTGTGGCTTCGCGCATGCAACGCACTCACACGCATGTCCAGCCACACACAGAAAAAGCAAGCACAATAACACACACACAAGTGCAAATGCAAACACAAGCACAACACAACACAACACAACACAACACAACACAACACAACACAACACAACACAACACAACACAACACAACACAACACAACACAACACAACACAACACAACACAACACAACACAACACAACACAACACAACACAACACAACACAACACAACACAACACAACACAACACAACACAACACAACACAACACAACACAACACAACACAACACAACACAACACAACACAACAACCCACCCCAACCCAACCCAACCCACAACACAACGCACCACAACACACGCACAATCACACATTGACACAATCACACATTCAATGACACAATGACACACATACAAAGTTACACAGATTACACAGAATCCCACACACACACAGACACAAACACACAAACACACAAACACACAAACACACAAACAAAAACACAAACACACAAACACACAACAACACAAACACACAAACCCGCAAACACAAACGCGTAGCACACACACACACACACACAAAAACACAAACACACATACAAACACACAAACACACAAACACACAAAAACACACACAAACACGCAAACACAAACGCGTAGCACACACACAAACACACAAACACAAAACAGACAGACACACACACACACACATAGCTCGCAGACACACAAACACGCACAAACACACACACACACAAACACTCACAAACCCACAAACCCACACATACAAACAAACACACACACACACACACACACGCGCAATCACATACACACGCACACACACTCACAAACACGCACAGCACAAACACACAAACAAACACACCCACACACAAACACAGACACACACACACACACACACAACCTTGCAACCACAACACCACACAACCAACCACAAAACCACACGAGCACACGACCACACAACCACACAACCACGCAACCAAACATCCACACAATAACAAAACCTCACAACCACACAACCACACACACACACACCCAAATAAGAAAGCACACACACACACAGTTACACACACACACACCCACACACGCAGACGCACGAACGCACCACCCACGCACCAACGCAGGCACGCACGCAGGCACGCACCCAGGCACGCACGCAGGCACGCAGGCACACAGGCACGAACACATGTACCACAGAAAACGAGCTGGGTTCAGCAACGCGCGTGCAACTTGAAATGTGTGAGCTGCAACTTTCAAGATTTGAATCTCACCTTTTGTCAGGAGTGGATGCAAAAGTCCACCATTTGGAACATGCCCATTGCTGTGGCAGTGGCGGTAAATTGGAGTATGTTCACACAATTGCTTCTGATGCACGAGAGCAGTTTCTACTGGTGGACCCCGGATCCTACTTTTTTGGAGTTGCGCCCGCACGCGATTGTGTACCCGTTTTTCGATGAGGCGGCTTGGTCTAGAGGAGATATGAGGACGGAAAACTATTTGCAATCCATTGACAAGTACGTGAGCAAAGATTTGGCACTGCTGGCCCCGAATGTCCAGGAGCTGATTGCGAGTCTGGGCTTGACGTTGCTTAAGATGTTTCATGC
This sequence comes from Effrenium voratum, assembly GCA_963377175.1. Classification (NCBI taxonomy): domain Eukaryota; class Dinophyceae; order Suessiales; family Symbiodiniaceae; genus Effrenium; species Effrenium voratum. Next base: position 1,824,444 of record CAUJNA010003372.1, on the reverse strand, counting down.
AAGGCGGGTGGGGTAACAGGGCAACCAAAGGGACCACCAACCCTTCCTGAGGTCCCGCCAAAAAAGACACCCAGGTAAACTTGTGGCACACTTGCCGGGCAAAGATACTTGCCGTCAGCTGAGGAATTTCCGTATTGACTTGAAAGCTCTCAACTTTTTGCTGCTGGAGAACAAGGTATCTGGAGAAACCATAGAAGATACGGCTTGCAAATGGCTGAAGGACAATCCAGGCGGCCCGTAAGAGCAAAAGATGTAGACGGCCCGTTTTTTTTCTTCTTTTTTGTTCCTTTTCTTCTTCTTCTTCTTTTTTTTGTTGTTTCCTATTTTTTCCCTTTTCTTTTTTTCTTTTTATTACTATTATTATTTCTTTCTGCATGTTAATAAAAGGAAAGCGCTTTACACATGACAACCCTGTTTGCCTTGATGGTACGTGATGCAAGTTGCTTGCTGAGATGCCGTTGACAAAGTGGTTGCATGATACTGATGCAACATACATCCAGCATGCACGCAAAAGCAAACACTAGCAAACACCCGAAACAAGCACCAGCACCATCAATCATACTGTACAATCTACGTAGACACATACACACCCGCTGAGAGAAACAGAGAGATACTGGCGCACAGAGAGACAGAGAGAGAGAGAGAGAGACATAGAGAGAGAGACAGAGTCAGAAAGAGACACAAAGAGACGCAAAGAAACGCGGAGACTCACAGGCACACACGCACACCAACAGGCAAACAGAGAGACGCAGCCGCAGAAAGGGATACAGAGAGATCCAAAGAGGAAAAGAGAGAGAGAGAGAGAGTGAGAGAGATTAGAGTAGGAGAGACACAGGGAGACATAGAGATGCACAAAGACACACACACACACAGACAGACTTCAACCTGCAGAGGAATGGAGTGATTCAAATCGGCTGAAAAAGTGTCAGTTCGGCTCAGAGAAATTCGAGTTGGCCAGTTCGGCTGAAGCTTTACACATGGGCGGCACTCAGCCTTCACTCAAGGTACTTTAGCAGGGAAAACAGCCAACAGGATAGATCTTCAGGTCATTTTGCATTCCCACGCTTCTGGCCAAAGTAAAGCTTCGTCGGCAAGGGCAAGTTAGCTGCATGGTAAGCACGTGCTACCAAGCCTTACCTCATCCAGTCCCTCAAGTACCGGCGAGTTCCCGAGCTCGGCTGGCCGCGTCGAGCCGAAAAGGGGAAAACTTCGAGAGTCATGGACGTGGCTTTTGAAGATTCTTGGCAAGTCGAGCCCAAAGCTGACGTGTTACCAAAACCATGCTCGAGTGCCATGGTCAATCGCAAAGAGCCCAACTACAATCCAACCTCTCCGGAGAGTCACGAGCAGTACAAGAGCGAGAAATCCAGCAGCTCACTGTTTCAGCGGAGATATGTATTCCAAATTGGTAGGCGAAGTTGCCACAAAAATCCGCGCAGAACAACGTGGCTGCTCTGCCTTCGTCCCAACTGATCGAATGCTACCGCAGACTCGTTTTCGAACGTCGGGGGCCGAAGAGAAGCCGCCGCGCAGAGGGGCGGGCGAAAAAGGGAGACGAGAAAAAGAGAGACAGAGACATAGTGGCACACCCAGAGACACAAAACGACACAAAGACATAGTAATAATATGCATGAGTTTCTGGCTCAAAGCTTGCTGATTCATGAAGAAAGGGAGGGAGGAGAGAAAGAGAGAGACGCAGAGAGACGCAGTTAGACAGAAATGTCAAACTACATGCTTCACTTCTTGCACTTGTGTTGCATGCATGTACACTACTGCAGGCCTTGAGCTTACTACGACTCCATTAGTGAAAAGGTTGGCAGCTGCAGATTACATTGGTTTATGTTTGTGTCAAAACAACAGCACGTGCACTTGTAGTCAAAGTAACAACTGATTTAACGTGGTAGCGGAGCTGAGATCCTAAACATAGGGGAGCTCCAGTATTCCGCAGTAAGTACTATACTACAACAACTGCAACAGCAATCGCATGCCAAACTACTACGACATGTCAGGAGAAGCAGCATCAGCCTCAGCACAGCAAACTACAGGAGCAGAGAACGGGCCAACAGCAGAAACAGTAGGAGCCACGACTACGGGAGCAGGAGCAGAACAAGACAACGACGTTCAAGAGACTACATCGATACAAACTGCCACCACCCTTCTTCACTGGTGACTACTGGGAGTAGTCTACTCCCAGTATGAAGAATGGCTGTTCAAACTACAAGCACACCTCGGCCTCATAGACCGAGACTTCGACCTGGTGCTACAACTAGCACAAGTAGCTACACGACAGACTGAGGACACAGACATCAGAACCAACATACTCGATCCTACACAAGCAAGTAAGCAGTAGACCTCTCCAGAGATCTACACTACATCCTCATCAACATCTGTCAGGGAGCAGCAGCTACTCTAGTAAGGCGAAACCGCTACAACGCAAGCGGATGTAGAAACACTGCGACTCCTGCGCAACAGGTTCAGCCTACCAGTAGGAACAAGAAGCGTTGTCTACCTCACCAAGCTACTGGAACCTACATTCAATGAGGCGCAGTTTGAAGAGCAATTCCTACAATGGGAATACGACATCGACCGCTACGAGAAAGACAACGGCACAGCACTACCAGATGGAATAAAAATCGCAATACTGCTCAACAAGACCAAAGGAGCACTGCAGCAACATCTCGAACTGCGAGCTGGACAGATCACGAACTACATCGAGTCATCTTGGGCAACTGCAAGACGGTTTCAGCTTTCTCAAGATCGACTTCAGCAGTAGGCACAAACTACAATGGAGGAGCTGCACCAATGGATGTTGACAAAATATGGAGGAAAGGAAGAAACTACAAAGGCAAAGGAAAAGGCAAAGGCCACTACAAAGGAAGCAAAAGCAAAGGCAAGTACAGGAGCAAAGGACACTACAAGGGATTCGACAAAGGTAACAAAGGAAGCTACAACACAACAAGAGCAAAGGAAAAGGCTACTCAGGATCCAAAGGGTATAGGTCAAGCAAGGGCTACAAAGGCCAGGGAAACTACAGCAAAGCAAAAGGAAAAGGAAGCAACAACTACATGACATGCCACCGATGTGGCAAGCCTGGCCATTGGGCACAGGACTGCAGAGTGCCGGTATGGCGCATAGGAGAAGGAGAAGAACCACATCCGCTAGAACAAGAACAAGCAGATCAGGACAACAATGAAGAACTACCTCAGGATGTGAACGACACCTGGGACTGGTACTACGAAGGAGAAGAAGGACAACACGAGGTAAACTACATGGAGGAGAATTGGAACGACTACGACAATGACATCAGCTGGGATTGGAATGATAACAGCTATGAAGATACGGCAAACTACATTGGAGGCATCAACGGGTCACACATCACCAGTGGACACATCAGGCAAGAAAAGTCAATACTACACAAGCGTAAATCCAAACCACCGCTTGGCCAGAAAACAACACACACAACATCATGGAACGACCACAGCAAGAAATTTCAACAATTCCTCCAAGAAGGGACGACGCAACTACACTTCGACATAGCAGCAGCAACACAACAGCAAAGGAACAAGAAGATTGAGGACACCATCACACACTACATCATGTACTCCAACTTCAAGTCATACCATCACCTGCTGATTGACTCAGGAGCATCTGCACATGTTTGCCCGAAGGACTACGCACCAGACTTACCGCTACGACCTTGGGGAGAATCAGTTCCACAACTCTACACGGGTAACCAACAAGAAGATTCCTGTCTACAGCATCAAGTATGTTTCCTACAAACAGGACAACTTCAGGATCATGATACCCTACTACGTTTGTGATGTGAAGTATATCCTCAGCGCATCAAGACTACTTGATAGAGGATATGGACTTGACTTCAATCCACAACACTGCGCCATCACACATGGACCACAACAAGCGCACCTCATAAGACACTCAGGGCTCTTCTACCTACGAGCAGAGAAGATCGACATCCTTACAGGATTCGACATCTACCCAATGACTACAAACAGTGGAAAATCCATTGCTGTGATTGAACCTACAGAGAAAACAAAACAACAACAAGAACAAATTGCACCACTACACACACACACAGACCAAGGACTGCGACAGATCCTTGGTGGAAACACTGACTACTGAAAACTTGATGGTGATTACGCCGTCAGAGTTCACAAACGACCACGCAAAATCCTAAACAACTTTCCAAGCAAGAACTACAACAAAGACTAGAAGGCGACAACTGGACTGGAGAAACCAGATTCAGAAGAAAGATAACACCTACACGCAGAGCAACATCAAAGACCACACCAACAAGGCAGAGCTCACAACCACAACGGCTAATGGACACACCACCAACCAGATCAAAGATCCAACTACGAGCACCAAAGAATATGGAGAGCTTTAGGCAGCACCTTCTACAGATCTTGACACCGCGCAACCAAAGAAGACAAGACACAGACCACTCACAGCTCAGGAGCTACTGGGAAAGACAAGGTGAACACTGGATAAGACACCACACAACCCTTTAGAACTACACTATTGACTCCAACAGATGGACCAGGACATCCACCCATCAGCACACTTGAGCCTCACAGAACGACAATCACTCGCAACAACTTTGGAGAAGTTTCACAACGCAAAGACGACTGGACAGTCATGTACAACGCAGCGCTACCATTTCAATGGAAAGGAACAACAAGGTTCACAGTGAAGAAAGACTACGAGTACATCCAGGAGAACCACGACGAGGAACGACAACACGAGCATCATGAAGCACACAGAGCAAGAGGACTAAGATAACCGCAGCAGCCAACTCCACAACAAATAGCAGAACTCAATCTGACACAGCTACCATACAGAAACTGGTGTCCAATTTGCGTTGAAGGCAAGGGGCACCAAGACAACTACAAGAAACAACAATCATGACAACCCGTCATTCAAGTAGACTTTGCCTACATCAAATCGCAATAAGACCCAAAGGCCATACCAGTACTGACAGCAGTTGATGTTACTACACAACTGTGTATGGCAGTAGTGGTCCCAGACAAACCATCGATGATGGACTACATGATCAACAACCTACAAGCATTCATCTTTGAGCGCGGAAGAACACAAGGCGTACTACAAGGCGACAACGAAGACACACTCAACGCACTTCTAAAAGCTACAGCAGCCAAAGTTGGCTCAATGACTGTTCGACATGCGCCCTCCTACAGCAGCAACAGTCAAGGAAGTGTTGAACGACTACACCGAACACTCCTTGGACAGGTACGCGTCGTCAAAGCGCAAGTTGAGACTTTTGCCAGGACAACATGATGGGCCTGGTGAGCTTTGATCAAGGAGCGGCGGGCCATCCGAGGAGAAAACCCACCACGCTGGCAACCAATTTGCCAGGCATGGGGGAGCTCCACGGAATGAAGGGTCAAGGTCATCAGGAAATGGAGGACTGGTGGCGGCCATCAAGATGTCCCTCAAGGAGCTCATTGGGAAGCTGGACGAGCGGAAGGAGGAGAAGAAATTGGAGACAGGGGAACTCAAGAAGATGACCCTGGAGAAGTGGAAGCAGCACGGTGGGCGGGGCCATACTCCGTTCAATCGACGGTGCGGCATTTGTATGCAGGAGGCTGGAGTGGACCGGCCCCATCGGAGATTGAAGGCGGACATTCCGTCCTATGTCCTCAATGTGGACATCGCTGGGCCATTTTCGACAGAGGAGGATGTCGGAACGGGCAGAAAGGTGAAGTACGTGCTGATTGGGACCGTCCCAATCCCGATTGGAGCTGGGGATAAGGAGCCTTCAGAAGCAGCAGAGCCGGAAGAGGAAGACCCAAATCCAGCAGATTGGGAAGAGGAGGATGATCAACCCCGTGCATCAGATGAGGAGGCCAGAAGGCTCAACGACAAGGTCAAGGACGAGATGGCCGACGCTATGAAGGGCGTGACGGTACAGAACGTAACGATGGTGGAGGTTATGGAATCAAGGAGCGCCAGAGAGGTCATCAGGGCCATTAGCCTGATCTTTGTGAAGTATCGCAGCCCGGGCATCCCGCTGTACCGCATGCATTGCGATCGGGCGAAGGAGTTCCTGGCAAGGCCGGTGCAGCAGTGGTGTTTAGAGCGCAATCTGTTGCTCACCATGACGGCGGGCGATGACCACGCGGCCAATGGACGAGCGGAGACGGAGGTCAACCAGGTGAAGAGAAGGCTGCGTGTGGTCCTCAAGGACTCAGGGGCTCCAGTGAAGCTGTGGCCTACAGCACTGCGACATGTGGTGCTCCAAAGGAACCAGGATGCAACTCCAAAGACTTGGGGTGGACACCTTCCCGATGCTCCCGTTCTACTCTAAGGTGATGGCAAAGACCAAGCGGTGGCATAAGAAGGGCCCCCTGGCCCCTCCATTTCGAGAAGTACGCCTGCTGGGCCCGAGTCCAATGATGAGTTGGGGCTGGGTGGTTCAAACAGAAGACGGAGAGCAACTACGGCATGACAATGTCCACGAAGCGTTGTCTACTACCTTGGATAGTACGACATGCAGCATGGACGGTACATCGCTACGTCATCCACTCAGACGGCTACACAAGCTTCGAACGCCGCTGGGGAAGAAACTACGAGCGAGCAATTTGCGAATTTGGCGAGACACTACTTTATCTTCCACCACAACACAAGAAACTAACCGGCATGACCAGAGTTCCCTGGTCAGAATCAAGGCATAAAGGATCAAGTCAGAATGGATCAAGGCATAAAGGATCAAGGCTTAAGTCGCTCACAGCCCAAGATTGAGCAACCAGGTCAGATGGATCAAGCGCCTCGTGGAACCCTGGGTGGATCGAGGCTTTTTTTGAATCACGTCAAAGCAGTCAGGGCTGATGTTGACATAGTAGGCCTCGCAAGAGGCTCACGACTGCTCCGCGAGCGGTAGGTCCAGGGACCACGCAGCCGGGAAACACACACTGTGAAAAGCTCCCCGTGAGGAGTAGGTGAAGGTAGTAGCGGCTCATTGTGCCAAGTCGAGCTAGTGCACGGAGGTATGAATTACCAAAAAAACTTGCAGGTACGTTTTCCCAGGATCGGTGTGGTGGCTTCGTTGGACAGAGACCAACACCGTCCTCTCTGCCCCCCTGCTGTTTGAAAAAAGCCTTTGGTCTCAGGCTGTGGCACACACACACCAAACACATATGGGCCACAATCAAAACCCGGGTAGATGAAGGTTAATAAGGGGCAGTCCCAGCCAGAAATAGTTGCGGCCGCCCTCTTGATTCTTTATATGGGTCTCGGTAGATCGGGTTTTGATTGTGACTCATATGCACACACACACAAACAGGCAAACACACATGCACACACACACAAACAGAAACACACGCACGCACGCACAAACAAACACAAACACTCAAATACAAGCGCACGAACGCACAGACACACAGACTCACGTAAGCACACGCAGACACACCCACCCACCCACGCACGCGCCCGCCCCAGTGCCCGCGCCCGCCTGCGCACGCGTACGCGCACACACACACACACAGACACGCCCACACACAACACAACACAAACGCAAAGACACAACCGCAGCCACACACACACACACACACACGCACGGTGGCACCTTGACCTCACTTTTGTGGTCCAGCCAAGTTTTCTCCATTCTTTGGTTGCCCATCGTAGGTCTGGTTTCTTGGTCTGGCTTGCGAAACACATGAATCCTCAAAGACCAACATTCTTTAGGTGAATCTCAAGCAAAGTCCTGAGGGAGGTGAGGCATGAACTGGTTGACTTCTAGCCAGGAGTGTGGCTGCGATAGCTGAGGATATCTGTCTCTGTGGTTCTCGTGATGTTTTTTTGCCTTCAAGCAGTCATGTGGCCTTGGAAAGTTGCTTTTGTATCATTCTGCGTCCTGGCAAGGTCTAGATGCAGTTTCATCTAGTGGTTGCTCAAGCAGCAGTACGCTTCAAACCTTTGCAGGAAATTCGAGTTTACGCGGGGGTGGCAGTGCTTGGCAGTTCTGGGTTGAACTGGTTTCTTGGATTCACGACAAAAGTCATCAAACGTCGCAAAGAGGGGCCTCCCTTGAGGCTTGTGATTTCATCCTCTCTTCACTTGGACCACAGCCCGGAGCAGTTCCAGGACTTCGCACAACTCTTCTCCACAGCCGCCTTCCTCATCTATGTGGCTGTTGTTTTTTTAGTTGGGGACCCTTTGGTGGATGTCCACCAACCACATGTGAGGTCGTTCCCTACTAAAACTCACGGCCATCTATTTGTGTGTCTTGTGGATCTTCGTTGGCAAGTAGCTCAGAGCGTACCAGCGGAGCCGAGGTTGTCATGAGCCTCATCGGTGGAGCTTTGTTGGTGATGGCATTCATGACGCTAACAGCGTTAACTTTGCGTTCGGTGTAAAGCGCCCCCCAAATGTCCTGCAGAAATTTGGGGGGGACTTCATCGAGAAAACGGGTGAAGCAATTTGGGGGTCAGATTGGCCTCCTCCAAGTTTTGTATTGGTTTAGTATTGGTTAAGTATTGGTTTAGTATCGGTTCGTGTTGGTTTAGTATTGATTTAGTGCCTTAGTACTGGCTTAGTATTGGTTTAGTATTTGTGTTGTATTGGCAAGATTGTGTTTGTCCAGACAAGATCCGGCTACATTCCAACCCTTCGACAGCGCATGTATGTTATGTCGGCTATGTGTGAATTGAGCGCACCATTTGCGTACATGCTTGAGTGAGTTTCATTGCAGTCCGGATTCGTGCTTTTTCCCTCTCCTCCCCCCACATTTTTTCTTGGCATAGCAACTGTTGAATGTGCGCAGAGTTTAGTTTCTGTGCTTCCCAGTAATTATTTGAACAGTTTACTTTCTTTATAACCTGACCTGTAGTCATTGTCCCATCTCTCTTCTTGTCCACTAGTTTGTTATTCAAAGTGCTGAGCAAGTCAGATCTCAAAATCTTTTCGGTACCTCTTTTCATCTTGGGGGATAGGGACTCATATTGCCCAAGCTTGGTGTCTGGTGATGAAACACCTGGCGCCCCGAGTGGCGAGCCAAAGCCCTGGCGACCGCGATGGTTTGCGAGCAAGAGTCCTGGACTCTGGCTTTACTGAGTCAATTCGGTCTGAGCAAGCTGCCCGTTTGCCATGCAGCAAACCCAGAGGGAGGCTGGACGGAGTTGTTCCGATTGACTGACCAGTCATCCTAGGCCGCTGCGGCATTTTCCGGGAGGTGCACTTGGCGCATCGATGTGCCGGAAAAGGTTCACCTTGGATGCGAAGTCTGCCAGCAAGAGACCAAGTCAGCCTGGCGGCGTGTGTTCCAACCTTGGCACAGGCTTTGCGACCGAAGGAGCAGGGATGGGAAGTGCATGTTTCTGGTGTTTTGTTTCCGCCCTGCACAGAGCCGCTTTACCTTGGCACATGGAACCAACATCCACTAAAGCCTGCGGTGTCCGGCTGGTCCCTTTATCATGAGTTCGTGGTGTAAGAGTGTTGTGCCAGCTTTCTTGAACGGCGCGCGAGTCTCCAAAAATACCGCGGCAGCTTGACAGTCTCAAGCCGTGGCCAGCACAACTTGACAACTACCTTCACTTTTCCCAAGTGCCCACAGAGTAAGAGCTCGGAGTAGTACCTTGGAAGAAGCTGAGACACCCGCACAAGGACATGAAGCAAAGCGCAAACACACTCGAGCGCTTTTCTTGGAGGTTTCCCTGCCTTAGACAGCTTTCCAGTCAACAGCTCTGAAAGATTAGTGAAAAAAGTCGAGTCGAGTTCCGCCATGGCCGACTCAGACTCGGAAGAGAAGGATTGGGCTTCCGAGGACGAAGATGTGGGCTCAACCTCCAGATCTGGCTATGCCAGCGGGCCTCCTAGGCCCGGCCGCAGCATGGGTCGGGGCTTGTCAGCGGTGCTGCCGCAGCATGTGCGGCCGCAGATTCCCGCCGACGGCAACCCAGACCAGATTCCCATTCTTTGAAGGGCCTTTCCATCCAAAACTAACTACTTGATACAGTTAGCAAGGTTTTGCAATTTTCATGTTTCTATTCAATTTAGATACAACATCAATTGCATTGGTACAAACCGACAACACGTTTGCTTTCTTCCCATGGAATCTGAGCTGAGGCAAAGGCACATTCCCACTGGAGCAGGCTTTGCCAAAAGCGCCTGCCGACGATCCTCTGCAGTGGCACGACCCTTGGAGTGTCGCAGCAGGGAAAGGGCCGGCGAGGCAGAACGACCCGAGACCTGCATTTGCGACCGAAGGCAAAGGCACCTTCACCAAATCCGAGTATTCCAACTCCGGAAGTGAGCGGCCTTCTGGTGCAGCTGCCACTGATCCTCTCTGGAAGGACGATCCGTGGAGTAGAGAAGCAGGCAAGCAGGCCACTGGCAAAGGGCGGCCAGCGCCGCAGAGCAATACGCCACCTGCGTTTGCGACTGGAACCGAAGGCAAAGGAACCTTCGCGGGGTCAGAGTATTCGAATTCCGGAAGTGATCGCCGTTCTGGTGCAGCTGCCACTGATCCTCTCTGGAAGGACGATCCGTGGAGTAGAGACAAAGGGGAGCCGCCAGCAGGCAAGCAGGTTACTGGCAAAGGCCAGCCAGCGCCGCAGAGCAATACGCCACCTGCCTTTGCGACTGGAACCGAAGGCAAAGGAACGTTCTCGAGGTCAGAGTATTCGAATTCCGGAAGTGAGCGCCCTTCTGGTGCAGCTGCCACTGATCCTCTCTGGAAGGACGATCCGTGGAGTAGAGACAAAAAAGAGCCGCCAGCGGGCAAGCAGGCCACTGGCAAAGGGCAGTCAGCGACGCAGAGTAACACGCGACCTACGTTTGCTTCTGAAACCGAAGGCAAAGGCACCTTCGCAAAGGAGTATTCGAATTCCACAGGCACTGATCCTCTGTTGCTGGACGATCCATGGAGTCGAGCAGCCGGCAAAGGGCCGGCAAAGGGGCCAGGCTTTCCGGCGCGAGAGGGCAAAGGCGGCTTCAGTGAAGCGCCTTTCGCCAATGGAGACCGGTCCAAAGCTCCGCCCTCCGCCGACCCGCAGGCGACCACCTCGTCGCCTTTCGGGTCCCGGCCTAGGCCCAAACCTCCGCCTCCTCCGCCGCCGGATAGCCCAGAGAAGCCGAGAGAAGCCCGGTCCACTTCTTGCTCTCATTTGCTGAAATGAATATATATATATATATACATATATATATATATATATATACATATATCTTGTTTTCCCCTGTTGGTTTTAAAGGGAATCGATTTGACTACTGGCATTTTTTTGTTTGTTTGTGGTCTTCCTTTGAACTCAAGCCCCATTCTTTTTTGATTCAAACACTTCCCCTTTGAGGCGTGGTTGCTTCAAAAGCTAATCAGACGAAGGGGTGCCATATCTCTTTTTCCAATGGACATCCGCGCTCAGGAAGGCTCGCGCTGGGGAGGGCGGACGGAGAAAGTGGAGCGGGGCCGAGAGGCTGGCAGCTCTCATGAGGCGCATCGGAAGGACCGGGGACCTCGCGTTCGTTTTTGGAAGTCAGTTGTTTTTTCTTTTGAGGCACAAGCAAAACCTGGGTAGATGAAGGTTAGGAAGGGATAATTCCACGTAATAGGTTTTGATCGTGACTAGTTTCTCCTTGAACTCATCCAACAAGGCACCCATATTCTGAGAAATACCCATTTTCAGTCGTACTCCAGGCTTGGACTGTCGACTTGCTAGCTGTTGCTTGGAAGGGAGCCGTTATGGAGCAGGGACCCGGCATCCAAATTTGCTCTTAAAGAGGGATCCTTTCACAGGGCTCCTTAAAAGATGCATTTTGCCCATTTGAAACGTGGCTTTTGCCACGGAAAATAAAAAGGATCGCCACCCTTGACACGGCAATGCTCAGGTGTATAATGCATCCGGATCCCTGTTTCAGAGCCGATCGGAGTTCTCTGAGGATAGGCTTGGTGGCTTCCAGCCACCTCAGCTCAGCTTGAGCTACACCCATTCGGTTGAAACACAAACCAAACTTTGGCTGTCCGCTTTCCGTTAGTTCGCCAAAGGTGACTAACTTTCAGTGCGTGAAATGCGGAAACCCAACCACTAAGCCAACTCACATTACACGACCTTATATTTCTAGATCCTTTGAGCAAGTGAGGTGAGGATATGTTAGATTGCTATGGGTCAAAATCAATCCACCACAACACCGCGGGTTTAGTCTTTGGTTTCCATTTACCAGGGTTCCCCAAATGGGGACCATTTGTTTGTGACCCACACCCAGATGTTGGCTGCTTTGAGGAGTGGGTGCAGCTCGTGAACAAGGCTCATCCGCGTGCCCCGCTCTCCGTGGAGGTTACGGGCCCTTCCATGTGCGAGGGCTTCGACCAGCACGTGCCTGTCTCTCCAGAAAACTTGTTTTTCGTTTTTTTTTTGTTGTTGTTTTTTTTTTCCTTCCTTTTTTTTTTCTCCCCCTACAAAAATATATGCCTTTTTTTCACTACGCTGGAACCCAAAAGCGCGAGTGTGTCTGTACCCATTTTGGTTGGGATTTTAAGGGACACCAACACGAACACCAGATGTTTTTCAGGGGAAAACGGGTTTGCCTTTGTTTCTTGGGAACCCTCCTTTGGTTAGCTTTAAAAGGAACCCACCATGACAACCATGCTTTCTTGGGTTGGGGGGTGCCCCAAAAACTGACGCCCAATATTTTGTATTTTAAGGTTAGCGATATGAGTCTTGAGCACCAGCAAGAAAGGGCACCCTCAGCAAAATTGCACAGCTCCACTGAAACAGAATCAGAACATATGGGAGTTGATCAAAAGCTCCTTTGCATGGGATGACCGTTGGGGAAGCCCACTAAAAAGATACTCATTCCCACTAAATGGGAAAAGTTACTCATGGCCATTTGGGGCCGAAGGGGATATTGATCAAGCCCACATTTTTCGTTTTTCGGACCCTGGAGTTCCCAGGTGCGTCTACTCCTGTACGCATACAAGGGATATGGCTACGTGCGGTCCTTGCAGCCCCAGCTTCCAGCAGAGCGCCTCCACTTGCATTGGGTGGTGTGATCCAAACCCGACCCTCTTCAGGTCCTTGCCGATGTTATCCCAAACCTCTAGAAACGGATTTGGCCGCCTTCTTTTGTGGAGATTTTGCCTGCTCTTCGGGTTTGGACCATTTTAGCACCGTTTAGACGTTGTTTTGCCCAGTCCTCTCAGGAAGTGAGTCCGAGGCTATCCCAACCAATCTTCTAGGGGGCGTTTCTCAGGTGGAAGGGGCGCCAACAGAACTGGAATTGCACGGCGGCCCTTTTGGATCTTTCTTCCTCGTGGAAGGGAGACTCTGTGCCAAGCCATGATTGCTGGTTTCCAGGTGCCCAACTAGTTTCATGCCAGCATTGAAACGGGCAGCTCGAAATCAAGACACCAATCAATGTATTCCCCAAGCCACCTTTTTACTAGTTTGTTCTCAGTTTCTGAAAGACATTTCTTGGTTACATCTTATTGCATCTTATCCCCAAGGCAATCTTTCTCATTTTTGTCTCGAATTCGACTCACAACCAACCTTGTTGGGAGTTGGTACTTTTTGGGCTTGAGCTTAAGGGGAGCCACATCGTGAAGCGCACATTTAGTTTTTCCGAAAACAACCCTATTTTCCATTTCCCATCCTTGAACACTTCCTTTTGTCAGGACTTTCCCCAAAAAACAACGTTTTTCCGCTATCCAAAACAGGTTTTTGGAGATTGAGTGCAATTCCCCCAGCCACCTTTTTTCAGGTGTATTTTTCCAACCACCTCCTTTTTTAGCCGCTTTTATTGGATTCCCCCAAAGACAGCTTTCCCACTCGCCAAACATCTGCATTGATTCTGGTGATTCTGTTCGCAGATGTCGAAACCAGATCTGGGGTCTTGGAGCTCTATGACTTTTCAGTCCCGACTGGCCAAAAGACGGTCCGTCAACCAACCAAAGCTCGTTCCAGGGGAAAAAACCCCGCGGGGGTTGATTGAAAACGCCAGGCCAACGGTACCAGCACAAACATTTTAGGCACCGAGACCCTGGGGTTCAACCCCCGTTGATCCAATTTCGATGATGACACTTAGGCCAAACTGGGCTGTGGCTAAAAAACAATCGGAATTCCAAAATGGGTTGCCCTGGTAAGTGGAGACATGGACCGAAACCTGCGGTCTGCTCCTGGTGAAATTTTGAGCCACACCCAAGTAATGGTGGTTCTGCTAACGGTGGTATCTCAGCCCCAGGGGTCACCAAGTCGATCTCTGTGAAATTCAACTCAATGTACCTGCGGGCAACGGTCATCTCTTCCTTGCAACCCCAATGTTCTGATTTTAGTTGGTGATTCTTCTACCCCAATGGATGTCTGAATTCCCTGCTTTTGACCATTGTCTTTGTTTCCGTTGTTTCCTTTTGGAGGTGCTGGGGTCATTACTCTGACCGTTTCTGGGGGTTATCAAAGTCAGAAACTGGGTGGTTTCCCTTCAACCTACTACTGCACGGGGGTGACTTTGAAAATGGTACAATGGGTTCATTCGACGGGTTCAACCCAGAGGTTACTGGGAGGGTTGATCCACCACCCCATGCGCTAGAAGATGTTGGGGCTTTGGCCGAACCCCTTGGGGCAGAACATCTAGGGGCCTCGGGGAATTCTTGGGGCAGAAAAATGCGGTCGTTTGCGTCATAGGCAAATCGTTGGGTGCATCGTTTGCGTCATCTAGGGGCCTCGTTTGCGTCAGAGGTGGGTGCCGCTGTCGCAGCTGCGGCCGCTGCCGCCCTACGACTTCCTGATCCAGGCGCCTCTGGCGCCCGATCGCGCCGTGGGGCTGATCAGCCGCGCGGAGGAAAGAGATGTGGGGGATGGTTGGGGATGGTTGGGGATGGTTGGGGATAAGAAGAGATTGGGGTGGTTTTGGGTTTTGGTGGTTTTGGTTTTAGTGGTTGGTTAGGATTTGGCTGGTGTGTTTGGGTGGTTTTTGGTTAGGATTTGGTGGTTTTGGTTTTCCACACAGCCTGTGTCATGCTGTTGAGCACTAGCAAGAAAAGGTCGGCCTTCTTTTTGTCGCCGCGCGTCCGGCCAGGAAGGGTTCAGCTCCAAAGGGCTGCCAACAGACTTCTCTTGGAGTCTCGAAACCGATGCAAACAAAGGTTGATCAGGCCTTCCCCGGGCGAGGGCATCCGTTGGCAAGACAATTTTTCTCCCTCACCTTCACCTTCCCGAATCGGGTTATCGGGTTTGACGCGGCGCGCTCCGTCAAGATCCCCATCTCAACTCCCGGTTGAGCCTCGCGCGACTGTGAAATGTCCGGGGGAACGGTGGATACAACACAAGCAAAGGTCCAGAGGAAATGACTACTTCCCCCCCAGTGCACGTGCCGCCTGTGTGCTGTTGCCCCATATACATGCCAGAAAGCTTACCTTTGGGGGTTTGGTTTTTAGTGGTTGGTTGGGATTTGGGAGGTTTTGGTTGGGATTTGGTCGCTTTGGTTGGGACTTGGATGGTTTTGGTTTTATTTGCGTGGTTTGGTTTTGGTGGTTTTGCTTTTAGTGGTGGGTTGGGAATTGGGTGCTGTACTTGGGGGTTGGTTGGTGGTTTTGGTCGGGATTTGAGTGGTTCTGGGTGGGATTTGGTGGTTTTGGTTTTGCCGGGTTTGGTTGGGATTTGGGTGAAACATTGGGCCAAATGAGGCTCTTTTCTGGGTGTGTCTTTTTTGAGTACCTGTTTCTTGGTAGTTTCAAAAGGAAGCCACGGGAAAACCGAGGGACAACCAAAAATCACCAGGGGGAAAAAGTAGTTCACGTCTCAAATACGTCGACAACTGTTGTGTGCCTGTCTTGGCCTTGGGCCTATGGGCGTCCAAATGTTTGGCAGGTTTGGCCTGATGTTTGACTCGCAAACGAGGCTGGGCGACATGCAGGTTACGGGGATCTCTGGAGTTTGGTTAGACCTATGGGAGGGGCTGGGTGTTGTGGCAGTATTTTTTGAGCCATGAGCTTGCAACGAGTGCCCCTCTTTCGACCAAGAAGGAAGTAGACCTGAGACAAGGCCGTGAGGCTGTGGTCGAAAATCGGGGGTGACCCCAAAACCAGTTGCCCAAGTGGTAAATGGAAACAAGGACTCGAGCCGGTCCAATTGGAGCAGCCGCGGGCTGAGGCGAACCCTTCGAGCTCTCTCCGGAGGTCACGGGGCACCTGGTGATTCACATCCAAGAAGCGCTTTGGCGTTGTCCTTTCCGCGGGTTGGGGGGGTTGGGTTTGGGGACTACAGCGCCACCCCAAACAGTTGAACGCCCCCCCCAAACCGTTACAAGGGTGCCTCTTGTAAGGGTTCCATTTCTTTTGAAGCGCTTGAGGGTTGGCACCTTACGCGGCTGGGCAGTTGTTTCTTTGTTTGTGTGTCCTTTCACCTTCTTTACCTTCTACGCTTGCACACTTACTTGGGATCGCACGAGCCTTTCCTTGTTTGTGTGTCCTTTCACCTTTCACATTCTTCAGCTTCTCCACTTGCATCTCAGCTTCCTTCTTGCGTCGCAGGACACACGCGACGTTTTGGAGTGTACATTACTGGAATCACGAAGCAGCGCTGGCCTGGACCCAAGCCGTTGTTTCGTCGCGCACGGAGCCGAGGAAGGCCGTGCGCCTGATTGCAGGCAAGCAGCGTAGGGGAACTCCAGTAAATTGCGACTTTTGAAGGCACCCCTCTAAAATATGAAGCCGTTGTGGGGAGTGATGCCGTCGGTCAAGCAAGTCGCCTTCGCGGCCAACTAGACTTTATTGCTGGATGCTTGGATTTGGAGAGCTTGCCCCATTTGGAGATCCACCTGTAAAAGCCATATGGCAAATTCAAGAACTGGGATTCCCAAATTCCAAAAAAAATCAAAAGACGACCTTGATTCGGCGAAGTTGCCCAACAGACGAGGTTGATTTGTCGAGTTTGTTTTTTTTTTTAATCTGGGGCTTCCAAGCCCCAAAGCGTCTTCCCGTAGGCCTGCAGAACGTCCGGTGCAGGCGGCGCTGGGTGGGGGTTTTCTGGCTGGGTCAGGGACTAGGAGATGTCTTTGCAGATATGGGCCAGCTATTTGGTCAGGACAATGCGGCAACCTCAGTTGCATTTAGTAGGACGCACAGTGCATGGATTAGGACGCAGAGCGCGTTGATTCAGCTGGTAGGTCAACGACGTATTGAGGACGCACGCAAGGCTCCAAAGGAAGGTGGATGAAAGGAATCGGCGCGCCAGGCGCGCAGGGTGTATAGGCTTGACAGGTTTGCAGCAGGTGCTATGTCATGTATATAGTGCAGAACAGAGCGTAGTCAGGATGGCAAGCCGGACTATGAAATGGTGAGTGGACTGCTCCTGGCGAACGCTGAGAATGTTGCGGCCTCAGTTCGCAGTGGCGCACATCCGAATCCGCGGGAGAGCGTGATTTGGCAGGCGGCAGCCATGCCCAGAGACGCCAGCGTGAAGGGATTGAGCGACTGGATAGATAAGCACGGCCCGATGCGTCACCAGGCGACATTGTTTGCGCAATATCCTTACTACATGATTCTCAACAGTCCAAATAATTTGGGCGGGGCATCACATTTGGATATTTCGGAGGACTCCAGACTTCAAACGATGAGGCTTTGCGGGCCCAACATTATGAGGCTTTGGGGGCTCCAGGATCATCATCATCATCATCATCATCATCATCATCATCATCATCATCATCATCATCATCATCCATCATCATCATCCATCATAATCATCCATCATCATCATCCAGCATCGCGTGGACAATTTTGTCCATGCAGGATTTTGCATGGACGGCAACTTTGTCCACGCAGGATTTTGTCCCGAATGAGGATGAGGGTGAGGATGATGAATGATTAATGATGACAATGACGATGATGCATGATGAGGCAACGCATGATGATGCTGACGATTATGATGCATCATCACCACGCATCCCCAACATCACCAGCAGGGACGATGATCACCCAAACTCTCACACAGTCGACTTACACTCACTGACTTGTCAACTTACACTCATTCATTGACTTTGTCATACTTACTCTCACACACTCAACTTACGCTCGCTGACTTTGCCACACTAACCTTGTCGTACTAACTCTCACCACCCCTCCCCCCTACCCACCTCCACACCCTTCAATGTGAAAGTGTACTTCGCGTACTAGACTTGTACTGCAAAGTTGCGATTTTAGAGCTGGAGCTGCGGAAGTGTACTTCGCGTACTAGACTTGTACTACAAAGTTGCGATTTTCGAGCTGGAGCTGCGGAAGTGTACTTCGCGTACTAGACTTGTACTACAAAGTTGCGATTTCGAGCTGGAGCTGCGGAAGTGTACTTCGCGTACTAGACTTGTGCTACAAAGTTGCGATTTTCGAGCTGGAGCTGCGGAAGTGTACTTTGCGTACTAGGTTTTGTACTACAAGTCATTTGCGCCCAGTGTAATTTGGAATTGCAGCCACCCCGCAGCCGGAACAGTTACAAGGGTGCCTGTTGTAGGCAACGTGGTTCTTCTCAAGCTTCATGGCTTTCGAGGTGCTTACAGTTTGTCCCCTTACACGTGTTTCTTTACTGCAGTTCGTGGGTTCTGCTTTCGCCAAGATGACGATGCCTCCCGCAGCCACTGGCTCCAGCGTGATCGTTGTTGTGTGGATTTCTCCCCGTGCCACGCTGCAGTTTTCGACACCCAGCGCGTCAGCTTCCCAATCCCTCTGCTCGGGTTTTCCTGGGACTGTCCGCGAGCGTGCGAGCCGTGCCTTGTTTGTGCGTCCTTTCACCTTCTCCACCTTCTCCACCTTCTCCACTTGCGCACTTACTTCTGATTGTCCAGCGCGCGAGCCTTCCCTTGTTGGGTGTGTCCTTTCACCTTCTTGCACACTTACTTAGGGCTCACCGTGCGAGCCTTCCCTAGTTTGTGTTTACCCTTCATTCACTCACGCACTTGCCTGGGATTGTTCGCGCTCCGCGTGCGAGCCTTCCCTAGTTCGTGCGCATTGGCCTCTGAGCGTTCGAGCGCTCTGCGTGTTTGCTTTCCACCCAGGATGGCGCTCCGCACGATTGAGAAATGTTGTGCTGCAACATTCCCACCTAATACGCAGACAGGTTCCTAAACAACGAGAATGCGCTGAACGTGTGGGAAGCTGCGAGAAAGACCAAACCCTGAGCGCCCGCAATGGTTGGAAGCCTAGACACGCCTTCAACAAGGTTGCGTCGGTGGAAGGATGGAGGCGTGCTGCAACCTTTTCGGACGAAATGGTCTGCTTGGTCGCCCCAAATAAAGGCCAACATGAAGACCATCTCCTTCAGGCGGAAACCGATCTAAATGTTTTTCTCAATGCCTGGGACGCATATAAGATACGGCTACGGTGTAGAACCTTGAGACAATAATTCGATACCAAGGGTCGAAAGAAAGTTGTGTCTGTTTTGCTTTTCCCGCCCATTGATCTTAGGCAATCGCATCAGACATCAGGTTCTTTTACCTGAAGCAGATCCAGGGCCACAGAGAATGAAATCCGCTGAGCTATCGCAAGAACCATTTTGCAACCACCCCGACCCATGCTCACCACCAAAACAGTGCATGGCAATGAAACAAAATTTTCAACATCAACTCAGTTTTGTCTCGATTTTCACAGAGCCGTTGGAATCAACCACCCCTACGTTTGCCTCTACAACCACCAAAGCAAAAGGTACCAGCTCAACAAAAATACGCCCGTGTGTGCTCATACCAAAGGACGTTCCTGATTTTGCCGGTTGGCATCGACGTGTTTTGAAGCGGGCTTTCGAAGTTGCAGGGTCAAGCCACTTTGCCACTCCGGGCGCCTCTCCTTTTGGGAACCCCCTTTTGGTTTGTTTTAGGAAGGCAAAATGAAACCGTCGCTTCTTTGGAGGTCCCCCCAACTAAAGACAAACCCAATAATATTGAGATTATGACCCCCAAAACTGGCAATGGTCTCTTGTTTGTTCGCTTCATGCCCCAAAGCGCAACTGCGAAGCGAGAATCGTTTCTAATCAATGCTTCGTATGAAGCTGCTTGTGCCCAATGAAACCAGTGCCAGCTGCGAACGAAAGCGCTGCACTCGCTGGTACGACGCATTCCATGCAATTTGGGCGGATACAGCGGTGTCGGGCATGCGCGTACGATGCTTTGACCTGCCATGCATGAGCAATGGACAATGTTTCCTTGGGTGCCGGTTTTTGGTAGTCCTCTATGGTCTATGGGTTTTGCAGGTTGTTGGCTTGGCCCAAAAAGGAATGTTTGTTCGGACCTGGCAGCATTTTAGTAGGCTTGTGATTCTTGTGCATACCCCAATCTTGAATGTAGATGCTGCACTCTCATGCGTTGACACGTTGTCGAGTCGCTTGTGCAGCCGAAACTCTGGAAATGTAATCCTTGACTCGAGGAATCTGTGAGGCCTTGGAGGTCAACTTGATTTTGCGCTTGGCCGAGGATTCTGTTCTTGACGAGTGGAATCGGACATGTGCCATCGCGTTTCCTAGATGCTCGGCTGGCAGCGACCGGATCGGGGCCGCTATTCTGTAGCTCATCGCTTTCTCCGTTCATTCACAGCCACAGAGAGCAAGGTTGGGTCAAGTAGCAAACTCATCCTGGTGGCCTTCACATTTGGCTTAAGCATGTTCAGGGGGTGGCCCAACCCTACTAGAGAGACATGAGGTCCTAAACTCTTCTTGGAGTCCTCACTAACTATGGGAAATATGTGAATTCGTTCAATTTGCTGTAGCCTACGTGTTCATTTAGGAGGGGCATGGGGGACTCACCAAACCAAAGAATCACGGCCATTCCAGACACATACATAAAAGCTTCCTTTGCCAGTTGCAGGCAATGCCAGGGAATGTTAGCCAAAAGCTCCCAAGTGGGTGCTTGGGCAGTGGGCGGGTGGGTGCGTGGGTGGGCGACGCAAAGCAAGAGACCCACACTAAGATGTGGGGAGCAAACCCAAATTGCATGTCATTTGATTGGTCTTGGAGACAGAGGTTCTTCCGACTGCTTTCTCAGACCGCGCTTTCTCATGTAGATGCTGTTGGATTAGTGACCCCCTGCCGACCTCCCCTGAGCCAGTAACCATGGGTCCGAGAGTTAGTCAATCAGAGATTTCCACCCGACTCGTAGCTGGTGGACCTCCTGCAAGATCTTCGGTTTCCCTCGGCGTGCCTTTTTCTCGACCATGGGCACTCATCTAGGTATAAGGAGACCAGCATGAACATTGCCATTTTGAGGGCCCCCCTATTTTTAAGCCACACCACATTTGCCCTCTTTGCTTGGGTCCGACCTTAGGTATTCTTTCCACCCAACACCGCCAGTGGGTTCAAGGGGGTCTATATGCCCACACCGCGGGTTTGCAACAAAGAAAGCGCATTTTGCTTCTGGGGCACCCTTTGCTGGATATGAGTTTTTTTTTGCCCAGCCATCTCGTTGGGAGCAAAGCAGAAGAACAAGCAAAGGCTGTCGGCCTTTGGGTTGTTAAAGAAAGAAATCGGGCAAGTGGGCCGTTGGCCCAGTCGATCGCTTGGATTCGGCCCATCCGTCTGCCGGATTTTAGGAGACCAGCTGCTGCCGGGGGATCTGATCCTCGCGGTCGGGGAGGCCAGTTGCCTCAAGGGGCCACTGGCCCCCGCGCTGCGGGAGCCCATCGGCGTGCTGGAGCTCCAGGTGGTGCGTGCCTCGCAAAACGAGCGTTTGGGGCGTGTCTCGCTTTTTTCCTATGTGGATCTTCGAGTTTTTAACATTCTGTTTCGTGTTTTTCAAGCTAAACACCGGGAGCAGGCCGAACGTGCACGCAAATCAGCAAAGATCTCCACATGGCCCCACTGACAGGTTTGTGTCCTTACGGGTACCACTTACCAGCGCTGTCAAATTTTGTTTTCCAAAAGGAGACCTGGGCAAAGGGCCCCTTGCGAGAGGCCCTGGAAGGTCCTTGTGAACCTCGTTTTCGGGACATTGCTTTTCAAATGCCATCGGAGAGATTGATTGTCCTGCTGACTTGCAACGAGGGTGCCCTTTGTCAGTTGCCCAAAGCGAATCGACTTCTTAACCTTTTGGCTTTCCTTTGTGAGGTCCATTTTTTCATGGCAACCCAAAAGGTGATCACCTTTTCTTTCTTCTCCTCTTACCATTCCTATGAGCTTTTGTGTTCAAAAGGAGACTGTAAACCAACCCCCACAACCCGTGACGTTTGCACGCTCGCACGCGCTGTGTGTGTGTGTGTAGGTCCACTAAATCCATCTTCCCCAACAAACAGAATTCCCAACTTGGAAAGTGAGACCTCTTCGCATGTGTGTAGGCGGCTGTACCTAAACCTGGGGGCAACTGACTTACCAGCGCCATCTTCTTTCTTTTTTTTTTTCCTCCAAAAGCCCAAACCCCAAACCCAAAAACTAGACTAACCCAAAAACCCCCCAAAAAATGCCCAATCCCGAAACTGACGGTAAAACCCGCCCCCGAAGCTCCCTAAAAGCCCAGACCTCGAGCATCCACGCGTCAGACGGACCCGAGGGTCACATGTCCGGCGGTCCGAGGCTTCGCGGCGGCCTGGAACTTCGATTGCCACCGGAGCTTGGAGGGCCAGGCGGCGCAGGGCCGACTCTTTTTTGCCTCTGGTTTGTTGGACGCCTGGGTTAGGTGGTTGCAGAAAAGGGGGCCAAAAGGAACCCCGAAAAAAGCGGCCGAAAAGAAGACGAACCATTCTGGTTAGGTTGTTTTTGGTTTTCCAATAGGAATCAGGTGTGTGACCCGAAACCCCGGACGTTCAGCAAGTTTGGGTGTATCTGCGAACAGGGGACTCCAACAAATAGTGCCTTGTCTTGTGTTTTCCCCTTCAAAATGAAGCTAAGATTGGTACCCTCCCCAACACAAACAAAATATTAACGCCGCCCTTTTTCCCCTTGGCCAGTTGGGACAATTGTTTGAATCCTGGCTTCATCCCCAGTTCAAAACATCGGCAACATTTGAGTGAGCAACGGACATTTCCAGCCGAAACCGAGCTTGGCATTTTGTTCGGTATTTGAGCATCACTTGTTGTTGACAAGTTTTTGGGTTTTTGGTTCCGTTCAGTTTGAGTAGGGGCTGCAAACAAAAAGCAAGCTTTTTGCAAACCTATACCAAGGGTTGTAAAGTTGAGGCTTCATTCCTCACAGGCAATGAACTCTGGTAAGTGGTCAACTGCCCCAATTGTGGGTTGCGCACAGCCAGCCATTGCCCGACGATTGGTCCAAGGATTCAGACAGGTTTCTTTTGCCTTTTGAATCATGGAAGTGGGTTTACAACTATCCTTTTGAACAGGCCCTTCCATGGAAACAGGCGAAGTGGGCCACAGGAGCGCCCACCGCCTGTGGCTTTGGCTTTTGCACTTGTTCTTCCAGGGTCAACATGTTTAGTTTCCCAGGGTTTCCAGGATGCCTTGCCAGCTCAACAAAGCCAACCGCACGGTTTGGCTCCAGGTCCGAACGGTAGACGGCGTGGTTTTCCGGATGCATCAATAAGAGAATCCCAGCCCCCTGTTTCCACCTGACGCCTTCCGAATTGAGCCGTGGCGTGTGACTGTGAGACGTGGAGAGACGCGTCGAGAGTCGCGCCAGGTGGTCTCGAGTTTGGCGCTCAAGGACGAGAGCCCCGATCGCTTCGAGGACCTGGACAGGCGCAGATCCCGGTGCCGGAAGGAAATGAGTTGGAATGACCGCTATAAACCATCCCCAAGTTTAAGGGAATCCTTTTCTTTGAGTCCGTTTTTTTTGGACTTGCTTTTCACCCGAAAGCGGCGCGCTCTCAGTGCACTTGGCAAGCCGCAAAGACAAAAAATCCCCAAGTTCATTCCCAACACCCTGAGTCATTCCCTGCTGAGCACCAGCGAGAAGCCATGGCTTCAGCTTGCCAATGGAGCCGAATGGCTGGTTTGGAGGTATGGAGGTTGGGACACCCCATTTCTTTATCCAAGAACCAGGGGTCCAAAGCCAAATCCAAATCCAAGGCACCGATTCAAAACACCAGTTAAGGTTACCTGAATGGTGGATAGGGGCGGTGTCCCCTTAGAGCAGCACCCCCCCCCCTCCAATTTTCCACAAGGTTTATTCATCCATAGGGCGCAAAGACGGAAGTTGGGGCAGTCGCTTTGCCAGAGAACGCGGGGTCCGGCGCAACGTGGTTGTTTGATGGTTTACAGCGTGGGTTTTTGGGTGGAAACCTTCATCAAAACGTCCGACGACTCAAAAGCGACCCTATGTTGTGGTTTTGCTCCAGGGGACTGGGGTATGGATGTCCAAGCTGTTGCAAGGGAGCAAGGACATCTTCCAGTTTACAATGACTTGCCATGGTTCTGAGCATGGCCAGTGTACTTTGCAATGCTTAAGGTCTGAGCGGTGCCATACTCTGGATCCCACCATTCGCCCCTTCCGCGTAAAACGGCGAGCCGTCCATTTTGACGTTGGACCTTGTTAAAGTGAACAACTGTACTTGGAAGGGTGGCGCAAAGTCTTTCTCTCTCTCTCTCTCTAACCTTCTTTCTCTCTCGCTCTATTTTTTTTTTCTCTCTCTCTATCTTTCTCTCTCTATCTCTCTTTCTCTGTGTGTGTTTGTGTGGTGCGAGTCGAACTCCTCAGATTCAAACGGTCCCTTTGTCACAAAGAGCCTTGTTCGAAGTGGTCAGGTTCCAATGAGGGCGAGGTGGACTGGAGCGGGCGCATCGGGAGCTCAAGGAGACACATGATTTGGAATGGATGGCATTCGTTCAGAGCGCTGTGCGCAAAAAACACGCGGCCGTTGTGCATGGATTCCACAGGTGAACCGCCATCAGGCGTGACGGCCGGGTTGGCAGCTTGCGCGCGCGCGTGTGTGTGTGTGTGTGTGTGTGTGTGTGTGTGTGTGTGTGTGTGTGTGTGTGTGTGTGTGTGTTTTGCGCAACCAGATTTCATTCTTTTGATGGGCTCAGATTGGAATTCTTTGCACCGCATGGGGCAGTTGGGAGGTGCTCAGGCGAGGTTTCTGAAGATTGTGGGCCAATGGGCTTTGTCGAGCTTCGCAGATTGGGTTCCGACTCTGCATGTGTGCAATGGGTAAGATCATCCAGCCCAGCAAGGGCCCGAGGGGTTTTCGGACCTAGATCCCGACTGATTTTTCCCGCCGATCGCTAATGATATGCAGAGTTGCACCGAGGAAGCGGGGGTGGCTTTGCTGGGTAACCACATGGAAGCCGCCCCCCTTTTTGGGGCTTTTTGGTGGACAAGGACTCTTGTCAATCACTTGCAAGAAGCTAAAAGCCGATGTGTATGAACCCGTGGTTCTATGGCCCGTATGGGGTAAGTTGACGAGCTCTGAATTTCCCCACAAATAATTAATGGGCAAGAACGCAAATCTGTCCGTGGCTCGACTTAATTGCGGGTCACGAAGCCGTCGTGAGTGCAGATTTGGATCAGTTGGACTTCTCCAGAGCGCTCATAGGACCCTGGCAAGCCATTCATTTGGGTGCTTCTTTGTGGACACTTGTTTACGGTTTAAAGGAACACCGCAAAATCGCCATTCTGGGGGTACCCTAAAAACAACACACACACACACACCCATTTTGACATAGACACTTTTTCGCGGGGGCGATCTCATGAGTTGAGGTAGAGGCAAACTGCGACTCTCGGCTCGCAGGGCATTTGAGTGGCGGGACAGCAGATGA
>CAUJNA010003372.1:1709889-1788708 GCA_963377175.1 Effrenium voratum | reverse complement strand
TGTTGTTGTTGTTGTTGTTGTTGTTGTTGTTGTTGTTGTTGTTGTTGTTGTTGTTGTTGTTTGTTGTTGTTTGTTGTTGTTGTTTGTTGTTGTTGGTTGTTGTTGTTGTTGTTGTTGTTGTTGTTGTTGGTTGTTGTTGTTGGTTGTTGTTGTTGTTGGTTGTTGTTGTTGGTTGTTGTTGTTGTTGGTTGTTGTTGGTTGTTGTTGGTTGTTGTGGTTGTGGTTGTGGTTGTGGTTGTTGTTGTTGTGGTTGTGGTTGTGGTTGTTGTTGTTGTTGTTGTTGTCGTTGTCGTTGTTGTTTGTTGTTGTTTGTTGTTGTTTGTCGTTGTTTGTTGTTGTTTGTCGTTGTTTGTTGTTGTTGGTTGTTGTTGTTGTTGTTGTTGTATTATATCTATTTTTTGTTTCTCCCAAGTTTGCTCGTCGTTCGTCGCAGAAGCACCGCGCAGGACATCCGCAGCGGCCGGGCCAGCGCGGAGAAGTACCGGGACACCCCGGAGGTGCTGCTGGCGGTGCGGAAGGCGTCTGCTGGGTATGTTGTCGGGATGGAGTGAGGGAGTGAGGCCCCTTTTTTATTGGACCCCTTTTTCCTTTTTTTTCCCCCTTGGTGTCGCTTTAAAACACCCGGAAAAAAAAGGAGTTGCGAGTAGCAACTCCAAAACCGACAGCCCCAAGTGGCCGTGGGTCGAAACCGTTTTGGGAAACCATTTTGGTTGGTAGGTGAATTCACCACCCATTTTAGAACCTATTTTAGTGGGGATTGGGATGTTCACTGGACGATTTGGATTTTGACCCATGACCATATGTTGCCGCGGCTGGTAATGTGCACCCCATATGCATAAACCCCATTTTTTAAAAACTCTGTTGCCCAGTGCCCTTTTTGTCGTTCTCTGGGCAAGGGGAACCCCTTTACACTCAACCAACAAAAAAAGGGAGGTGCCGATTCTTTTTTTTCCATGGCCGGGCTTCTGAGAAAAGGGGGGGGCTCTTTCCCTGGGTTTAGTGGGGAACAAGCCACTTTCGGAGGTGCCCGCACCCCCATTTTTTTTTCATCAACAGTGGTCGACTGGTTTCAGCCATATTTTTCAAGGAGACTTCCCAACATGGTGGGTCTGTCGGTTTTCCTTTGGTTTTTCCTTTAACAAAACAATAGACAGACCCATATGACCATTCTGGTGATATGTGGCTTAAAGGGAAGCCCATGAAAACCACACATGTCATGTGTGCCATGGTCAAAAACCTTCTTTGCAGTTGTTGTTATCATCAACCCCGTAATTGGGGAGTTAGAGAACAAACGCAAGGATCCAATTAACGGAGTCATGACCGTGACATACAAAGGGAGTTTTGATATATGGGCGTGGTTGTTCTTTTGAGGCTTGGTAACCTTCTCAGGTTTGAGTGAGAGGTAAACCACCCAATTTGGGGCTCACCTAAGGCTTCGAGGGGCCAATTGTGTTTTGGGTTTGCTTTGGGTTCTCCCAAAGCGTTTGAATTTCCTTTGTGGTCAGGTTACCCTCAATTGGTTGTTTGGAATTTGTGGTTTCGGGGGTTTGAACCCTAGTTCCTTTTAAAGCCAATTGGGAGTACTTCGTAGCGTAGACGACAGCATTGACTGTAGGGTGACTGTACCAATCCAAGGTCCTCCGTTCCCTTCCAGGCTTGGGCATAGCATAGTCATTTGTCCCACAAGGATGCAATAGTCAGCTCAACGTGCGCCCTGCAAGAGTCTCAATGAGCTTTTCTCCCCAAAAAAAAATCCCGAGCACTTTCCTTTTTGGAACATGTCGCGCGTGAAACAAACATCACGACCTTCCTATCAGACTCCCGGCCCGGCGCCAATTTTCGGGCGTGGAAAAAGGAGGGCCATGTTTTAAAGGATTTTTTTCGTTTTTTTTAGGAATTATTTTTGTTTTTCAGGGTGGGTGGCTTTTCGGCTTTTTGGCTTTTGTGGCTTTTACGTGGGTTTTTGTGGCTTTTGTGGCTTTTCATTTCGCATCCTCTGCATTCACAGTTCCTCTCTTTCGCATCCTCTGCATTGCCAGTTCCGCTGGCTTTTTGGCTTTGTGGCTTTTGGCGGCTTTCTGGCTTTGGCTTTTCGCATCCTCTGCTTTCCCAGTTGGTTTTTGGCCTTGGCTTCCTGCATGCCCCCCGCCACCCCCCTTTCGATTAAAATACACGCCTAATTGAATCATCACTTTTTCGATCATCATGCGACAGCTGCTTTTTAGATTCTTTGGCTGCCGTTTTACAGGGATTAGTTTGCCCGTGATTGAATCCTCACTTGTACCATGAGGCCTTGCCGCAGAGGAACTGATGACCCCCCCGCTGCTTTTTTTATTTTTTTGGCCCTAATTGAATCATCACTTTTTCAATCATCGTGGGGGGGGGCTGCCGCCCCCCCCAACCCCCCCGCTATTTTTTGGACTTTTTGCCCCTATTTGAATCATCACTTTTTCGATCATCATGCGACCGCTACTTTTTAGATTCTTTGCCCCTAATTGGTCGATCATCATGGGGGGGGCTGCCGCCCCCCCCCAACCCCCCCGCTATGTTTTAGACTTTTTGCCCCTGATTGAATCATCACTTTTTCGATCTGCAGGGATTAGTTTGCCCGTATTTGAACCCTCACTTGTACCATGAGGCCTTGGCGCAGAGGCACTGATGCCCCCCCCGCTGCTTTTTTTTTTTTTTTGGCCCTAATTGAATCATCACTTTTTCAATCATCGTGGGGGGGCTGCCGCCCCCCCCCAACCCCCCCGCTATTTTTTGGACTTTTTGCCCCTATTTGAATCATCACTTTTTCGATCATCATGCGACCGCTACTTTTTAGATTCTTTGCCCCTAATTGTTCGATCATCATGGGGGGGGCTGCCGCCCCCCCCAACCCCCCCGCTATTTTTTAGACTTTTTGCCCCTGATTGAATCATCACTTTTTCGATCATCATGGGGGGGCTGCCGCCCGCCCCAACACCCCCGCGCCTTTAATTGAATCATTACTTTTTCAATCATCATGGGGGGGGGCATCATGGGGGGGCTGCCGCCCCCAAGAGATAATTTGCTGGTGATGCTGGCGATGTTGGCTGGACATGCGGGGGATGTTGAAAACGATGCTGATGATGTTGACGGACGCGTAAAATACGTACATTTCGCGAGAAAATGCTGTAAATTACAGCATTTTAGCAGCCAGGACGGAAAACAAAAAAAAATCCCAAAATAAAACAAAAACAATTCCCAAATTAAATCTCGACCCGTGGAAAAACTAGTCGCAGCGAGTCGAAGCAGGTGGGCGAGCTGACGCAGTCCGCTCCACTGGAGCTGCCGTCTGACACCGCCGGAGCCGAGGCCGGGTGGCAAAACTGTTTGGGCGGCCGGGGCAGTTGGCTTCAACGGCCTTCAACGGGGGTTTCCTCCGTTGGTTTTGGCGTGTCTTATTTTGAAAGGAATCTGTAGAGGTAAGTCCTCTTTTCTTCGGAGAGTTTGTTTGTGAACGGAATCTGTAGAATGGGCGATGCTTTTTTTGGCTTCGGAGGAGGTTCAATGGTTTGAGTGGGTGTAAATTAATTTGCGGAAGGCGGGCGTGTTTTTCTTGGTCCGACACAAGGCACACTTCAGGTCTGTTTGAAAGGACTCCAGCGTTGCATCTGCTTCTGTCGCAGCGTCTTTGCAACTCTTTTGTCCGTCTTCCATCGACTGTCTCCGTTTATCATCGTGGCCTTGGAGGTAGAGGACATAAGACTAAAAAGTGATGAATATATATATATATATATATATATATATATATATATATACAAAGAGACTGTACATCCATCTTTCTCTCAATTCTCATCTTAGTCCATCCTTATCCCTCACTTCCTGTAACCGATACAGCAAGGAAGAGTGGAAGCGAGGGAATGATAGGAGATGAAACATGTCCATTCCCTTCCAGGCCTCTATTTGCGGAAAGGGAATGGGATGACATCAGAAAATAATTTTCTTTCTCATACGATCTCTGCTCCTTCTTGAACACAGACTAACACATCAAGATAAAGAGAAGACTGGCGTGACATAAAACACTGTGCCTGGCCTTTACACCTGCGAGATGTGGGATAACCACACTGTTCGTAGAGTGCGAATGTAAGGGACGTAGGTGCATCCAACGCCTAGAGAAAGCTCTTGTGTGCGAGAGACCTGCCAGGAAAATGGCCCAATCTGAAAAGCACAACAACCTCGAGGAAAGCAAACAAGACAAACACAATACCAATCCCCCAGACAAATAGTATTGAGCATGACTAACACCATTTCCCTCAGTTTTCTTTCCCTCCGAAGGTCTTTCAGGCAAGCATTTTGTGGCTGTGTAATTAGGATGCCTTTGAGGCATGATGTTATTGGCTGTTATTGGCTGGCGCAAATGGGAGACCTTGCAGGATTGCTCAAAAACAGGCACATGAGGATTTTCGTGTCTTCAGATTCCTCAAAACATGTTCAGTTTTTTTTTTGAACTAAACCAGACATGTGGGAATCCCCAAACACCCACCACTCAGAGCGTTGGTTTCTGTCCTTTTTAAACCACAAAAGGGGGGTAGCCTCTAACACAGAGAGACCTTCTTGAGGATCGGGTCTTGCTTTTTTGGCCCCATTTTTGAAATGGTGAAGTGGCAGTCGGCCTTATGTGAGTTCATTTTGGAGGGATATGGGGACGCGCACTCTTTCCGCTCTCTCTCCCTCCTCTCTCCTTCACAAAAAGCTAGTGAGTCACTCATTTTACCATGTCCATTTGGAGGAAATACATATTTTGACACTACAAATGGGCTTGTCTTCAATATTCGCTTGCATGGTGCAATTTCATGACCGAGGGTCCCATTGAACGCACCTTAGTACCTTCTTCCTTCAGGGCAAAGTCTTCTGGACGCCCAGCATTTGCTGCGATTCCTTCCAGAGAGGGCGATGGCCCGGTTTGCCGATTTGCCATGCATGACTGCTGCAAGGGTCATGTTTCCCCCCGTATTGTTTCCCCCATTTGTTTCTTGTCGCCAACCACTTTTCACGTTGGTTGAGAGGAAAATCTTACTTGCCCAGAGCGAACTTTTCACCTTTTGACCTTTTGGTTCTGCATGGGTTCCCATGTTTTTGGTAAAGGGAACCCAAAAGGGATCCGTTTTTTTTCTTCTTCTCCTTCTAGGGCTGGTTTTTTTTCTAGAGCTGGTCATTTTTCTTCGTTGGTCTCCCGCGTGGGGCTTTCTCCGATCGGCCCCACCCGCCTTCGGGTGACTTCGGGTGAGGTGCCGCGCTTGGACCCGGACGCCTACGACTTCGAGGCGACGGTTCTTGGGGTCAGGGGTCGGCAGGGGTTGGCGGAAGAGCCTTGGAGGTATCGACTGCTCACATGTACCCTCCCCTTTTCACGTGGAACAAAACGTGCGACGTTCGTCGGGGTGATTTGGACCATTGCTCTTTTTGAGGGATCGGGTAGAATCAAAACCCGGGCAGGGGAAGGGTAGGGAACCGGTGGTTTTGTGTGGTTGAGAAGCTCTTTTGAGCTTGCCATGAGCAGGTAGAACCTTGCTGAAAGCAGTTTTGATTGCGACTCACATCCGGTAAGGGAAGGAGTGTCAAGTGCATGGAATGATGAATGAATGTCAGAGCGTCAATGAGCTTTGTTCCACGTATATTCCCGAGTCCCTGTTTCTTATGGGGCAACTACATTGCTTAAATTTAATTATGGCCTCAGCTCGTAACCCCCTGCAGTTTTCGATCAGTTCTGTTGTGTTTGGATTCCTTTCTTCCAGACCCTGACCTTTGCATGTCTCCCGAAGAAAAAGTCGGGCAATGAGCATTAGGCGAGGCTTACATCCACCCCCACTGGGTTTCAAGGCCTCAGCAACGCGACTTTGGGCACAGCAACTTCAAAAAAAGAAGGATATTTTTTCCGACAGCCCCCCGGCCCCCCCCTCCCCCCACGTGCCCGCTTTCTCCCATGTGCAGAATCCCAAGTCATGTCGCTGGGGGGTGGTTGAGACGACTTCTGTTTTCCGGCCAATCCACTCGATCTTTGGTTCTTGCGGGTAAATGAGAACTCCCAAGCTCCACACATGGTTGCAACAAGGTTCAAAGGGGACTGCTTGACGCGGGTGGCCGGTTTACAACTTCCCTGGCGAAGCGCAGACACAAAAGCACCTCCGAACCGAGCTCTGAAGCCTTTGGATCAACCCGGTAGGGACATTTCTGTTGGTAGGATTGGGCGGAGCTGCCCTGGTACGCTAAAGACTGGCGCATCGGGCGGCGGCTCATCGAGAAGGCCGGGTTCCAGTCACGGGTCGATCCGGGGGAAGATGGACGCGGTCGATGTAAGCAGTGTTTGCTTCTCTTCCTTTTTCTTTTTATTGGAAAGTCATTTGTGTTGTTCTTTTTTTTTGGTGTGCTTATCTTCTTTTTGTCGTTTCATATTTTTTAGTTTTGTTTTTCTTGGGGATGGGGGGCAGAAAGGACCCTTTTGAAGGTTGGTTTTGTGGTTCCACCAGGTGAGGCCACCCTTCATGTTGAGGGTTTCCAGTCCTTTTCTTTGCCCACAAATTTTCCCAGCCAGCTTCCGGGTTCTTGCGCCAAGCCCGGGTTGGGGGGGGGGGGGGTCGGGCCCAAGGGGTGGGAGATCAAACGCCCGATATCAGGCCTGGCTGGTGGCTTGGCTTGGTGGGAAGCTGGATTTGGTAAATGGGAAAAGCAAACCGCCCAGCTGCAAAGCAAGAGGTGCCCCCAGAAGACCCCAGGCAGGAAAGTGGCCAAGACCTGCAAAGCGCCCTTTGGTGTTGCTGAAAATTTCCGAGACCAAAGGGGGCACGTTAAACCAACAGACTGGTGAGACCAAGAAATTCAATCGCCAGTTCTACGGTGGCTTGGATTTCACTCCGACATCCCGCGCCGTTTTTTTTCTTTTTCTCCGTGGCAGAAAGGTTGGAAAGGAGGGTGCGGGGAGGGGTTTGTATCCTAAATTCAGGTTACCCTTACTTGGTGGTTTGGATACGATTTGGATTTGAACCCCAAAAACATGCCGGCCACTTGGCAAAGAGGGCGGTCGAACTGCCCCAACAAATCTCCAAAGGGCGGCCGCTAGCCCTTGGAAGGAGGGATTTTCAGGTCCTTGAAAGATGTTCTTTTCGAAGACTGTTTGGACATCGGATTCATGTCCACCAACCAACAAGCGGTGGTTCACCAAAATGAGCGGTGGTTTCTCAAAGTACAACACCCCGAAAAGTGGTTGGTTTATTTCCCTCAGCCGTTTGGGGGTGACCGCAAGAAAAGTTGCACACCTCTATATTATGACACTCATTTTGGTCCCAATGACCCGAGCTAAATGGTGCTTCGGGGGAAACCTAAGGGAACCATGACTCAAAGGATCACCATTCCAGTTC
Organism: Effrenium voratum; assembly: GCA_963377175.1. Taxonomy (NCBI): domain Eukaryota; class Dinophyceae; order Suessiales; family Symbiodiniaceae; genus Effrenium; species Effrenium voratum. The sequence goes on along the minus strand of CAUJNA010003372.1, from coordinate 1,781,326 downwards.
ATGGTTCGTGACCAACTCACTTGCCCAAAGCCGACTTTTGCACGTTTTCCCTGAGGTTAAATCCTCTATTTCCAGGTCCAAGCTGGGCAAGTGAGTCACAAGAAAGGCCACAAATGGGTGCGGATATTCGCCCTTTCAATTCTTGAAGCATTGTTCTCGGGATCGACCATGTACTACCGACTATGACTCATATAAGTCTGTCTTGTGCTGAAACCCCTTTTTTGGTGTGTTTTGAAGGGAAACCAAAAAAGCCGCCTGTTTTGATTGTGACTCCCTCAAGCCATCCAACCACAACACCCCTCTTCAGAGATACCCCTCAAGTGAGCTGAAATTGAATCCGGCTTGTCTTGCTGGTGCTCAGGTAGGGAATGATCCAGGGTGTTGGGAATGAACCTGTTTTGGGGATTCCCTGAAAGGAAACCATAGGATGGATGGCTGAAAGAAGGGTCATTCCATTTCTCATGCTCTGCATATCGAACCAGCAAAAGCTGCTGCACCCAAATGGATGGTGTACTTTCGGTTTCGCCTTTAAACTCAAATGGAAAGCCGCTGTGGCCCAACCACAAATAGGGTGTCCCTTCAATACAAGGGCAACACGTCGCTGGTGGCCATGCCCTTGCTTGGCTGTCTCAGCATAGCGAGCCCTCTGCTGGCTGTGACTAAAAAGAGTGCCACAATGGCACCTTGAGACCCCGGAACCAAAGAAAAAACCTGCGTACTCCTAGCTCTGGAAATTTTGAGCCACACCCTGCTGAGAACCCTTCTCTTTTTCAATCAAGGGCAACATGTCGCTGGGCTATGCCCTGGCTGCGGCCGAACGAGCTCTGAGAACCAGCGAGTGCCCTCGCGCAGGGCTTCTGCATCCTCAAGGGCAGCCTCGGTGAGGAGCGGCGCCTCGCCGTGGCGGAGGCCCACGACTCCAAGCGGAGTCGGTGTGGGAAGCCCCAAAAGACCCGAAGGGTCCAAAGGAAGACCAGGCTTTTGTGGAGTCGTGGCGGGTTGGTTGGTTTGGGTTGGTTTAGGGTTCTTGGAGTTGCTTGCCCGTGTTTACTGCAGCTGCTTTTAGAGGACAACTAAGGGCAGGGGATATTTTGTTTGGCCGGTTCAGGAGGGACGCCAAAGAGGAACTCTCATTCTGTTTTGGGCGCCCATAGCACTCGCTTCAAAAGACCACCCAGCAAGGACAGGACATGGCTACCCAAGCGATATCGGGTGTGCCCTTGTTGCCCTTTTGGTTGGCATGGCCACAGGATCTCCATGTGGGAGAGTAAGGCGACACCTTTTTTTTAAGTCTCAGGTGAAAATGCCTTCCAAGATTGGGGTCTCCCAAAAAAAGGGAACGCTCACAATGAAGTTTTAACCAGTTGCAAATGACACCGTTTGCACCATAGAACACGTTCAAAGATATCGTTCTGAGCAAATGATATGGTTGAGCTCACTTGAATATATCGGGAGCGAGTTTCACCATGATGGTCCCCTTTGAGATTCCTCTCTCTTTTTTTTTGTTTCCTCGGCTGGTGCTTTAAACGCAAAATGAAGCCTCTGGTTCGCTAACGTGGAACCCAGGAAAAGGGCCCCTTTCAAAGTATGGCTCCATGTTAGTGGATACGAATGCACCCAGATAATCAACCCTGTATGTAGGCCAGAGATTGATTTGAGGCTCGGTGATTTCGAATCCCGGGGACCCCACAGTTCTAGCTTCGCGATCTTCTTTCGGCTCAGGGCCAAGGTTGTATACTGAGAGAGTACACCCGAGTTCCTCGCAAGCCATACCCCGCTTTTCTGGCATGCTTTACCGGCTTTTCAATCGACTATATGCGGGTGTTGGGTTAGGGACTTCTTTGGGAAAGGACACCCACGGTTTTGTGGGGCATACCGAATGTTTGAGACGGCCGCACGTATAAAGATGCTGCAGTCAGCCACTTGGGCGCACAAATGCACTCGCAAGAGCCCTTGGAAGCCGAATCGGGTCGCTGGTATGACTGGTGCATACTCTCCACCAAGCATCGAAGTGCTGCCGAGAGTTTCCGTTTGCAAGAAAACAACCTGTATTTTTGGTTTGTTGTTGGTTGGTTGGTTGGTTGGTTGGTTGGTTGGTTGGTTGGTTGGTTGGTTGGTTGGTTGGTTGGTTGGTTGGTTGGTTGGTTGGTTGGTTGGTTGGTTGGTTGGTTGGTTGGTTGGTTGGTTGGATGGTTGGTTGGTTGGTTGGTTGGTTGGTTGGTTGGTTGGTTGGTTGGTTGGTTGGTTGGTTGGTTGGTTGGTTGGTTGGTTGGTTGGTTGGTTGGTTGGTTGGTTGGTTGGTTGGTTGGTTGGTTGGTTGGTTGGTTGGTTGGTTGGTTGGTTGGGTTGGTTGGTTGGTTGGTTGGTTGGTTGGTTGGTTGGTTGGTTGGTTGGTTGGTTGGTTGGTTGGGTTGGTTGGTTGGTTGGTTGGTTGGTTGGTTGGTTGGTTGGTTGGTTGGTTGGTTGGTTGGTTGGTTGGTTGGTTGGTTGGTTGGTTGGTTGGTTGGTTGGTTGGTTGGTTGGTTGGTTGGTTGGTTGGTTGGTTGGTTGGTTGGTTGGTTGGTTGGTTGGTTGGTTGGTTGGTTGGTTGGTTGGTTGGTTGGTTGGTTGGTTGGTTGGTTGGTTGGTTGGTTGGTTGGTTGGTTGGTTGGTTGGTTGGTTGGTTGGTTGGTTGGTTGGTTGGTTGGTTGGTTGGTTGGTTGGTTGGTTGGTTGGTTGGTTGGTTGGTTGTGGTGGTGGTGGTGGTGCTGTAGGTTATCGAAGGAAGTTTTCGAAGGAAGTTTAGAAGTCTAACTTCCGACAATATCGACAACTCAAGCAGAGCAGTGCAGAGCGAGAGATAGAGAGAGAGAGAGAGAGAAGAAGAGATGAAGAAGCGATGAAGAAAGATGAAGAAGCGATGAAGAAAGATGAAGCATGGTGTGCGAAATGTTAGAAAGGTCGCGAAATGCTGTATTTTTCAATGTTTTGAGCCTCCAGACGGCCCAGAAGTTACTTCGGTAAAGCGGCGGGTGCGGAGCCTTTGGTCGGAATTGCTGGCAAAAAATCGCACGCGGCCTGCGCGCGGTGCACATTTGGAAGTCAAAATCGTAAAAACACTACATGCTCGGGCTACTTTTGGAAGCTCCAACTTTCAAAAATCGCACGCGGCCTGCGCGCGGTGCACATTTGGAAGTCAAAATCGTAAAAACCTGAGAGGGTCGGGCTACTTTTGGAAGCTCCAACTTTCAAAAATCGCACGCGGCCTGCGCGCGGTGCGCGTTTTTAAGATGCAATGTAGCTTGACAGCGGTAAAACGCATTGGAATGGCAACGCGCAAGGCTTTTATCTAACTTGGAAAAATGCGTGGCGCCTGCGCGCGGTGCGCGTTTTTAAGATGCAATGTAGCTTGACAGTGGTAAAACACATTGGAATGGCAACGCGCAAGGCTTTCATCCAATTTGGAAAAAATGCGTGGCGCTTGCGCGCGGTGCGCATTTCTAAGATGGAATGCAGCTTGGCAGTGGTAAAACGCATTGGAATGGCAACGCGCAAGGCATCCTACGCTGCCCTGTTGAGTTAGTCGCGCTCTAGATAGATAGACAGACAGACAGATAGATAGATAGATAGATAGATAGAAAGCTGGAAAGATAGAGAGACAAGTAGACAGATAGATAGAGAGGTAGACAGGCAGATAGATAGGTAGATAGACAGATAGATAGATAGATAGGGAGGTAATATCGCTGTGACCGTGTGGCGTTTCGGCTCTGTCTTGTCAGTTGCTCCGCGTATGTCATGTTTGTTCAATGTCCCGGTTTTCGTCACCAGCATCACTAGCATCACCACCACCACTGTTCATGTTTGTTCATGTCCCGGCTTCAATCGCGGAGCGGCAACTCACATCACCACCACCACTACCACCACTACACTTTCACCAGCACTCCCACCAGCACCACACACAGGCCGAGAACATGTTAATGTTCTAGTTTGTTGTTTGTCACCAGCCGACCTACCAGCATCACGCTCAGGCGGACAACCTCTTGATGTTTTTTTTTTAGTTTGTGTTCCCACAGAACGCATATACTTCCACAGACACATGCCAGTGACATCGTTTCCTTGTGTATCCCGCACGGTGGAGCGCGTCTTTTCTGACCGCTCCGGACGCCATGGCAGACGCATTTGATAAGACGGTGGCGTTTTTGGCAGCCTACTCGCAGGAGCTTGTGCAAATGAAGAAGCCGACGCTTACAGCTTTGCTCAACAGCAAGCGGCGCAGTCAGGTACCAGAGTGGGAGCGAGCCAGAAATTTCTGCAGACGAAAACTTTCAAGCTTGGAGCCAGCTCAGCAGCAGATTTTGGAAGACTGGGAGTTGTGCTTTGTGACAAGTCCACGTTGGAGGCTGCGCCTTTTCTGGCCGGCCTTCAATGCTGTTTTTGCCGCGTGGAGGCATTTTTGACAGAGACGGCAGAGGCGATAAGATACTCAAGCAAGCCAAGCTTGCTGGCAGCTTTGCAGAGTCGACACATGCAGGAATTTCAAATGTCGAGCTTTTGCCGTGTTTTCCTGCTGCGCTATAGCGACCGCTTGGCGTCTGCGGAAAAGGATTTTTTGCTTGCAAAGGAAGCTGAGTTGTGTCAAGTGAGTGCTGCGGCAAAAGAAGCTGCAGCATCGCGTCGTGCTCCTGCCTTTGTCGAAGTGCAAGCCTTCTTCGCTCAGAATGCTGTTGAAATTGCTCAGCTACAGAAGCAAAGCTTGTCAGCTGTTGTCAGCAGCAACCGCGCGAATTCCGACACACGTTGGAAGCAAGCTAAGAATTTCTTCGACAGGCACGTGGCATTGTTGAATGCCGACCAGAAAGAGCATTTAGAAGACTGGGAGTTTGTGCTTTGTGACAAGTCCAAGTTGGAGGCTGCGCCTTTTCTGGCCGGCCTTCAACGAAGCTTTGCAAGGCTGAGTGCTTTTGTCCAAGCTTACTCTGCCGTGCTGCGAGCTCAAGAAAAGAGCTCCCTGGTGAAGGCATTGCAAAGCCTTGACCAGGGAGCTGATGTAAGCTCTTCCTTTTGTGCTATGTTTCTCAAAAGATACAGACAGCATCTGTCGCCGGAGCAAGAAGCACTCGTGCAAGGCTGGGAGCGTGACTTGTGTGTCTCCGAAACCGCTCTGGTCGAAAAGTTTTTGACTATGCTTCAGCAAAGAAAGGCCGAGCTGCAGGCACTGCGAGCTACTTGTGCCGAGGAGCTGTTCAGCGGCCATGGCAAGAAAGCCGATGATGATTTTCGCTTCGGCTATGATTTCCTCCGGAGAACTTGGTGCCATCTGTCCCTGGTGGACCAAGAGCGTGTTCGCAGGGCGCTGCAGCCGCTTCTCATCGAAGTGGAACACATGCCATTAAAGGCATGGCATGAGCCAAAGCTGCACGCCAGTGAGACAGTTTTAGGGGACCACTTGCCGCGGCCTCGGCTGCCAAAGAGCTTACGGCAGTTGTACGGCAACAGCATGGACGCCGAAGCCCGCATAATGCCGTTTTTCCACCGTGTGCATGAGGTGGACTCCTACATGCTGAGCATGGAGTTTCAGGACTGCCATTACTGCAAGGAAGGCTGGTTCGGCATTGCCGCAGGCAAAGGCAAGAGTGGCCTGCCCGGAGGCTTCGAGACCCAAGCGTTTCAGAAGACCAACTTCTGTCGGGCACCTGAGGCCGATTGGCTGGAAGCCGGCAAGCCAATCTGTGAGAACTGCTTGCACGAAGCCAAGGAACGTGCCAAGGCGATGTTGCCCAAGGAGCCGTTCCGCTTGACGGCGGCCAACCACGCAGATCCGGGAGAGACTCTCCCGGAGATCGATGCCCTGACTTTCTTCGAGGAAGAGATCCTGTCCCCGATCCAGCACTTGGTGCGGATCTTTACGCTGTACGGCACGGCACGCGGGCAACCTTTTTCAAAACGGCCCGCAGTTCGTGCGAGACATTCCTGCTGCAGTTGGAGACATGAAAATGCTCCTGATACGCCGCTGCAGCAAGGATGTGCACAGGAAGCAGCGAGTACCTTTTCTGGTCTCGCGCCGGCGTCTCGAGCGTGCCCTGAACCGACTGTGCCGGCCAGTCGAAGATGGAGGCTCCGCGGCGTTGCGCCCGGGTGGCCTGACTCCCGAAGGATACTGCGGCTTCGTGAACCGTGCAAACTTGGAGCAGTACTCCAACACTGAAGAGGGAGCAGAGCCTGAGGGCTTGGAGGTGCAGGAAGTGCAGCAGCAGATCTGGCCCCAGATCGAAAAGAGGCTCTTTGCGATGTGGATTTCCAGCACTTTGTCTTTGCAGCTGGCCTCGCAAGTACGAGCTTTGCACGAGCCGCCAGAGAGCGTCAGTGATGCTGACCGCATGGAGAAAACTTGGTGTAGCTTGAGACAAAAGCTCGACGAGCTGGACTTTGCAGCTGTCGGTGGCCCAGATGAGTTGGTCACCTCGACTCTCGTGGGGTACTTAGTCTCGCAGCAGCGGTGCGTCTTTTCTGACCGCCCTTTGACAGACCAGCCAAGCATGGGACACGACCAAGTTGAGCAAATTTTGCACGATGAGTTGACAGCCGTGCAAGAGCTGTCGGCCTGGGAGGAGCAGCCGCTGACTCCCGAAGGCTTTTGGTCTCCCGAAGACTTGGCGGGGCAGCAAACGCAGCAAGAGATGCAAGAGGATCTTTGGAATGCCTTGGGCGATGCACATCGCTCAGATGTGCTGGCCTCAGCCAGTCTTCAGCGCCACGGCGCAGGTCGTGTGGCAGGCCTGCCCATTGTGGATCCCCCCACAGTGCTGTCTCGCAACGTGCTCATCCGTGAGGATCACCCGTACTACATCGCTGCAGGGTTCCTCAAACTCTTTCCGCTGGGACAGGGGGACTACTGGGCCCATGTTCAGGAGCGAGCGGAGAACCAGCAGCCGCTCTCTTTCTGGGAGTGGATCAAACACATGCTGCTGCGAGCCGACGGTCGCTTCCAAGCGCACCCGCGCTTTTACTTTTTTGCCTTGAACACGGCCCTGCGTAATAAGGCACTACGCTCAAGAACTTACTTTGTGAAGCGCCAAGTCGGCCTGAACACGAGTGCTTCGTACACCAACGAAGAGTTGATGAAGATGGGGAAAGCTCAGTTCACAAAGGTGATTGCTGCTTTCGAGCAAGCCATGATTGGCTCGGCGCAAGAGAAGCTGCAGCAGAGGAGCGATCTTGAAGCTTTGGTAGAGCAGATTGAACAAGAGACGCTCGAGCAGAAGGCAGAGCAAGTTTTGGAGGTGTGGCGCACAGCTGTCAGCGCCGAGAAAGAGGCATTGGCGCCTGACTCACCTGTGCAGCAGGCACTGAAGGAGCAATGCGTGGCTGCAGAGCATGCACTTGAGGCTGTTTTGGGAGCTTCCGCCGTGACCGAGACTGCGTCTGCGCGTGTCTTTTCTGACCGCGTCGGCGACACAGCGCGCGTCTTTTCTGACCGCGCTGTGGATGCGTCTGCGCGTGTGTTTTCTGACCGTGTGGGCGACGCAGCGCGCGTCTTTCCTGACCGCGCCGTGACTGCGTCAACGCGCGTTTTTTCTGACCGCGTGGGCGACGCAGCGCGCGTCCTTTCTAACCGCGCTGTGGATGCAGCTGCAGCCGAAGACCCAGAGCTGCGTGCCTTGTTCAGAACTCGCTGAGTTGCTTGCAAGCAGGGGGAGAAATTCCTTGCCACTTCACGACCTTGACGACTGCCATCTACCACTGGCAGGACTTAGCGCAAATTTTGCAAAAGTACGACGCCGCCGTGACTCGGCGACGCCATGGTCGCTCCGACCCACTAGAGCCGGCAGAAAGGAAGCTGTCCCTGGACAGACGCTTGGTGTTGAAATATCCAGGGGTGGTAGCATGGTACACCGGCTACAAGATGGAACTCTTCTACAAGCATGTCTTGAAGTACGAAGATGGAGAAGGCGTCTTCGAGTGGGGTGCCGGCGGCATCATGCACTTGCATTCCATCAATTTTGGCGCGCAGATGCCACGCGTGGACCCTGCAAGGGAGGAGTGGCGTTTGCCTAGTTCCGAGAGCGTGCGCACTGCTGAAGAATTTGCCCGTGTGCACGAGGAATATGTCACGGACTGGAGCTTCGGCAAAGCGGAGAAATGGTCTCAGCAGGACATTGAAAATGCTCCTGCCCGCAAAACGGCCGCAGACTCCCCCTTGCACTCGGATGCAGAGTCTGACGGATCCGAAGACTTGGAGCTATCCCGTGTCAAGGAGACTGCGCAGCCTGCGCGCAAGCGTGCGCGTTTGCAACCAGAAGCTGCGCCAGCAGCATCCCAGCAGGAGCCTCCTGGTGCGCCTTTTCTGGCCGCCAGGGAGCAGTTTTCCCAGCAAGCCTTGCCAGTGGATGCAGATTTTGCACGAGTGTTTCCTAGTCCCACTCGCATGGCGTACGTGAAAGACGGTGCCGGAAAGCGAAAAATTGTTCATTTGACTTGCCAAGAAAAGGCACTGTTGCAAGATTTGGAGGCACTTTTGGCACAAGCAGAGTGGCACCCCTGCCGCATAGGCACAGAGCAAAAGGCATTGCTCATGACCAACAATTGCCAGCTGGTCAGACGCGTGCGTCGAAAGTGGTATCGCAAACTTACAGAGAAGTGCAACATGCACGACCGACACAGTGGCCACGGTGTGGAGGTACCTCCGGTGTATGTGGAGGTGGCCATGGAGCAGGCAGCAGGGCAGCTTGAAGGCGACACTGGTCGGAGACTTATCTCAGAAGAAGTCTTTGACCTTGCTGTAGGCAGCTTGAACTTGTTCCAGCAGCCCTTGCGCCAAGATGTTCGCGCCAGGATTGGCGAGTATGATGTGTTTTGCATGCAAGAGGTGACGCCCAGCACTCTTCCTGCTATCTTGTCTGCGGGCCGCGAGTTAGGTTACGATGTAGTGAGTCCCGCGCAGCGTGGCCACAGCACGCTGGAAGGCTTTGATGTGTGCATGCTCTTGCGCAACGCTACGGTGACGCGGCTTCGTGTGGGAGTCGTACCTTTGACAGCTGCAGGCGTCCGGCACTTACTGCATGTTCAAGTGCAGGTAACCAAAAACGGAGCATGCTTGGCGCTTGCCACTGCGCACTGCACCGCCAGCGCAGAGTTTGCAGCGCAGCGAGCCTCGGAAATGGAAGTAGTTTGGAATGCCCTGGAAGCTTTGCCGGTGGGCGGCTGCATTTTTGCCGGGGACACTAATACGCATGCCTCAGAGAAGATGCCTGAGCGCTATCAGGAGCGCTGGCAAGATGCTTGGGAGGCAGATGGTGCAGAGGTGACTTTGTCAGGCACTTGGTGTCACGACTGGATGGACACGTCCCATCCCAGTGTGCAAGCATGGCGCTTCGACCGTTGCTTTTTCTTGTCGCGCGCATTTCGCCGTGCAGTTCCGGAAGATGAGGGTGCGACTTTTCTGTCCGCCACTCAGCAGCCTCCTGGTGCGTCTCTTCTGTCCGCCAGTGAGAGCCAGCCCGGCGACCGTCCAGTGCCGAGGTCGGCGCGGCAGCAAACCGTACGGCTCGTCCAGGGCAGCTTTCAACGTGTTTGGGGAGTAGGCATGTCCGACCATGCCTGCATCAGCAGCCGCTTTCTTGTCCAGGCAGGCGCAGGTTTGGAAAATATGCCGCAAGCGGCCCGGCCTGGGAAGCAAAGTGGCACGCCGTCCGGCAGAACATGAAAGCTGCGCTCGCAAGACGCAGACATATGCCTTTTGCAGCAAAGACTACGAGAAGTCACGCATGCCGCCAGGCAAAGGGGTCATCTTGGAAGACCCCCGGCGTAAAGGGCTGTACCGCCTGTACGCCCGCAGGAACTGCCATCATGTCAACACGCATGATCCTTTGAAGGCCATGGGCTTGGTGGCAAACGTTGACGATCAGGTAGTGCTGACCATACAGGCAGCAGTTAACTACCTCACAAAATATATGGGCAAGCTTGGCAGCGGCCACACGGCCACCAGCCGGATCGGTGGCCTGCTAGATGATATACTGTGCCGCATGCGCGACGATGAGACCATGACTGTCACGTCGCTGCTATCGAAGCTATTCATCCATACGGCTGTGCCTGACCAGATTTGCTCACTGGAAGCATGGCACGTCTTGATGGACTTGCCGCGCGTGCTGTCCAGCCGATTTTTTGTGAATCTGAATGCCAAGGAGCAGCCTGTGGTCAAGGAGCTGCAAGCCATCCAAACTGGCACGGAGCAAACTACCGTGACTAAGCAAACTAAGGTAGACATTTATGCCAGCCGCTTGGAGAAGCTGCGTTTGGGTGGCGGCTTGTCCGTCGAAGCCGTGCGAAAAATGTCCTTGTCTCAGTTTGTTGGACGCATAGATCGTCGGGGCAGAAACTTGAGCTTGCGCAAAAAGCCCGCGATCGTCAAGGAGAAGCCTTACTTGAATCTAGACGGCCGCAGACCGAATGCTAGCGACATGGCGAGATATTGTCTGCGACTGCACAGGCCTTTTACAGCGGCAGAGGCAGATCCCAGAGAGCTGTCGGATCGTGAGGCCATAGAGCAATTGCATGCGTTTGTGGCCTCCAATCAGTGCCCTTTCTGGCTGAAGAAGCGCTTTGCTCAGCAGAATAAAGCCAAGAAAAAGAAATCTTCAGCAGCTGCGCCGTCCGAGGCACGTGCAGCGGACTGCGGCCAGGAGGCAGCTCACGTGGGAAGCTTGCCCACTGCCGAGCAGCCTTCTCACAGTGTTGCCGCCGCCAGCAACGACGCGACTGTTCTATCCGTCGGGCGGCCCGTAGACGTGCAAAGTGCTAGCACCGCAGCATGTCTGGTAGCCACCGGGAAGGATGCGGCTTTTCTGCCCGTCCTTCCCACAGTTGAGCAGCAAGGTCAGTCTCAAAGTAGCGTCGCTGCAAGTAGCAATGCAACTTTGCTGTCTGCTGCAAAGCCTGCTGCTGGTGCCACAGCTCAGAGTGTTCTGGAGGACACCTCCGCAAATAGAGCATCTGTGGCGGAGCAGCATGGGTTTCCGTGGCAGCCAGCGCACGGAGAAATGAGATACTCGGTGCAGGAAGCTTGTCAAGGCAAGAAGCCAACGCCCAAGCGTCTACAGCTGGAGCTTTACTTGGAGGCAATTTTGGGAGAGAGGCCGCGGAAAGGTGGCCCCGCCACGGAGCTCATGCAAAAAGTTGTTTTTCAGATGCTTGCGCTTGATTTGGTGCCGTATGTCAAGCGCGGCAATGGCCTTGTCAAGCCCGGCTTGTCAAAAAAGTGTTTGGAGCAGCTTTGTACAGTGCATTTCAATTACATGGGCTCCCAAAAACCTGCCGGCAAGGAGCAGAAGGCTATCAAGAATAAACTGTATGCAGACTTATGGGAAGAAGTGAAGCACAGGATTCTTCGTGAGTGCGGTGTATGCGTCGGCCACGGCGCCAAAAACCGCATAGCTGTCAGTCAGGGAGCAGATCTGTCCTCGCCAAGCAAAGAGGGACAGTGGCGCTATGCTGTATTCTGTCCCCATCCGTGGCGCCAGGACGATGAAGACTTGGAAGATCCTGAGGAAAGAAAAGCCAAGCGTGCCAGGTTTGTTGCCGGAGCCATGCAGGAGCAGAGCATGGGCCGGCCCGGGTATAACCCGTTGCACGAAGCGCTTGTGCCTTTGGACGAGGATGCTTTGCTTTGTGTGAACAAGGAGACTCGCTCCGAGTGGGATGCTTTGAATCCTTTTGCTTCCAGCTTGAGCCTGGAAGCTTTGCCAGATGATATGACTAGTGCCATTTTGCCTGAGACTCATGCTTGGACTTTACGTGTTGGTCAGGGTGGTATTTCGCACGCAGATGCGATCGCCCTGATTCCAAAGCAAGCAGGTGTCGATGCGGCTTGTCTGCCCGCCGATTCCTCCGCCCCGCAACGTGCTCCACAGCCAGCAGGCGTCGATGCGGCTTTTCTGCCCGCCGACGCTATCGCCTTGCAGCATGTGCCACAGCCAGCAGGCGTCGATGCGGCTTTCCTGCCCGTCGATGCCTCTGCGCCGCAGCTTCCACAGCTTGATCCAACGCAGCAGTCTTTTGTTGCTCACATGTCCGCCTGGTGTGAGGCATACTTGAGCGCGCCATCTGCTTCCGGCGTGAATTTGCCTCTGCCAGCAGATCTGGGTGGTCTTTGGAAGCTGTGCGGCCCCGTCTTGTTGTTAGGGACTGCAGGCACAGGCAAGACGACAACAGTGCAAGCTGCCAATGCAGAGATGGGGCAGCGCGGCATCAAGGACCGCATCGTGCGTGCCGCGTATACCGGTGTGGCTGCCAGCAACATGGGCAGCGGCGCGCGCACCATAGCGTCCTTGTTTCGCTTGCGCCCAAATGGTGGCGGCGGTCTGTCCTCGCTCTCCGAAGAGGACATGGCCGCCATGGCCACAGAGCTCGGAGAGATGGCAGTGCTTGAAGTGGACGAAGTGTCAATGATCGAGAAGAAAGTTTTGGCATACATTCACATGCGCTTGCAGCAGTGGCGGTACGCAACCTACCACCCTAAGCACTGTGACCGCAAAGGCGCCTGCAAGTGTGGCGCGCGCTTGCCTTTTGGTGGCGTCAAAGTCGTGCTTGCGGGCGACTTTGGCCAGCTGCCCCCCGTGGCAGTGAAGGATGACGCAACTTTGCTCAGCACGGCCGCCCAGGCCACGGGCAAAGATCATGCGGATGTCAACCTTGGGGCAAGATTGTTTGGCAGCATCCGCAACGTGATTCGCCTGCGACGTGTGCATCGGCAGGCAGGTGTTTCGCTGTACAAGGAGTCACTGCTGAGACTCCGCGATGCTGCACACACAAAAGAAGATGTCGCGTTGTGGAAGACACACGATCTCACCAGCCCAGAGTGCACTTTGACGGCCGAAGAAATCCGGCGCTTCCACGAAGAATGCGTGCACCTTTTTTGTGAGAAGCAGCGCGCCGGCCAGTTCAACGGCCGCCGTTTGGGCGAGGACGCTGCAGCAGAAGGTGGCACGGGCATTTTGCGCGTGTGGTCGGCAGACTCGAGCCCGTTGGTAGAGCGTCATTCTTGTGACTCCTTTGGCGGACTGCGCCGAGTTTTGCACTGCACCCGGGGCGCTCCCGTGATGCTGACGTCCAATGTTCGCACAGTGTGGAACTTGGTGAACGGCTTGCGTGGCAAGATCGTCGGAGTTGTCCGGCATGCAGCGGCGCCCGTCTTTTCTGACGGCGCAGCAGGTCAGCAAGCAGCTCAAGCGAAATCACGGAACGCAGCAGAGGTCGGAGGCTGCTCAGCATCAAGCTTGAAATATTTGATTGTGGACTTTCCGGGCTACCTTGGGCCATGCATGGTAGAAGGCCATCCAACATACGTGTGCATTGGGCTGCAACGCGTTCGACATGAGCGCATGCCCATGCTCTACCGCGAGCAGTTCCCGCTGGTATTGAGCTATGGCATGACAGTGCACAAAAGCCAAGGATTGACGTTGTCCGATGGCTGTGTGTTCGATATGGCGCACGAGCCTACTTGGCAGCCGTTTCGCACGGTGCCTGGCTTGGCCTTTGTTGGGCTGTCACGCGTGACCGATTTCAGGCACATGGCGTTTCGCCACGTGCCTGACTACTGGGTGTTTCGTGCCGTTGCAGAGACCGCCTTGTTTCGGTACCGCTCCACTTTAGAGGCACAGCTGGACAACAAGCACGATGAGACTGCTGGACGCCATTTCTTTGGCAAAGCCTCCTTGCAAGATGACCTCGAGCGTCACAGAAAGTGGTCGGAAGCAAAAACTGGAGCCCCATTGAGCGAGGCTGAGCTGGCAGACCTCACTCAAATGCTGTCCCTCCGTGGCGTGCTGCCAGACCCTGGCTACACGGACAAGCCACAACGTTTGCCGGCCAGCAAACTCGGCGGCGGCCGCAACAAGCGTCGCACCATGCGCGGTGTTGCAGGTGCCGACGAAGTCGCTGCGGGAGAAGACGAAGACGGAATGCCGCACGAGGATGATGATGCTTTGACTCCAGATCAGCTGCAGCAGATAAAGGAGGAGGCAGAGCATCGTCAGATTCTTGCTGAGTTCTATGAAGAGCTGGATGCACAGAACTCGACATACCTGACGCGAGAAGAAATGGGCATCAGCCCCGAAGACTGGTATGCGTGAGGGATTATCTATTGCTTCAAAGACTGTGTCTTTTCTGACCGGTTTTGGCAAGCCAGTGGTAGCGCCTAGCATTGAGTGGGCATTTTTGGCACGCTTTGGCAAGCAGATGGTGTGCACGAGCAGCAAGCTGCGCAGCGGGCGCAGGGTACTTTGAGGGGAGGCATCTACAGGAATCTAGACGCCAAGAGTGCCACAGAATCTAGACGCCAAGTAGTGGCACTGCAGAGTCGTAGCGTAGACAAGCTCGTCGTGGATCATTTAGACATTGGTAGTAAGATGATCATTGGTGTTTCCTGGTCGCAGTTGAAGCTTTGGTAATGATCCACATTACGTGAGCTTTCCTTGGGAGCAATTGAAAACGAAGAATCACTTGGTTGGTTCATGGTACGGTTAGTTCTTTTTGTCTGGTATACTGGCCCCTGGTACCAAGCCGGCTCCACCGCTGTCAACTCAGACTCCCACACGTGGAGTCACGGGATGAGGGTGGGCGGGTTGACATGTGGAGACCCCTTGTTACATTGGTTTCTTGTTTGTTGCTTTGTGTACGGTACGGTTTGTTCAACGGACACAGATTCCTTCGTTTTCATCAGGTCACGTGCGTCTTTTCTGACCACGTGAGTTGGTGCTGCGTGTATACTTCATCTGACAGATGGCAAAAAAAACAATGCAGACGTTCGCGATGCCGTGAGTTGTGTCCTGGCTACGGTTTTTTGGGAGTGATGTGCGAGGGAGCTGGAGTGATCGCGACGACCATGATAGATATCAGGCAACAGAGGCGAAGGCAAGCTTGGGGTTTTTACAGCATGTTTTTCCGTGTTTCATTGTCGACACCTGCGTTTGTCAACACAACACAGAACAGAGTTGTCTCTTATCCGCAGCTGGTTATGCATGAGCTAAATATGGCTGCAACATTGCAACATCATGACAGCAAGCACTGACACAGCTTCATCACAAGCCCAGGCACCGACACAGCATCACCGCAACAAAGCAGGGAAATCACAGCTTTTTTTTTTCTTCTAGCAGCGCGGCTTTTCTGCCCGCTGTGCCATGGCTGCCTCAGATGCGCAGTGGTACCGCTTGGAGGGAGACTTGCTTCAGAGGCTGAAAGGCCGCTATGAAGCGGCGCTGGAAGTGCCGCAGCGCAGAGAGGCGAGCGAGTGCTGCTGCTGCCATCGCACACGGGACTTTTGGTATTCCAAGCCGGGGGAGACCGAGTTTCAGATGAGCCAAGTTTGTGAGTACTGCTTCGATGTCTTGACTCAGGAAGTTCCAACTGCGCAGCGGCAGAGGCAGTGCACGCGCTTGACGCTCGAGGGCCACGAGGTTGCAGCCCAGTGGCTTACGTGGCGGAAGTGCAAGCTCAGCGCCGCTTTGTCGGAGGAGGACATGCGGCGCTCGGTGTCCTTGGCCGTGGGCAAAACTGCTTTGCCCAAAGCGCTCACTTGAAGCCGCGTGCAAACAACGCGCCTTTTCTGGCCGTTTTGCGCGCCGGGAGAGAGGCAGCTCGTCGTGTGTCTTTTCTGACCGCGTGAGCTGGTGATACGTGTAGTTAGGCGTCAAGCCACTGCCAAGCACTGCGAATGCACAGCTCAGATCGCCCGAGACGTGATCTGTGAACAGCGGCATCACCTCACTGGAAAAAGCACTGGGTGCGCGGAAACAGTGTTTTTTTCTGAGCCCCTTTTTTTTCAAAAAGATAAGTGGTACGTATTATCGTGCTTAATAGTATGACTTCAAGATGGGTGCCAGGTGAGTACTTTGACTTCCGAAGGCGGTCACGGTGATGCCATGAGAGCTTTGCGCACTGGGAGGGGAGCAAAGGAAACATAGGCTTGTTTTGGTATCGAGCAACAGAAGTGCGCACCCTGGGCTTGAGAATGTCGATGTTATAACGCGGGTTCCATGTGAGTTCTTTTAGATCCGAGGCGGTGATGTGTTTTGGTCTTGGTTGAGGAAGCATCAGGTTGCGCGGCATGCCTGCAATGTTATGTCTTACAGCAATGTCCTACATGATAGCCGAACAGTTCCTTGCACACGTTTATGTATTGTACTGGCTGTGATTGGTTCATGACAAGTACACGTGCAGAACCTCACCTCTGACACTTAGATTAGCTACGCCACTGACACGCACTGCTACTGCATCCGGCTACATCGCTGCCATGGCCGATCTGCCTCGTTGGATCGATGACGCACGCGTGGACTCTGCAGCGATGATTTCAGCCTTTGAGGCGTTCTGTGCCCGGGAGCCCGCGCAAGTTGGGCAGTTTCAAGATCTGTTTCTTATCATCCATAGATGTCCCTGGGGAAGTAGTGCGCCAGGGTGGCGCTTGCCCACGCAAGCCTGTGAAGCGCTGACTTGCAGACGTTGTCAAACTGGTGCTGGCGGGTATCAGTTCCGCTGGTGGCACGCAGCATGGGAAAATGACTACAATAGACTGCGCAGGCCTGGCGCGTGGCGGATGAGGCAACAAGAATAAGTCTGCGAGAGCTACCGCTGCCAGCGCGTGTGTCTTTTCTGACTGCGCGACTGGCGGCCACTGTTCCACCGACATCGAGACGGCGCGCATTGGAAAAGCACACGGCGGGCCTGTGCAGTTCTGTCGTGTCTGTGCTGGGCATACGCTAGGCAGCAAACATAGGCATATGTACTGTTTGTGCTTGCTCAAAATCTGTGGTGCTTTTGGTTTGTCAACGCTTGGAAAACGTCAGCATGATAGGAAGGGAGCACGGAGCATGTCATGCCCTACCAAAGGAAGTCTTTGTAAGGCCAAAAATAGATGGTAGAGACACGCATGTTGGCACTCTCGCGACGGCACCTGTTTTTTTTGGCTTACTCTCTGCTTGCAGCCTTTTTTCGGCATGAGTCCATCATGGCAACATTATGATGTTTAGCATTTAAGAGCCCACACTTCAAGAGCACACACTGCACATTATGTCACGATGTTCCACGAGCACACACTTCTACACACTCCACTAGTTGTCTGGCGCGGCTTTTCTGCCCGCCTGACATTGCGCCCTTTGCAATGCTCGGTGAAGCTGCTTCGTTTTTTTCCCGATCGACGTCAGGTACTAATGCAGCTGCTGAGAAAAAGCCTATGGCGATACAGCCACACGAGTTGTCCAAGGGAAGCAAGCTCGGAGCCGACCGACGTCTCGTGGGCCGCTTGGTGGATTTCCAAGATACAGATCAAGTTCTCTCCTGCTATCTTGTCTGCGGGCCGGGCCGCAAGCAAGTCATACAAATTGAGGCTTGGAGAGAACTTAAAGAGGCAGCGAAGCAAGTCTTTCATGCCGGACAGCTGGTAAGCTTAACCTGTGTGTCCCTGTCTTTGCGCAAGGCCGATAAAATGAAATATAGCTACTCAGGGGTGCAAGTCATGGTTCGCTTTGACAAGCACCTGCAAGTAGCGCCCGCAGACGAAGAAAGTTCACGCTCCTTGTGTGGATTTCCAGAGCTTAAGTTGGCAGACTTAGCGCGGACAATACCAGAAACCTCTTTCAAAGCCGCCAGCTGCTTGCGCGAAGGTCTAGTTCGCATCAAGTGTCGCGTTCTCGAAGCAAACGCTTTCACTCCCAAGTCAGGCAAAAGCTTGGGTAAGGCACTTGTGGAGGAGAAATTTGAAAATGAGCGCTGGCAAGCCGAGCTAGTAGGTTTTGCGGAGTTTGCCACTGATGTTGCTGGCCTGCAAGCTGGCAGTGCATACTTGCTAACAGGGATTGCAGTTCAAGCCTCGCAAGACAAGAACGGGTTCGCGTTCAAGTGGGTGAAAGGCTCCGCTGCGTCTCTTCTGACCGGCGAACTTGCTGCGTCTTTTCTGACCGGCGAGAATCCTGACACACTGTCCAACACCAGCCAAGATGTTGTTAGGAAGCTGTCTAACCGGTCTGCTTTGGCCGGCAACAGGTCTCAGGCGCGTGCCATTTATGTTTCCGCGTCGACATTAGATTGCTTTCTGCCGTCGTCTGGCTGCCGCAAGTTTGATAACGCGGAAGTTTGGGAAGTCCCGTGGGTCACCCTGGTGGACATTAATCCTCGGCGCACCGCCTTGGATTGGCACTATACTGGCTGCTCCGAGTGCTTCAAGAGTGCCTGTGCTCAGCACGAAGGCGCGCAGCGTCGGTGCTATGCAATCGACGTGCAACTTGTGGACCACACAGGATTGCTGGAAGCCAAAATGTTTACTGCGCAAGCAGACGAAATGTTTGCATCAGCCGGCATCACTACTCCTGGAAGCATCGAGCCTCAAGATCAGCTTACTGTACTGCAAACACTACGCGGCTTGAACTTTTCTGTGCGACTTGCGATCATGGAGGAGGAGGCTTGGCAAAGTCGCGCGGCGCGCAACTATTTACAGGTTTTACAGATTCGGATGCTGCCACAGACATGGACTGGCACTGCGAAGCCTTTATTACGTTTTTCAGCGAGCGGCGGCTGCAGTGGAATTCCTGCGGTGCGAGCAGAGGAGGTTGTTGTAGATGCCGCTGAGCAAATCACAGGGCCGAAGGATTGCTTGCTCGATTGCGTCGAGTTACTGGTACAGATCGGAAATAAAAAGCCGCAAAATCGACAGGAGGCAGACGAAGCCGGCTTGCGTGTGAGCGTTGAGGCATCGGATCTTGGCAGCGAGTCACGTCCGAAGATGACATTGTCATGGCTGGTTTCGACTACTGCATTGCTTGACTTGGGCAGAGAGTTGCTTCCAAATGCGACCTTTCGAATCATTGCCAGGCCTGTTGTAGCAAAGGGAAATATTGAAGCCTGGCAAGTGCTGCAGCACTCTTCCAACGTCGACGCGCAAGCGTGGCAAGAGAGGCTACAGTGGCAAAGACAAGACATGGACATGGGCAACTCACGAAAGCGTGTGCCACCTGAAGAGTTTACGCAGCAGACACCAAATAGCAAGGTGCAATGTGTCCGCAATATGCTCGCATCTCCAAGCTATACTGCCGAGTGAAGCTCTTCGCTGAATTCAGCGGTGCGTCGTTTCTGACCGCCGTTGTCATCCCGGCATGCTGCTGCTGCTCGGTTACCATCTGTCCGTGCTGTCTAGCCGCCGCCATGCGTGCCGCGCAAAGCCACTATCAGAGATGCTGGCTACATTCCCTTGCCTGACTCAAGAGGCGTGTCTTTTCTGACCGCCGTTGCCAGTTTGGAGTATTGCTGTCAGGGATTTGAGGCACGCAGAAGGCAGGCGTCATAGCAAAAAGATACGGTGACTGGCATGTTGGCAGGAAAGTCGGCACGTGTTATGTTATAGGAAGGTAGGCACACATCCTGCACGAGCTGTTGTACTTTTGTTCATGTTGAGTCTTGGAAAGCACTGTAAAGACTCGGCGCGCTGACAAAACAGTTATGTTATGGGAAGGTCGGTCGGCATGTGTTGTTTTGTCGTTGCAGTTCGCTGCACCTTGCTTCAGCACCCTGCGCTCCTTTTTTGCACTTTCATGTGACTTCTCTGTTTTCAGCGATCACCTAGTGGTTGTTTTGTTCGAAACAGTGATAGTCCTCGACAGTTGTGACATATGGCGAAAGCTGCACCTCAAATGGGGTCTCGGCCGTGCCGTTGCTGTTCGGCTCTAGCTCTTTTGGGCATGAGCCAGATGCGGTTACCACCAGCCAAACACACCAACTGCCATCAACACACAGCATCAGCAAGCACTACCAAACACAGCAGCTGTCTCAGGCGCGTGCCATTTATGTTTCCGCGTCGACATTAGATTGCTTTCTGCCGTCGTCTGGCTGCCGCAAGTTTGATAACGCGGAAGTTTGGGAAGTCCCGTGGGTCACCCTGGTGGACATTAATCCTCGGCGCACCGCCTTGGATTGGCACTATACTGGCTGCTCCGAGTGCTTCAAGAGTGCCTGTGCTCAGCACGAAGGCGCGCAGCGTCGGTGCTATGCAATCGACGTGCAACTTGTGGACCACACAGGATTGCTGGAAGCCAAAATGTTTACTGCGCAAGCAGACGAAATGTTTGCATCAGCCGGCATCACTACTCCTGGAAGCATCGAGCCTCAAGATCAGCTTACTGTACTGCAAACACTACGCGGCTTGAACTTTTCTGTGCGACTTGCGATCATGGAGGAGGAGGCTTGGCAAAGTCGCGCGGCGCGCAACTATTTACAGGTTTTACAGATTCGGATGCTGCCACAGACATGGACTGGCACTGCGAAGCCTTTATTACGTTTTTCAGCGAGCGGCGGCTGCAGTGGAATTCCTGCGGTGCGAGCAGAGGAGGTTGTTGTAGATGCCGCTGAGCAAATCACAGGGCCGAAGGATTGCTTGCTCGATTGCGTCGAGTTACTGGTACAGATCGGAAATAAAAAGCCGCAAAATCGACAGGAGGCAGACGAAGCCGGCTTGCGTGTGAGCGTTGAGGCATCGGATCTTGGCAGCGAGTCACGTCCGAAGATGACATTGTCATGGCTGGTTTCGACTACTGCATTGCTTGACTTGGGCAGAGAGTTGCTTCCAAATGCGACCTTTCGAATCATTGCCAGGCCTGTTGTAGCAAAGGGAAATATTGAAGCCTGGCAAGTGCTGCAGCACTCTTCCAACGTCGACGCGCAAGCGTGGCAAGAGAGGCTACAGTGGCAAAGACAAGACATGGACATGGGCAACTCACGAAAGCGTGTGCCACCTGAAGAGTTTACGCAGCAGACACCAAATAGCAAGGTGCAATGTGTCCGCAATATGCTCGCATCTCCAAGCTATACTGCCGAGTGAAGCTCTTCGCTGAATTCAGCGGTGCGTCGTTTCTGACCGCCGTTGTCATCCCGGCATGCTGCTGCTGCTCGGTTACCATCTGTCCGTGCTGTCTAGCCGCCGCCATGCGTGCCGCGCAAAGCCACTATCAGAGATGCTGGCTACATTCCCTTGCCTGACTCAAGAGGCGTGTCTTTTCTGACCGCCGTTGCCAGTTTGGAGTATTGCTGTCAGGGATTTGAGGCACGCAGAAGGCAGGCGTCATAGCAAAAAGATACGGTGACTGGCATGTTGGCAGGAAAGTCGGCACGTGTTATGTTATAGGAAGGTAGGCACACATCCTGCACGAGCTGTTGTACTTTTGTTCATGTTGAGTCTTGGAAAGCACTGTAAAGACTCGGCGCGCTGACAAAACAGTTATGTTATGGGAAGGTCGGTCGGCATGTGTTGTTTTGTCGTTGCAGTTCGCTGCACCTTGCTTCAGCACCCTGCGCTCCTTTTTTGCACTTTCATGTGACTTCTCTGTTTTCAGCGATCACCTAGTGGTTGTTTTGTTCGAAACAGTGATAGTCCTCGACAGTTGTGACATATGGCGAAAGCTGCACCTCAAATGGGGTCTCGGCCGTGCCGTTGCTGTTCGGCTCTAGCTCTTTTGGGCATGAGCCAGATGCGGTTACCACCAGCCAAACACACCAACTGCCATCAACACACAGCATCAGCAAGCACTACCAAACACAGCAGCTGTCTCACTGCAAACAATCTCAACAGAAGTGTTGGACCAGCTTTAGCTAGCTACCACATCCGAGCAAGTTGTCGCCTTTTTTTTTTTTTCGCTTGTGCGTCTTTTCTGACCGCAAACGCGATGGAGAACTCGGCGACCAGTCGTCTGCCGAAGCATGTGGATGCCAGCCGCTGGAAAGTTTCCGGCTGGGGCATGCACGAGAAAATGGAGTGGGCGCGATCGGACGCCTGCGACGCCCGCTGTGCAGCGAGGACTGAAGAGCCGCCCGCGCGGGCACGCGAGTTACTTCGAGAGATTCGGGAGTCTCCAGTGTTTTGGCTTGCGCTGCGCAAGCATCTCGATGAGGCGGATGCCATTTTTGTCTTGGAAGTTCTCCAGGAGCACAGCGGCTGGAAGGAGATCAAGTACACAAAGAATGAGCGGCTGCGCAAAGAGTATCTGCGACTGTTCGATGAGTGCTGCTTCTACAGCCGTGGCTGGAGGCACGAAGAAATGCAACAGCGCCAGCGGGCAGCATCTTCGGCAAGCGGCGCACAAGAAGCACGGCTGGTGCCTGCTCCAGGCACCAGCTCAGACACGAGCTAGTGGTGCATCTTTTCTGATCGCAACTTGCTCACTTGCAAAGGCATTATTTGTGGATTTTGGTCTTAAAGGCTTGAACTAGTGGTGCATCTTTTCTGATCGGCGCTAGTTCATTGAGCACGTGCAACCCTTGTGGATACTGCAGCCACTTGCCCGTTTGGCTTTGCCTGCCCGCTTTGTGGAGCCTTGTGCACAAGTGGCATGCTTTTTTGTGGCAGCGAAGTTGACAACACGCATGTGGGTGCGCTTTTTCTGGCCGCCCATATGCTGCCCGACGTATTCTGGGCCTCGCGAGCACGGAAAACCAAACGGGCTGGGGTCTCCGAAGCAAGGCATGACGGCAGCACAGATGGAATTTTTGTAGAATACCATCGAGACAACACATGGCTGTCGTTCAGGGCTTACTTACCGAAATTCATTTCAGGCTCCTTAAAAAACATAGGGCTTTCGGGTACCTCGTGTTTTTTCCTGGTCGTGAATACACGGACTGTACTAAAAAACGAAAAGCATGTGCTCAGCAGCTCATTGATCGTCGCTCAGTAGTCAGTCAAATAGATTTGTTTAAAAACAGGACGCCTTCAAATTGGGGAACCGCTGGTGTTGTCTTCGGTGACTTAAATATACGGGCAGTACCGAGAACTTTGCAGGTATAATCTCCGCAATGCGTGCTGCAATGGCTCAAAGCCTCACTTTAGGCATGAGCCAACTGGCATGATGCAGCACCACAGCAGCATCACAAACCACAGCATCACGGATCGACACACAGCTCACACACACACACCACACGCATAGAAGCACATCACACCACACGCACGAGCACATCTCGCAGCTTTTTTTTTATATTGCCTGGTGCGGCTTTTCTGCCCGCCTGACAACGTGCGAGCCTGCGCGCGGCTTTTCTGCCCGCCAGGCAGCGCCATGGCTCACGTGGATGCCGATTTTCTTGCGCTGGCAAAGCGATTTGGCCAGATGCTGCCACCGGGTCCGGCAATGTTTTGGGGCGGTGTTCTGGACAACTACGAGAAAGGCAACATTCCGAAAGAAATCGTGATCAAAAGCATGAATGCCCTTGAAGACATTCCAAATGCGGCGCAGTCAAATGCCGCAAGTGCCCCCGCGCAGTATTCATCTGGTGCGTCTTTTCTGACCGCCTCCACTGCGCCTGGAAGCCCGCGACCTCCTGCTTCCTCAGCTGGCGGATGCGATGATACTGGCTCGAGTGTCTCTGCCGCATGGACGAATCCGCCAGCATCACTGTACCACCAACCGCCAGGCTGGAACATGTGGTGGGGAAAAGGGTTCCCCCCACCGTGGCCCCCGCTTCCTCCAGGCACTGATCAATGGGCAAACATGTACGGCTGGCATGGGACTGGAAAAAAAAGCGGTGCGAAAGCCGCCGGCAAAAAAGGTGGGTCGAACGCCGGCAAAAAAGGAAAGGCGAAGGGGTTCCGCAAAGCTGACATGACTGCGCGTGATTTGTCTGAGGCGGAAGCGCGAATGCAACGTTTCATGGACCAGCATCCTGATTTTGTGTTTCGGCCCAGGGAGGCAGTGCCGGAGGACATGCAGGCAGCGTACGATGTCTTAGGAGAGTCTGGGCCGCAGTTCTGGAAGTCTTTGCGGCATCACTTGCCGGGGGATGCTCAAGCGCACATTGCACAGGGACTTGTGCAGTTCATGGCAGAGCGCTCATCGTGGAGCGTGGATCAAACGTGCATGAGAGAAAAGTCCCGCAAAGAGCGCCGTGAGCGTGATGCCAACAGCTCGAGGTTGTCTGCGGCCACAGGCTATACTGGCCGCAGCCAGGCCACAGCGAGGTAGGTGTGTCTTTTCTGACCGCCTCCTCAGCGCCGTGCAAGCTGTTGCACGAGCAGTTGCAGGAAGTATACGGTGCATCTTTTCTGATCGCCGTATACTTGCGCCGCGCCGGCGCAGCCGTGTTACTTGGCAGGAGTGAAGGAGTCAGCAGCCGATTTGCGAAGAAAACTACTCGGATTGACACATGCGTGTTTGTAGTAATTCTAGCACTCAGTTCGCAAATAGTGTAAACCGTTTGGAGGTGGTTGGATTCTTTTGTTTTCCCTTCAAGGATTACCAAAAAGGGTCCCTTTATTTTGACATCAGTTCGCATGTTGTCCCATGCTAGCCCCCTAGCTCATTCACATTCCTTGGAAGTCCAGATTCACTTGCCACGAAATACGTAGGTCTCAGAATAGGGGTACCCCTGGCCTTGGAAACCATGGGGATTGAATCAAGTACGATGGGTCTCTAAGCAGCTATAATCAAACATACGTGAGACAAGTACCAAGCATTGAAATGGGAAATTGCAGGTAGCTGAATTGCACGAGGTTTTTGAATCCACATGTGTTGTGATTGGTACCATGGAAGACTTCATTGATCCAAAGAATAGGTCGCGCTACTACGGGTCCGTGATTTGTGTCCCTACTAGGAGCCACCATTTTTTTATGGGGAACCACCATTGCTGTAAGCATTCGATAACATTTTGAAGGAAGTTGATCACCTCTGGTCGGTGCTTTTTTTGTGGTTTCGCTCTACTGCCACAAAGAAGTTTGTCAGAATACAAAGTCTCCTGTGTGGTTGGTTTTTTGAAAAACGAGGCTCCCGACATCGGGAATTTTGCAGGGCACCTTGCTGTCAACGTTGGCTTACCTCATGTTGAAATGACTGATTTTTGAAAATGCTCGACCTGCTCAAAGCCTCACATCAGGCATGAGTCAACTGGCATACTTCAACAGCATCACAAAAACACCGCACAGCACACACACACACACACACGCACACGCAAGGTCTACCTAAAGGCTCATCGCCACACACATCACATCACAGCACACGCGCAGCCTCGCAAGTTTTGTTTGGTTCTGCTTTTGCTGGGTGCGGCTTTTCTGCCCGCCTGGCAACTTGCTTGGCGCGGCTTTTCTGCCCGCCTGGCAACTGCAGTAGCCTAGGCGCGGCTTTTCTGCCCGCCTGGCGTCGCCATGGCTGCGCCGAATCCGGCATTTGTGTTGCTGGCAGACCTTCTGCGAGACTCGGTGTCCGACCTGCCTTCTTGGATTGGCTTTTACGCCGGTGGCAAAACGGACGTTTGCCACCCGAGATGGGACTCGGATTTTGACGGGGCCAAGGCCGATCGGGATGGCTTGACCGAGGCTTTAGCTTCCACTACAGTGGTGGTGCCGGCGTTGCTGCTCTGGCTTGATGACTTCATGACTGCACACAGGGTGCACAGCTGCTGGAAGCACACGCTGGACGGTGGCTGTCTCTGGCATCAGTTCGAGCAGGGTGGCGACAATTATTTGTTCAACGCCATGTGGGCCTTGACTTTGACTGTGGTGTGCTGGCTGCGCCACGTGTGCAAAGGCAAGAAAGTGCCACAGGTCCGGCTGATTTGTCTTTGCAATGCTGGCAAGCATCGCAGCGTGTTCTCTTCGCGGATGCTATACTTTGTGCTCCAGCTTCTTTACGACCTGCTGGGGATCCAGCAGCGAAGGTTTACTTGGCAGTGGGCCGCGGAGCGGCGAGTGCAAGCGGAGCTGAGCGAAGCAGCTCAATGCCGCGACAACAAGGCGGCGAAAGTCTGCTTCCGACAGGCGGACCTGGTGGTGTCGCGCACCCGACGGATGTTCCTTGGCGGCCGAGTTCCGGCGCACTTGCACAGCGTGCAGCTGTTGGACAAGGACCTTCGAGAGACGTCCACGACTGTATCCGCTGGCTACAGCGATATTTGCCTCGACACGCGCAAGTTCATCCAAGCGGCTGCCGCCGAGCGCGGCACGCCCCTCAGAAAAGCTTGGCTGGCAGACTGGCTGGAAGGCGCCGGCCTCGCTGCCCTTACCGCTCAAGGCCGCGCTGTACTTCAGCAAGCTTCCCGCGTGCGTATGGCCCGCCACTGGTGCCCTATCATGCGCGCTCTGCAGCAAGCTTTCCCGGAGCGCTGTGGCTTGTGCGCCTGTCCCTTTCAGCTCAGCACGCCTTGGGACACGCTTGCAGCGGAAATACACGAGCACTTCATTTCTACTGGGGATGGTGCGTCTTTTCTGACCACCTCCCCGGAAGCAGCGTCTGTTGCGGCTTTTTTGAACGCTTCCCCAAGAGCAGCCTCTGGCAGTGGTGCGGCTTTTCTGCCCGCCGCTGCCGGGGAAGGTGCGTCTTTTCTGACCGCCTCCCCGAAAGCAGCCACGACTCGCAGACCTGCGTGGGCTGACGTGCAGGACGACTCTGCCCACGCCGCGGCTGCGCCCAGCGCCAAGAAAAAGAAAAGGGTGTCCTTCGCGCCAGAGGTGGCCCAATCTGCCGCGGCCGACGTGGAGGACACCGCGCTGTGCTTGGTGCTGCCTTGCGATGCCCCACTAGGCGTGCTCTTTCAGCCAGGTGCGCAGACGCTGTCTCGGCGC
Source organism: Effrenium voratum (assembly GCA_963377175.1). Taxonomy (NCBI): domain Eukaryota; class Dinophyceae; order Suessiales; family Symbiodiniaceae; genus Effrenium; species Effrenium voratum. The sequence goes on along the minus strand of CAUJNA010003372.1, from coordinate 1,754,778 downwards.
GGGGTGGACTGCTTGCTTGACGTTACTTCGGACGCGACCTTGCTTTCGTTCCGGGTCATACAGAGCGCGGAGGACGCTCAAGGCTTGATTGCCTACGCTAGCGAGTTGCTGGCATCTAGTCGGGAGTTGCAGCAAGAGCTTGCAGCGCTGCAGCGTATGCTTGTTGCCGCGGAGGTTTTTCCGGAGTTGCCTCTTGGTGGTATGCCGGCCATGGCGCTCTTCCAGTGTCTGGTCTTCCTTTACATGTGGTCGGTGCTCACCTTGAATTATTCATTTTTGCTGTCCAGCACCTTCTTAAGACTGGTGGCTTTGCCGCTGCAGGAGGCGAAAAATTTTGATATCTTGGCCGTGGTGCACAAGTACTGCTACGTCACGTGGCTCCACCGGACGGCGCGTCCGAGCTGCTGGCAAGGCAACGCTCTCCGCTTATTGCTGCCAGACACTGCCGACTGGGAGGCTTGGTGGGCGGCGCAGCAGGACGTGGCGCACGAAATTGATGAGACTGCCTTCTCGGAAGAGTACGCGCTTATGTGCAGGGATCCTTTGATCCCCGAGGGCTACCGGGCAGACTTGAAGCAGGTGCGGCGCCATGTGGCTGCTTCCGATCTCGGCTTGCTGCCGGAGCTTCCGCCGCGGCAGTCCTTTATGGAGCACGATGTTTACTTGGAGGCAAGCGGCGCTTTGCCCTTGCCGAGAGCCTTGCCGGCCATTCGATGCTCGGCCGGGGCGATGGAGGTGAACTGGGGCGACAACACTGGTGAGCCCCTAAACACTTCGCGGGACAATGTGATCTCCGAGACGGATGTCTGCTTGCAAGTCCCGTTGCCGGTGCCTGCAGATATGACTTTGGGGCACGTCCTGCTTTCAAGGGACTGGCGAGCCTCTTTCGAGCAATCCAATCTCGGCATGCCTTGGTGGATGTCAGACGCAGGCGGCTTTTCTGCCCCTGCTGCTGGCCACGCAGGCGGCTTTTCTGCCCCTGTCTCAGCCCTTGGAGCGCAAATCCACTTGCAAGCTTTGGGAGCTGAAATCATGGCCACGCTGAGGCCCGACAGTGTGATGCATCCACACTTGCGAGCACACGTGGAGCTCATGCTGGGCATGTGTGCTTCCGTGCACTTGGCGCGCCAGGAGGCTTGGGATGTTGCCTTGTATGACTTTCTTTTAGGCTGCGGCATCAGAGCGCAGCGCACGCGTCCTGGCGATGCCGATGCCGGCTGGGTGGCGCATAACTACCGCAAGAGGCACCACGCTGCCCGCTCTGTGGTGCGACCCGTTTGCTGCACCATGTGGGGTGAAAAGTATCGCCCCATTGGATACTTAAACGATGCGGGGGACATCGAGCACTACTTGGTGCACGACACATGCCCTCTTGGAAGATGTCGCAGGCACAAGCAGCTTATGGGCTTTGGCACCGTGTGCCCACACTGGCATGGCTTCAACAAAAAACACGGCATCATGGCCACTCTGAACGCGCAGCGATACTTGAGGTACACGGAGATCGGAAGCAAAGGGGCTGACCCGCGCGCGCGAGACCAGCGGGCCAGCCAGTATCTTCGCACGCTTTTGCAGGAGTTAGGCTTTGTGGCCCGTGCGGACGAAAGAGCAGCAGACGGCGATGACCGCGTGATGCTCATAGGCCTTCCCCGCTGGCTCCCTGAGTTTCACAGCAACGAAGGCCAAGACATACCCGGCTTGGTTGCCTTTACTCCGCTGCACGCCAAAAAACACTTCGAGCAAAATGACATTGACGAGTGTCTCCAGCTTCGCACCGCGGCGCAAGAGGTGCACGATGACCTTGAACGCTTGACAAGACAGCGCTGAATGCGCTTGAGATGCGCCAGGGTGCGTCTTTTCTGACCGCCCGGCGCTTGCCAGGCCGTGTGCCTTGCAGTGTGCCTTGCCTGGCAGCATGCGTCTTTTCTGACCGTGCTGCCTTGAACAGAGACAAAGTGAATCTGCCCGCATAAAAAGGAAAAAGAGCCGGTGGGACAACGGGCGGGCGGATGGTAACAAAGGGTAAATGATGGAGGCTTAAGACTTGTCAAACATTTGCGGTCAGGCAGGCTCCCTGTCAGCCAGGTTTTCTTTCCAGTTTTTGTCCGGGCGGTGGAATAGTTGCCTGTGAAGACATGACCTGTTGATTTCTTTTGTGACCGTTTGGCCATGTTCGTCACAAACAAAACATGATTGGTTTTCAATTTGGCCCCAAACATGTTTGCCCTGGTTGTTCAAGCCTCCTATAGTGGCTCTTTTTTAGAAACTTCCGCCACCGCCTTGCGCGGTACTACTTGTACCCAATATGAACCAGAACATGTTGGAGTGCTGTGTACTCCAGATGTGGCAGATGACAGGCCCTTTGCACCAACCCACTCTGTGGTAAGTAATTTGTTGTTGTTACCACCCGAATGCTGACGGATGAGTCAGCCCCGCGATCCGGACATCTATTTTTCACCTTGCCTAGAGGGCTTATGAAAAAGTACCCTCCTTCCTAACATGGCACCTGACAGAGGGTCCCTTGAAGGGAATCGATCTTCCAGCTAGCCTCCCATGCTATGTCAGTGGGAGGAGGGGTGTTTTCCATGCGGGTGGGGCGTGTATCAAGCTGATTCAGCCGGTCAGGCCTTGGAGCTCCGGCAGTCGGGTGGCTTCCAAAGGCGAAGTCGGGAGCTGGGGGCGGAGTCTGGTGGCTAGTGAGTTGGTTGGCTGGTTGAGTGGTGGCAACCGCCAAAAAGGATGCGATGTTTCCCACTACATGGGAAAGTTGCCCATGCCAACTTGAGATCAAGGAATATTGGTCAAGCCCCACATGCAACATCCGGTGGCTTGACAGGTAAAGGATGAGGTAGGGTGCGAATTTTGGGGCGTGTCAAGGGAGAACACCGTGGAAACGCTTTTTAGTCGTATGAATTTTAACAGAGAACCCCCTTCACAAGTGGTTGGAGGAAGCCCACTGAAAAACTGGCTTGTGGTTAGCTTTTTCCTTTCAACACCTAGGGAATCAAGCATCTTTCCCTAGAGCTTGTGGGAATCCGGGAACGGGGTGGACCGTGCCCAGCTAAAAATCCACCAACCTTAAGACTTTTAAAGTGCGCCCAGATTGGCTTCCCTTGTGAGCAAGATGTTCTTCAAGGGCCAATTGTTTTGGTGTGGACTCGTCAAAAAACGTCAGGCAGGTTTGGGTAGATCCTAAGCACCTGGCGAGTACCCCCCCCGCACAGCAGACCCGTCGGTTTTGTAGACCCCCAAGCACCAGTGTAATTCTCTACGAAGACCCCTACCAGGTTTTCATTCGTTTACATTGGTTTGGGCAGACCAGGTCCACCTGGCTACCAGGTTTACAACTCAGTCCTGAGGCACCTCGTTACACAATGTGCGCCGCACATGGCCGCTTCGCGCGGCGCGAGCCAGGCTGCCGCGGGAGGTGCTGGGCGGCTTCTTCGGGGAGATGGGCTCCGCAGGGGCCCTTGAGTCGCTTTGGAGTCGGGTGCGGATGTGTCCGCACCCTTGGGCGGAGGTTGTGAAAATGGCAGGCTCGCTTGTTGGGGTCCACATAAGGCGGCACATGTGTTTTGCATCAGGGTCCAAAATGGTGTGCACGGATTGGACGTTCATGGATCCCTTTTTATCGGCCAACAGGAAGCCGGCGTGCCACACGCCGAACGAAGCCTCTATCTTTCTTTGACGAAGTCAGGTGGCGCGAACGTCGAACGGAAGCGACCTGACAGTCCTTTGTTGCTGTTTGGTTGACTTTTTGGTTGAAGGAGTGTTTTCCCATCTCACAACATATTAAACTTTTTGCAGGGGGTCGTTACAGTAACCAGCAGTCAAGCAAAAGCAAGTTAGGACGACCATTGAGGAGGTCCTCCCGTCCAAGAAAAACGCCGTGCAGAAATATGTCTCGATGGAAGTAGAGTGGCAGTTGAGGGACTTGACAAATGACTCTTTAACTAAAAGGGCTTTGTGAATTCCAAGTAGCCCCATTGTTTTGGCGCGTTTCCAAGTGCCAAAAGAGGACGTTTGTGTTTTTTTTTGTTTTCCCTGGCCCTCTTCCAGGCACCTGGCTTGGATTTTTTGGGATGTCCTGGAGCATGAAGACATGGGCTGGGACAAACGCGCATCGATCAACTCCGGGCTCCATGACCAGCGCACAGGGGTCCGTCTCAACATGGCAACTTCTTGCTCAGCAATTTTCTTTCCGCGCTGCGGCCTTCAAACGGCAACGTCACTAGTTGCGTGGGAGGTATTGTGGCTGAACAAAAATACGGCGAGTGGCTGGCTCACGGGAAAAAGGCGACTGATCCGCATTGAATCTCTGAGAGTCGAGAGAGCTTCGGTGAATTCGGCGCCATGACGTGCAAAGTCTATGCACATGTGGATGTTGCGGGGCACCCCAGCTTCGCGCTGCCCATCCAAGTGGGTCGGCCGGAGGACAGATGCGATCGCGATGCCGTCGGGCGAGGGTCTGTGTCGAGTCGAGGAAGATTGGGTTTGTATTTAACTCAAACCAAAAGTTATTATGATGATGATGATGATGATTATTATTATTATTTGAATAAGAACCAGCTTCTCTGGTTGACGCAAATCGAAGGTTCCCTGCACAAGCCAACACACACCTCGGATCCGATGAAGTTCTGCTCCCTTCGGAAAGGTGGTCGAGTCGGTCGGCTAAGCCGTGCCTTCACACCGCAAGAAGGCCAGTGCCCCTGAACTTCACGCACCAGCCCGCCCTGACGCCCCAAATCCAGCCCAACCAATCCATCCACAAGCCAACGGAACACTAACTAATCGATCCAGCCGAAACTCTCAACCACCATCGATCCCAACTCCTTCCCCGGAGCCCATGAAATCAAGCCGACACCGGCGCAAGGCACCCGTGGATCAACCCAAAACCAATGCCCAGCGGACCCTGAAACCACTGATTCAATGCAAATCCACCTGAAGCCCATCCTAAACTTAGGCCAGCCACCCCACGTTTTTGCCAAGCGCAGCTCAACGCTAAACCAACACTGAACCCAAGCCCTGCGCACCCACTCTGGGCAGGGCCCACTCCCGAGACCCCTGAACACCCCCCTTTTGGCAAACCAGACTCGCATGGGGCGATGAAGAAAACCCGGGGATTTCCCAAGTGGTTTGCAGCCCTATTCAGAATCCCATGATTACACAATGGTGAATGTTTGTATGCGAGTGGGCACATGATCAGGGTTACTAAGCACTTGCAAACCTTGCCCCTGGGACTCATGACTTGCTGTTCCGATTCAGATCCGTAGCGGTTCGGGGAGCCATAGCAGCCCAGTCCATAAACCATTGCATCCTGTCGCTCACAAGTAATTGTGTATGTGTCAAGATAGTTCGGAAGCCCAACATGTTCCTTTCGGTTCTGCCACATGTGGCACCAGGGTTGTGGGATCACTCGGGGTTTATCCCCACTTCTGCGAGACAAGTTGGACTCCCCTCTTTAAATGGGGGGGGGGTAATCTTTGGGAGGCCATTTGCGTTGCACAGATCTGTGGGTTCCATTTCAACCACAGCCCTGTTTGACACCGAGAAACGGACGCCGGATCGGAGGAGACCCAGTTCGGCACCCTGAAGCAGGCGCTGCTGGACTTCGCGCGGAAGAGCGGGGATGTGGACGCCGAGGGCGAGATGGCCTACGAGAAGCTGTGCTTCTGGAACCAGGCGTTGGGATGTTTTTTTTTTTTTTTTTGTTTTGCGGGGGGGGGGGGGGGGGGGGGAAGAACAAGGATTTGCCCAAGTTTGGTGGTCTTCTGCCGTGCCAAGAAGTTGAATCGCCCGACCCGGGGCTGGATGTGTTGTGTTGAAGCACACCCACCTGGCTATGCATTTTGATAGGGAACCACCTCAAGAGTCTTTGGTGTTGCCTATATAACTGAAGTCCACCCAAAGCTCCCAAATTAGAATTCCAATTTTTGATTTCCATGTGGTTGGTGGACATAGTTCCACACCTACTTGATGTCCAGCCAAAGGTGTGTAATTCAAATCTCACGCCCATCTCACCGCGTCCTTTACCCAACTGAAGTCCACCCAAAGCTCCCTGGAGAAAAGAACAAATCCGCACCCACCGATTCGGGGAGCTCCGCGCAGGACCTGTGCCCCATCCCGGACCGTTCCCCGGTGGCCGCCTTCGCGTGGGAGCACAACGACTTCTTCCTGCGGCCCCTGCCACGGAACGCGGACGGCTCCGCCGGCGCGCTGACGCTCGGAGCGTTTTTTTTTTTTTTGCGCGCGAGGAGTTGATTGAGGTCCCAAACGCCAAGACACAGATGGGTGGCTCGTCTTTTTTTGATTTTTTGGATGGTTTTAACGTGAAGCCAAAGGGAAAACCACCCTCTGTTGGGGTCTAAAACAAGACAAAGGAGATTCGTTTCAAGACTTTTTCCCAAAGATCAGGGTTTGATTGTGCATCTCTGTTTTGAGGTCCCGCAAGCTATTTTGTGATGTTTTTCATTTGGTTTTGACACCTCTTTGGAACCAGCGACCCAAGATGACACCGAAAGTGATCCAAACGCGTCTTGTCCACCTCAAAGGTCCCCCCTCTGAAAGGGTTTGTGAGGGAAGCCAAAGCGCGTCCCGACCCAAACCAAAGTGAGTCCCGACCCCAGCCCATGAATCCACCCCCTCGGTTTTCTGGGCGTCTCCCCTTCGGAGCAGCAGGATCCAGGGAAGTTACGAAGCGCTTATTTTATGAGGCTCGGTGCTTTTCTGGCCTGTTTACAAGGAAACCAAGTGACCCCCCAAATGGAGCCTATTTTGAGACAGCTGCCTTGACATCTTCTGAAATTCTTTGATGACACGACTTAGTTGGATTGACATGGGATTTCGATCGAGATGGCAAGTTTTTTTTGGCGGTCTGCAGTCCAGTTTGGGGTTCGGAACTCACCTTTTATGACAAACATCCTTTCCACTCGGGTGCTCCGCCCGATTTTCTCACCGTGTGGCTGGAAGGCGATAAAATGTTTGACTGGGGCAGCGAAGGCCCACGAACCATCAACTTCCGGCCGGCCGAATGGCGCCAAGTGGGTGCGTTTTTTCCCCTTTTTTCTCGGGACTCCGGGACTCTAGAAAAGCGGACCCACCCAGATCTTGGAGTCATCTAGCCTCCATCTACCCGCTGGGTTCAAAGTCAATCCAGGAAGGCGAGCAGAGAGAAGCGCGGGGAGCTCTCCTACTACTACGCCCACAACCGGGACAGAGGCGCGCGTCGCGTCGGTCGTGGGAGGCTGGGGCTCACGTAAATGAGCCACAATCAAAACCCGGGCCATAGCTGCGGCTATCCGCCTTCTTAATTCTTTACAAGACCATGTTAAAGCCGGGTTTTGATTTTGACTCAATGACGCTCGCCAAAGAGTCCCTAAGCAAGTATCGCGCGGATTCTCGCCGCATGCTGACCCTGTAGGTGACTTTTTTAGGTTAGTTTGGCTAGAAATAGATGGGTTCCGCTGGTGTAGAATAGTTTTATAAACCTAACCCATCAATTTTTCCAAAAGAACAATATGGCTGACCCGTTGATTCATACTCACCCTCCCGCACCCGAGCCTAGCAGTTGTCAATCAGGGGATCTCGTTCCTCAACCAGGGCCATCTATTTTATACCAAACTTGCTGGTGCTCAGCAGGGAATGAGGGAATGACCCCTATAAGCAATCCTTTGTGGTTTCCTTTTAGGGGACCCCCAGTTCATTCCATTTCTCATACTTTTCTTATCGATCACAAAGACCCCTGGGTCAGCATGCAGCATGAGATTCCTGGTGGTTCAAATCATTTGCTTCGATGGCCGAGATGTGGTTGGGTATGGAGCACGTTCCGAATCACATCCTTCCGGTTGACCGAATTCTATACCCAATATTGAATCTACTACATACGACCTCCATGTTGAATCACTGCGTGTGTGAAAAAGTTCATGGTTTTGAATTGGGGGTTCCATTTTGTTTCAGGTTTGAGCAGATCTGCGTGGTTGAATTGACCTTTTGGTCTCCGGAAGTTGCAGACCTTTTCCGACTTCCGAGGTGCCTTCATCGCCAAGCCCCAGGCCACTTCGCAGGTGGAGCGGAAGCCTGAGCCCATCAAGGCCTTGATATGGGACGCGCGGGCCATGGTGTTTTTTTCTTCGCGGATTTGCGCGGGGGAGGTCTGAGGTCTGAGCTCCCAGAGGGCTGAACTGGGGGTTGACTAGGGAGGTCTCACCTCCGGCTATACTTCTGTATCCAGTTATGGCGATGAGCAGATGGAAGCAAAGCTGTGATTGTCACGGTGTTGAGGGGAATCCTCTTCGTGAGGAAGCCCGCTAAATGGGTCAGGGTACTTCGGCGGCGGTTAGTATCCCTGCAAGCAGTGCCAACCCAGGATAAATAAACCCGTAGTTGTTCGATAAGGCTGGTTTTAGTGGGGGTTCATCGCTTTTAGAGGGGTCCCCGCCCCCATGTTAATAAGCAAGTCTTACGGACAAACCAGGGTCAACATTACCACCTCAAGCTTCAAAGTGGGATACCGTGGGAATTTTCTGTTCCGCGCAGCCCACCAGGCGGGATAGACCGCCCCCCTCCTGATGGCCCCGATTTGGCCACTAGAAGAAAATCAAGCACCTGTACCCTTCCCCAGACTAAGATGGAACCATGCTTAACAATGGATCCCCACCCACCCACTCCACCCCACCCCACTCCACTCCACCCCACCCCCGTGATAGGTGCCGGTGGAGACTTCCACTCGGTTCAACCCCAAGCAGTCGCCCTTCGGAACGGACATCACCAAGTGCCGCATCGAGAGTGTCCGGCCCCGGGGCTTCCGCTGCTTCTTTTTGGATCGGGGAAAGTTGGGGGCCTAGCAGCTTTCTTCAGGGAGATTTGGAGACAGGTGGGCCCAGCAGCTTTCTACAGGGCGGGTTTGGGTGGGACATCTGGAGACAGGTGGAATTTTGGGAGGGGTTCCGTTTCCATTTCCGGTTTTCTGGTTTTCCCTTTTGTTGCCTTCCTGATCTTCAGAAGGGAAACCAACACGACAGCAACGCCCAGAATATCCTGCCAGACTTCGCAAAAGCTTGTCCACCTGCATTTTCCTCAAGATCCGTGCCCTTTCTCCTGGTTTCCCCCTTTCTTTTGTTTTTTCCCCAAGGACCGCGCTTTTTCCCCTCATTGTCCCTGTTTTTTTCTCCAGGTACGAGACGTTGAGCTCATACACCTGGGAGGACTCGGATGAGACGGTGAAGGCGGATTGGGATCACTCTTTTCTGGCGTATACCGCCCGTATTTGTGCAACAACATGTTGACAAAACCCGCCCGTGTGACTGTGTGGCCATTTTGTGGTGGACCAAGCTGTGAGAGAACAAAACGTCACATGTGGGTTTCCAGGTGGTTTCAAAGGCATTCAACGAGGCGAGAGCTTGGAAGTGACTCAGTTCAGAAAGGTCTCTACGACCATAGCCTTTGAGGGTACCCGGTTGCGGTAGGGATCTTGGTTTGAAGGGTTTTTTGAGGATACTTTCCGAGGGTTTTTTGGTTTGAAGGTTTTTTTTTGAGGATGCTTTTGAGGGTTTTTGGGTTTGAATGGTTGATTTGAGGCGAGGCAAGTTGAGGAAGGTGTTTGAGGGAAATCCTTGGCGTGTTTTTTGGAGGCTCGGGAAATGGGTGGGTTGAAACGGACACCAGAAGGAAAGCCAAAGCCTTGATCGGATCGATAATCCCTTTGGTTTTAGCACAATGCTTACAGGTTGGACATAGAAGGAATGTTCAAAGCGGACATGGTCATAACCCCTTGGTGCATGTGCTTTCCAAGGTTTCCCCGCTTGCAACATTTGTTTTGGGCGCAAGGCCTATGCTTGCACCTTCAGCCCAGCTAGTAGGCTGGGACACGGTCTTTAAGGGAGCCAAACCTGTTGTCAACCACTTGTAGCCAATGCAACCCACCTACTTACCCAAAGAACCAACATAGTTTTGGAGGAGAACCCCAGTATCCCCTACTAACCTTCAGTTGCCCCAGTTCATTGTGGCGTCGCATCGGTGGGTATATGAACGCTTGAACTGGATTGGGTCCGGCCGCATGGCGCAGGTGCTGGTGCAGATGGACGGTGTGGGCAAACTCAACCCCGAGCAGGCTGGGTTGGGCGACTTTTTAGCCCCTATACTTTAAACTCCTGGCGGTGTCTCACGTTTTTCCTTTTTTTTTGTTTGGGGGGGGAGTGGAGGTAATTCCGTTATGGCTGGGGATTCTGAATGGATGCCTTTGGTTTCCCTCAAAACCCCGAAAAGGGATACTCGGATACTCCCCCAAAGCTGGTGCTCGTTTTGGCTTCCTTTTTGGGGGGCCGCAGGTTTCCCCCAGACCCTGGGCGTGACACCCGACCACACAATCTCCCTTTGGGCGGGCTGGAAAGACAGCCCAAGATTCTCAAACCAGAAGCTGGATCTTCAACGTCGGCTGGCATTTGGTACGCTATGCGGTGGAAATCCACAGGTTGTGGGCTGAATTTTTCTTGTGCTCTGCTGGGACAAGCTGTTGCTCCACTCTGAGACTTTCCGCGGAGCTCTGGCCTAAAAGGTGAGATCCAGCTTTGGGGAGCGCTCCTTCGAGCTGCTGGTGGACGGCCTGCAGGGCAGGACTCGAGTGGGGGCCGGGGGCGAGTCGGGGGGCGGTGTCCGGCTTGGGATGTGGTGGCCAAAGTGTTCATAGTGCTTCTTGGATTTTATTTTCCAACATTTTTTTTTCGGCCTTCTTGGTGAGTTTCCCTTGGTAGGGGTGATGTTTCAAGGGGAAGTATGGCGAACCCTAGCTGTTGGTGTGGCTGCAGCCACCAGAAAAGTGGTTGGTGGACATGCATCCTCAGCGAATTCTGATGCATTTTGGGTTCCCCATGAAAAATCATCCGCCATTATCCTTGTGGCTGGTTTCCAGCATCGCCTTTCTTTGGCCATTGAGCTTCCCGCCCTCGTTAAGGAATTGTTCAGGGGTTGATTCCTGTATTTCCCCTAGACGTTCTTTTGACATGTGTCTCGCAGGTTCGAGCCAAGGGATTTTTGGTTCAAGCGGTTGCTCATGAATGAGCCAATCGAACCAATTGAAGGATTGCCCCTTTCAGCCGCGCAAGAAAAAGGAACTCTCGACAACAAGGATACTTTCATTTGGGGGCTGTTCAAAAAGCAAGTAAGAGGATGGAGCCTGACCTGTTCGGAAGATGGCGCTGATGACTCGTGTTCGTTTGCAAGTTCTCAGGACATTTCATCCTTGTGCAAGTACTCTTCCAGCGAACCCTTTTCCTTCATGTCACCAACAGAATACATTGGAGCCTGCCCCAAGTGAGGAAGAGCCCCTCTGCTTGGAGCCTTGGAACCAATCAGATGGTTGGTCTAAGCTTCCTTCCTGGCCGGGGGGATTCTGTTCCACTTTCTGAGCCAGTGCTTGTGCTCCTTGGCTGGAAATTGATATCGCATGCTGCTAGGAGATGGGTGTGTGGTTCTTAAGGGCGGTGGTTTTTTAGAGATGTTTACTTTCAATGGAACCGGCCGGAAATCCATGGGCCCGCTATTGTGACAGACAAAAGGACACTGAGCAGAAGCTAGAAAAGACCAAAGAGGAGCCTGTTGCCAATCCCCTTCCTTCACCCTCTAGGTAGGGATGCCTTCAAGCCACGGCCTACAAACAAATCCTGTCATCAAGGGCTTGCCAGCTTTTCAAGCCGAAAGGAATATGGCGGCCGCAACCGGGGTTGCGGCCGGGATCTAGCGGGTAACCCTTCAGTCAGAGGTGGGTGGGATGTGGGTCTGTGTCAAAATGAACCCAGGACTTCTGGCCGCAGGTTTTTTCGTCCTCAGTCATGCGCTGGACCCCAACAACCACGTGGGCGGGTTCCCCGAGGTTTTCGCCGCCGGAAAGCCGCGGGTCCAAGTTCCGCAGGAATCTGCGGTTCGCCTGCTACAAGACCCACGGGGAGATGAAGCCTGAGGAGTGCAAGCACGTGGTCCGCGCCAACCGGGTGAACCTGATCCTCCGCAAGGCGCACGCTTTTTTTGGGTGGGTGGGTGGGTGGTGGGTGGCTGGTGGTGGTGGTGGTGGTGGTGGGGGTGGTGGTGGGGGTGGGTCCTGAAGGGAATGCAAGTGCCACGTCAGTTTAGTGTGTTGGCCACGTGGATGGAGAAAGTCCATTTCGCACTACTTGGCAAGTGGCGCTTCCCATGTTTATCCCACAATTCATGGTTTCTCATGTTTCGTGCATCCCAACTGGCGCGACATGGATTTCGTCCATCCACAGATTGCTCCGGTTGACCTGAGACCAGTTCAAGTCCTCCCTCGGGTTTGACACGGCCATGCGACTGTCCTTTGTTGACGGACCCACTGTTTTGGTCGGTTTAGGGAAACCAACCAGAAGCCAATTTTGGGAGGCCCCGAGTTTGGAGACCAAGCCGTGTTTCTCTTAAGATTCGGGCTTTTGGGCTCGGTCTCCTGAAACTGACCCATGTGGCTGTGGCTCAAAACCGGAATTCCAAAATGGCTTGCCCTGGTAAGTGGAATGGACCAAAACCTGCGGCTTGCCCCTGTTTCATTTTGAGCCACATCCATGTCGGAGGCGAAGGACAAGGACCACTGGTTCGACCTCTTTAAGAAGAGGGCCATCGGGGACGATGACGACCCCTAGGCCGTTGGGAGTCTTCGGGCTTGGCGCATGGGTGATTTGGACCCCCCACCCCCCAAAAATCAAAAAACAACAAAGAGGAAAGACATAGACAGAACTAGAATGAACATACATATATATATATATACATATATATATATATATACTTGTTGACAAATGAACATGGTGGCTTTCCTTTCGGTTTGCCTTCAAAGTGCAAAAAATTAACAGGTCCAAAGACCCTTTTGCCTGGGCTTGTGGAATGGACCGACCTGAGGGATTTTGGACCGTTTAGGGCTCCTGGGAAGATAAGTTTGGACCGACAAACAAAATGAGTTTTGACCCCGGCACAAGTTTTGAAAGGAGAGTTGCTTTTGCGAGGATGCCCAAACAAGGTCTTCCCACGAAATGCAAGAATCCCTCCTTGGTTCTAACACCAGGAGAGTCCAACTCGTGTTGGGTCAAAATGTGAGGTTTACAACAGGGGACACGTGGGTGTGCTTTTTTTTTTTTTTTGAGGATACCTCTTTTTAAGAATTTCAACGACCAAAAGAGCACCGCCCATTTTGAGGGTTCCCCTACTTTGAGATACACTCTGACGATACTGGACGAGTTGTAACGAGCTCACCAACGCGGCAATAGCACGACTGGTTTTAGGCTTCCGAAGGTCATTTGCTGCGGGCGCTTATCTTATGGGGAATTACGTGTTTTGCCCAGGTAGATGTGCCATGGTCAGAGCACCCTTTTGCTTGAAGTGTGTGGGGATGGGTCCTCCTAACCCTGTCCACCAAAGGGGTTTTTGGGTGTGCTGTTTTGGGTGTACCCTTCTTGCCTTTTTGGTATACACAAAAGCAAAGCAAGACAACCATTTTGGGGGTTCTCCTATTTTCAAACACGCCCGAAAGGTTGGGATATGCGAGCATCTTCTAACGCGGTGCATACCTTCCAGTTGTATTTTAAGGTGGCCTGTGAATGAGTCCTGGTTGGATGTAAGAGGCGTGTCTGCAACCCCCTGCAAGATCTGGCAGGTACGTTTGGGCCCAAGACTGTGGTCCAAAAGCATGTGGGGAAGTTGAATACCCTCAAGCAAGCGGCCTTTGGCTGCTCTCTGCCCACAAATCGGCTCGTTCGGGGTGGGGCAGCTTTCAGGGAGTATTCAAACAAGAAACTCGGGTCCACTTTGGGGCTGTTGGGTCCCGAATTTTCTTTCTTTTGCTCAGGTCGGGAGTGATGTGAGGGGCAATTCGAGCTTGAAGAGCAGGCTGAACAAAGACTTGAGCGCTCCGAGTGGGGGAAAAGCGCTGCCCGCATTGCTTGTGGTATCTTGCGGCTCAAAACAGGGAGCCTGGCAGAACTGGCCCCAAATGTGGCTCAAAATTAAACAGCTGGGGTTACGCGCAGGTTTTAGTCTTTGTTTCCATTCACCAAAGGGCCATATTGGGTGCATGTTTGTGAGCCACAGCCAAATGGCAGCATGAGATGGCTATGTCGAGTCACTTTTGTCCTTGTCTGCTGGCGTTTGCTTTTGGGAGGTTGCCCTCATCCACCCTTCAGACCCTTGCGAGCGATCAAAGAGACCTCCTCCAGTGAGCGCAAGAGGACGACAGGCTCAGGATGCATTGCCCCTGATTTTGGACTGTTTTCAAGGTGATCAAACTCAGAAACTGCGGTCCCTTCGCTCAAGCCTACCACCGAGGGCCTGACTTTGAACCTGGTTTTCCATCATTCGGCCTCCAGGACTAGGCTTTTGAAATGGACGTTTTGGGATGGCCGAATTGCCATAGCTGTTGCCCTCATGGGCCATTTTTGTTATTACACCAGTTGAGCTTTGGTTCGGCAATTGTGTTGGAGCAGGTTGTGCTGACTCCTGGTGTCTTGTTTTCCGGGTGTTCAAAGTCTATGAGATCAGATAACCCGTCATCGTTGGTTTGGATTGGCGGTTTGGGGATTTGAACCACTTATTCTTGTTGAGGGTAAATGATAAACCACCCCTAACCCGAACCTCCAGCCCACCTATGCGACCCACCGACTAGAGGCAGGCTGATTAGATGTGTGTTCAGCAGGCTGATTAGATGTGTGTTCAGGTGAGTTAGTATCAATGTTTTCCTTCTGAAGGAAGGAGACCTGAGATTTCCTTTTGGTTTGGCTTCCCTCTACGTTTCCTGTTTTCACAATGACACTTATGGTTCTTGGGTTTCTCCGTCCCCCCTTTTTTCTTTTTCTAACTTTTTCATTTGTTTCCTTTGGTTCCCCTTTGGTTCCCCTTTGGTTCTTTGGTTTTCCCGTGTCCTCGGGTTTTCCCTTCGGTGCGCTTGGTTCTCCCGAGGCATGGACCAGGGATCTGGAGACGGAGGTGGAGAAGCCCGGGGAGAAGGCCGGGACCGGCCGAGTGAAACGGGGACGGGTGGAACGGCGGAAATTCCCCGGTGAAACCCCTGATTTGTGTTGACCCCAGATGAATTTCAATACAGCCAGTATTTCATTTTCTCGGGGTTTGTTGACCCCATAGGAACTTCAACCAACCTGTTTATTGGGGGGGGGTGTCCATTTCTGGGTGAAATGTGGGGAAAAAGGACCACTTTTGGAGGGAAATCTGCTTTATCCCTAGTGGGTTTTTCAAAGGGAATCCACAAGATCCTTACCTTCGGTTGCGCAAGGAGCTGGTTTTTCTTTTGTGGCTTCCATCTATGGGGATCATGGAAAATCGGATTGGCCAAGCCTCCAAACCATAATTCAAACAGTCCAGCATGAATTCGCTGAGGCGAATCCACTGGAAATGACGGGTTACAAATGCATCATCTTGGAATGAACCATGGTCTTAAGGGGGGAAACCACTGCACTGGATGATTTACTGGGGATTTTTCGGGTTTTGGTTTTAGCGGTCCCTATTCAAGGCGATCTGGACAAATTTCGTACCCGTTGAATAGGGTGGCAAAATCTGCAAATTGGTTCCCTTTTTGGCTCTCGGCTACATGATTCTCCTTTCTAACCTCATGAGCCCATTTGGAGCAGGCCTAGTCTCATAGTGTTGACCCCGGCTCCAAGTAGAACCCAACAATACTGGGGCGGGCTCCTGCAAAAGTGATGAATCCCCACATTTCTTTTGTTCGAGTCCAAAAAAGGCCTGATCGGTGACACGTTTTTGGTGGTTCTATGTGAAAGTCCCGAGCTTGGCCGAGTGAGTCGTCGTACCCTTACACCCAATTGTGCACTGTTGCCGCATGTTTGCGCTTTTGCGGCTATGCGTTTTAGTGCTGGGCTGTAAAAAGCCAGATTTGCCGACAAAAAGACACGAGGGCCGCTGTTTTGGCGTGGATCATCCAACCGGGATACCTGTTCTAGATGCAAGTTTGCAGTTGCGAGTGAAGCGGGCCAATGCCCGGGTTTCAGGGAAGTTCTTGAGAGGGCTGTGAACGATTATTTCCCAATGAGAAGTAGAGATTGAGATTGGCCTTCATTTGGCGCACATCTCAAAGAGCACTCCACTACAGAAATGAGATGACCTTTGGGCACTCCGAATTGCCTCGCGACCTTGCTAGTTTTTTTTCTTCTTTCTTTTTTTTCTTCTCCTTTTCTGTGGGGAGGGTAACATGGTTGGTGCACAAGCCTAAAGGGCTGGTTCCAACATGTCACCTGAATGGGTGAACGCTCGCCACTTTTCCCCCTAAAGTGGCAAATGGATTCTTTTTGTGAGTTGAGACCTTGCACTCAGAAGAAAACAACAGGCGGGTTCCAAGATACCAAGTCTGTCGGTGCAAGGGTTTTCCCGCTTCTGTGATACCGGAAAAACCTCCCCCTGTTTCTCCGCTTGGAATCAGTGCTTGGAAGAGCCCGCAAAAAGAAGGTATCACAGTGGTCTTCTACTGCTTCTGGTGCTTTCTTTTATTTTCGAAACTCTCCAAGTAGGAACCCTTTGATCTTAAACACCTCACTCCCCGAGTTCTATTTTTGTTCTGCAACAGCTGAACGCTATGGATTTGGTCGCCGCCCTAATAGGCTTTGGGATGGTATGGGGCAGCTTGCAGGGAGGGTTCTGGAGACTCGGCTCCAGAAGCTTCCGGGGCTGTTGGGCATACCCTCCCACCAATCAGCGTAGAACCTAGCATTCGGGGGGTCCTGGTTTGGACCATTTTCCTTTTAAAGGGACCAGCTTCCTGTCAGGATCCATGTTAATTGGTGGGAGGGTACCACCTGGGCTGTGTTTTTTCGGGAAGGACCATCTTAGTGATTCACCAAACGCTTTTGACTTTTCCCGGCCACTCAGAAGGTACAATGGTGGAAGTTTGGATGGTGTCAGCCATCCTTGATTCTTAGCGGATCCCGGGCAAGCTATATAGTAATTAGGCAACTCTTCGATCCATGTTACTTCTCGTTTTTCACGACTGGCAAGCCCTGCTTGCCTACATAACCAGGCTGAAATGGAATCACTGGGTGACATTACTTGAGGTAAGTAAACAAATAAGGTGACTGAGGGGTCACCCCGAGGTCCTCAAAGTGAGAAACTTCTCGTGTTCTCCTGCTTGCCACTTGTTTTTGTGAGCCCAACAAGCGGTTTTCCGCCTCCCCCGCCTGAAGACGTGGGGGGGCAAATGGGCAAACCTCAGTTTCAAGATCGACCCCTTCGGTGTCCCCTAATATGCGAAGGAATAAATCATAATATGACCCTAAAACCTAGATCCTGGACCCTAACCTGGCCCCCAAGGGTCGCGCCAAAGCCTCCTTATGAGCGGGCCTTCTGCTTTAGTCGTCGAGGCCCTGAGGGCGGTGGAGCAGCACCTCATCAACCTGGGCACGGAGCTCTCCCATTGCTCAGTGGCCACGAGCTAAGAGACGAGTGCGAAGAGAGCCAAAGACGGTGGTGGATTTTTTGGGGTTTTGGGGGATTTTTGTGTCATCTTTTTCTCTCTGTGTTTTTTTGTTTTTGTTTTGGGGGTCCCATCTTCTCACCTTGCCCTCTCACCCTGAATAAATAACTACGAAGCACGGTGGGTCTTGCCGTAACCCAGGGCACTTTCAAAGTGGTTGGCTTCCCCCAAAATGGTTGTCCAGAACATGTCCCTGGCGCCCGTACACAAGTAGGCTTACACAGGCAGTTCTCAGTTTAGTCCCATTGTGACCCCAAGGGAGAGCGGGACAGCTTTGAAGCCCAAAGCAAACCCAAAGGAACCCATGTCTGGGCGCTTTGCAAAATTATGGACCGTTTCAGGTGGCCTCCTTTTGGTCTTCTTTCATCCAAGGGCTCCAAATTTCCCACCCGGAAAACGGGGGCGAGTCGAATTTTCTGGCTGGTTGTCAGGAACGAGTTGGATTGAACCCGAGAAAATCATCCAATGTTTTCCTCTTTTTTTTCCGGGAATCCCCGAAAACCGGCTCCTTTTCCCGACGCCCGACCTCGGGAATTCGTTCCCTAGCGGCACCAAAAAGAAAGCCTCGCCGTGTTAGGACTTGGAGACCCCCTTCTCCAGGTTCATATTTCACCATGGTTTTTACCCTTCAGGCTGGGTCATCCTCCAATTTAAATTTCCCCACCCGGCCTTTCTTTTCATGGGGGGCAAGGCACATTTTCGAGGTTTGGGTCTTTACCTTTCTTTTGATGGGAATAGGACACAAGACAAGTAGCAAATGTTTCCAGTAGTGAACTCGATCCCCTTTAAAACCGAAAAGGGGAACAAACTAACATATTCATTTGGGTATGGGTCAAAATTAACCCACCAGGAATTGGACCCCAGGTTTTAGTCCATGTTTCCATTTACTACAACCCAGGTTGGGGTTACCCTATTTTGACCACAGATTCCTTTCAGCAAATGGACCCCTTTGGGATTTTCGAGGAACCGCGCGGAGCCCGGTTTCGCCGTTTCGCCCCGTGCGTCCGTCTCAGTGAAAAGCGCCGCACGCCGAGGCCTTCTCAGGGCTGCGGCTGCAGGGCCACATGGCGGGCACGGTGCACATCTCCCGGGGCCTCCAGGCACCTTCGCCTCGCGCGCGGCTCGATGCCTTTCACTTCGCGGATGCCCGGCGGCCCACCAGAAGTGGGTTTTTCCACCAGAAGTGGTGCCCACCCCCCTCCCCCCCCTTCCCCGTGTTTCTTTTTTCTTTTTTCAGTGTTTTCCTCAAAGACAAGGTGCCCCAACCGAGGTGGCACCGTCTTTTTTCTTCTCCTCAAAGACGAGGGGTGCCTAAAAATGGCGAAGTCTGAGGACACTTTTGCATGGAATTCGGCGGAGCTATGTAGGGGAGCCATCGAAATGAGTGGTAGAAATCAAGTGGACAGTCCTCTTGCCAAACATTGGTGCGGACATCCACTCGTTTTGATTAATTACATCGGTTTGGGCCAGGTTTTGAGTATCATTCATGTGTGTCAAATCACACTTCCTTGTGAACCATGGCTCATGGTTGAGGATTGACCGTGGCACGTCTTCCGTCTCCTCCCTGCGACCAAGGTTCCATAGGGAGGACTTGCCTGTGTTGCAAGTTCCCAAAGCCTAAGTTGGCATAACAAGATTACCAACCACTCATCAAGTACCAGATTGCCTCAGAGCTGTGTGGGAGGGTGATGTGAGGTGAGCGTGAGGTGAGAGAGAGCTTGGAGGCGTCGAGACGAGTTGGAGCCTTGCTCAGTCTTCACTTGGCTGTCCCCTCCACCCGAGCAGCCAATCAAAGTTGTCAATATTTGTAGTCTTTGGGGAAAGTCCTGGGTGTCTGCCGGAAAAGTGTTGACACGACGAGGAACCCGCAAAGAGAAGCAACATGAAGCAACAAAAACAAAACGGGCTTTTCCACCAGGTTGACCCTTTTGGGACACCAACAAAACACGAGTCAAGCTGCCGGCACCCCGGGTCCGCGCGCGCTCGCTCGCTCGCTTGGCTGGCTCGGCTGGTCCGGCAGGACGAGCCCAACCCGGCCCTGGCGGACCCCGAGGTGGCGAACTACTACTTGGGCCTCTTCATGCGAAAGAAGCTGGCCGGGGTCCGGCGCGCTTAAAAACCCCACGGCTTGCGGGGTTTGGGATCCAAAAACGCCATTGGGGGGGAAGTGTGAAGGGAAGGTTGGTATAACCGACGGGTTGTGAGGGATCCAACAAGAAATGAGGGAACGTGCGTTTTCGAGCCATTTCCCGATCTGGATTTGTTTAAAGGGGGGTGGAGCTCCCTTCCAACTTTTGAGGAATGTCCTGCCTCCTCCGAGCCAGGTGAGGGACAGGCCACTTTAGCACCAAGTTTTGATTCACCGGGGTTGGGGGTTGTGGATCCGCCAGGTGATTCCGGCTTTTGGTATCCATCGGTTTGGGGGGGGGTCACTCCCCAAAAAGTCATCCGCATCCGCTCTTAACGAGGGCACCTGCAGTCAACAAAAATGGAGATGATCAACGCGACTTGCTTTGGCACACTTATTTCGCGAGTAAGCTTCGAATTAACGTGGAACCTGACAGGGGGGGTCCTGGAAGACCATTTTCCCTTTTAAAGGGACAGGGTCCTTGGTCAAGGAAGGCCCCTAATACCTTGGGATACCACCCGGGGAGCGTTGGTTCGTCATTTCAGTCCGGGGCCCGGCAGAAGCGATGGATGTCGTTTTGGGGGTGACCCAAGTCCCAAACCCCCGAAAAGTCTCAAGGATAGTATTCAACTCCCAGGGTCTTTTGCGGGTGGGCGAACTTCCTGGAGATTTTCTAAAGCTTGTCTCTTAGACACTGAGAGCCGGCAAGTTGCTGATAAGAAGATGTTCCACGAGCTCGTCGCTGAGTGGTTCGCTTTGGTTCACCTATAGACCTAGGCTCCTTCACCATCCCATGAACCAATTTCTGGGGCTTCCGCGCCGCGCCGCGTGTTGCTATCCAGAGATCGACTCGGGACCAGAGCGAGCCGAGTAGCGCCATGCCCAACGGGGACTACTGGGACATCGATGCGCCTCGCAACATTTGAGATGTGTGTGTGTTTGTGCGTGTCTGTTCTTTTTTTGTAGTTGGTATCCCTTTCGTGGTGGTTTTTAAAGGGAACGAGAGGAACACCACCAGTTTTCAGGATCTCCGATTTTGATCCGAAAGCAAGACGAGCGATACGCGAGACGCAGGTCCTTTTGGGCGTCCAATTGGTTCAGGTTTTGGACTCTTTGTCTTCCATTTGCTGAAATGTATTTTCATTATTATTATTAGTATTATTAGTATTATTGTTATTTTCCCTTGCTGCTTTCAACAGTGAATTCAACACTACTGGGCATATTCCTATTTTTCCAGGGCTCTTAAGCAAATGGAGCCCTGATGGTAGAAATTGCAGATCGAGATCGGTTCGGGCAGATGCAGCTTGGGGGAGAGTCCTCAGCTGGAGCGCGGAGTGACAAGACGCCTCTTTGGAAGCTGTTCACGGGTTTTGGCTAGACCCCTTGTCCATACCAAAAAGTGTAATTTACCCATGGGTGGTACCCGAAAATGGGTGGTTTCCGTTTGGCGTTCCACCAAAGGTGTTTTGCGGGTGAGTTGTTTTGGGTGTGCCCTTCTCACCTTTGGTATACGCAAACGCAAAACACCTCCATTTCTCTCTGACAAAGGCTTGCGGCTTGCCGAAGCAGACACACACACACACACAGACTCATGGTCCTCCTTCTTGCCAAGCTTCGCAATGACGTGGAAGAAGCCCTCTCGATTGCACAATTCTTTTTCAGGTGTTTGAATCATGTCTTTAGCCTTAGGCAAGCACCAGATTTATGCTTTGTGCTTGGAGTTTCCTGACTTGGGTGTATAATCTGTTGAACTTCACCCAGGCATATGAACCCACTGCCATTTGGCCTTTCTTTGGTGGACTTTGGTGGCTGGTTTCCTGTAGGTTTTCAGGGAATGTGGGCATAGCCCACAAACCATGTTTTACACGGACCCATTCGTTGGAAGAGGGTCATTCCCAGGATTCCCTACTGAGAACCAGCAAGATGGAGCATCGGATCCCTTAGACCCTCCCCCCTGGTCAGGTTCCTCTTCATGGACAACGTTTCTGTCAGGAGAAGTAGTAGGCACACCCAAGAAGGGTCTCAGGCCTTGTAAGGTTCTTTTTGTCAGGTTACGTGCGAACCTTCCGGGGTTGCAGCTCTGACCCCTATCCTTTGCTTTTTGTTGGCTCGTAGGTTTGTTCACACGAAGAAGTCCTAGTGGTAGCTTAGGCAAGCTGCGGGTGCATCGGGTGTTTTATCTACGTGACTGTTGAGGGTACCCCTTCGGGATGGTTCAGCGGGAAGCTGTCCAAATCTCTTCTTTGAAAGGCACATGCCGAAAAACCGCTTGACTTGGGGGTGCTAGGGATAGTCATCAACCCTTTAGTAGGGCCATTACAAGGACTCCTATTTACGACGCACCCACAGATCCGGAGTTTGACCATGGCACATGTGGCTAACGGTGCATGGCGTCGATCTTGTTACCGTCCACAATACGTGAGAGGGAATCCCCAAATTGCCAGTTTCCGTTCAGACTCCGTACACTCCCTTTGAAGCTTCCAAATAGTGGTAGTGGTCCCCAACATCATTGTTTCCTTCTCTTTGGGTTTCCCTTCAAATACCAATCAAGCAGGATGTTCGAATCTTCATTTCGAGCAACACCAACGATACGGTTCCCCGCGTTTGTTTCCCTCCCAAAAAGAAAGAAAGAAAAAAAACACATTCATAGTGTCCCCTTGTTTTTCCGAATTTTTCCTCGTTTTTTGTCGCTTTAAACGGTTCAAACCCCCACGTGCCACAGCGGAACCACCCGCCCCACCCTGCCTTCGTTACCCGAGGAGATCCTAGCGGAGGAGCAGGAGGTGGCCATCAAGAGCTTCCACGACATCGCCGGGGGCGGCTTCCTGCCACCAGACGGAAGCCGACGGCGAAGCCGACGGACCAACAAAAAACAAAACGGCAGGGGGGGTCAGTAGAGTCATTGTCTGGAGTTCTCTTGGGACTTGGAGTGGAGTAATTCTCTGGAGTTCTTGGTTGGGCGGGGATGTTTCAGAGGTTTCCGAGCCAATTCCCTTCAAAGGGATCCCCCAAAAGTAGCAGGTTCCATGAACACCACCAGCAAATTGCGACCCTGAAAAAGGAAACATCCAGCGACCCCAGCTATGTTCTCCCGGGTTTTGGTAGGTCTCCAAGGAAACCTGCCATTGGGATCTGGGCAGAAGCCACTCGCAAGCCACCAGAGGCTCAACCCGCCACCCCGCCACCCGCTCCGAGCGCAAGCCACCGCCCGCGCCGCCCGGAGGTACCCCTCCTCCGGCGCCGCGAAGCCCCGGGACCTCAAGGAGGGCGCCAAGGCCCGCGGCCGACTCGGCGAGAGACCGGGGAGACGGGGGGGGGTTTGGGCTCGGGTTTTGGGGGTTTTGGGGCTCGGGGGGGCTCCGAGCGGGTTGGTTTGTCCCCCCGTTTTTTTTTTGGTTTTTTTTTTCTTCTTTTTTTCGGGGGATGGGGCGGGAAAAGGAAGACACCCCCAAGATTTTTTCTCTCTCTCTTTTTTTGGGGGTACCGCGCTCGTCTTTCGTGCGTTTTTGGTTTTGGTGTTGGGTTTCGGGGAAGCGACAAGAAGGTGCTTTGTTGGATTCCCTTGAACTCCTGTTAAAGGCTAGACCCATTTTTGGGGTACCCTCCTTCTAAAAAAGAACCGACACCGATATGCGCCATATACCGCAATATACGGGCTGGGTAGGACCACACATATACGTTTGTCAATGTGATATATATATATATATATTTATACATCTATGTATATCTATACATATATATGCACATAGGGGCCATGATATCTTCTATTTCTGTTATTATTTTTATTGTTTACTTCATGGTTCTTGTTTTCTTGGTGGGGGGGTACAGCCGTGTTGTTTAGTTCCTATCCAGCGCTCAAGAGGCTTGGGTGTCCCTGGCATTGGTGGTTGGCTCGGTGGACGGTAGGGGGTTCGAAGCCCCAACCATCAAAAGGAGATTTCGTGTTTTGGGTTCCATCTTCACCTGCAGGAGAGTAGCCCTTGTGCAAGTATGAAGTACCGCCTCCGTGGGAGCACTGCCTAACACGGACCTGTCTCTCTTTTCGAGGGGAACCCACTTTGGGTTGGTTTTTGCCAACGGTTCCCTCTAAAAAAAGAAAAAACATAACACGACACCCCCAAAAAACCTTCGGCCAGACGATTCGATCGTTCGATTCGATTTCGCTTTCGCTTTCGACTTCGAGGTCGGGGTGCCCTTTTGGCTGGCGCAGAAGCTGGCGCGCCGCAACTGCGTGGAGGTCGCCCTGCCAGCCGCTTGGACGGATCGATCAGTCCCGTCGACGGATCATGGCTCCTTTTTCACAGCCAGCCTGGCCAAACATCGGACCGAGAGTTGCATTGCTTTTTTGGGCGCAAAGAGTTATGGATCCTCAAGCCTATGATTTCAATCTCGGCAAAAATATAGGTGCTGCCTTTCTTTTATTATTGATATTATTGCCTTTCTTTTACCACCCTCGGAAGTCCTGCAAACCAGGTCTTCAAAACCACCACATGGTGGGAAGCCGACTATTTGTTTGATGAAAGGGAAACAGAGACTTGTGTTACCCCCGGACTAATCAACCCAAGTTTCTTCGTAGGGGGGTGTACCTGGGTTTGCGCAAATTCGTCACTTGTGGAAAGGGAAACACCCTCCCCATATTCACAACCCTTGGATATTCATCCAGGGTCAACATTACTTGCTTGTTATGTAATCAATCTATGTATATATATATAATATGCATCTTGTTTTGTGCATATTTTGATGCAGCGATCGCATAAATGTTTAGCACATTTTGTTTGATTGTTTCTGTCGGCTCTTATTATGTACTCCTTCGTCTATTGTGGTTATTGTCCTTCTTGTTCCTCCGTGCCTGTTTTATCATACTTGATCTTTCATGAATGTGGGTTCTAGGAGTTGGCGCTCAGACTTTGCCTTCCCGGTTGGGATGGATTGTGATTGGCCGAGCGGGCTGGGGGGGAGGGAGGGGCGGGGGGACCCGACTCCGGCCTTGAGGCGTAAGCCCAGTGGGGCCTTACCCTCCTCCTCCCCAGGCTCCCTTCCAAACGGAACATGCTTCTCAGGGGAGTCTTTCTGTTCCATTTTGACCTTAGAAGCAGGGCCAGTTTGCACAGCAAGATGTTGCAAACTCTTTCCGCTGGGACTCGGAGGTTGAGTGATGGGGATTCAACATCACCGTCTACAGATTCGTTGCTGATTTCAGGTCTCAAGTACTCCTTTTGATTGGGAAGAAGCGTCTGGAACGGACACATACATGATTGTGTCTCCAAATTAGGGGACCCCAAGAATGGTTGGTCGCCTCGCTTCCCTCTAGTATGGCCCCGGGTTTTGGGAACCCCGGATTAAGCAGAAGCCCTGGTTGATTTCGATCGGGGTGTGTCCCTTTCTAGCGGGGGTTCGACGACTTTTGGAGGGACCCCCCCCAATAATGGGACGAGTTGATCAATCGGGGGTCCACATTATTGCATATGACACATGTGGATATATGGGCGCGTGGCTTGTTGAAGGTTGCAGGTAGTTGCGCTTCTGAGAGTGTAGGCCCCTTATACGAGTGTGTAGGCCCCTTATATGAGTGTGTCTGAAAGTGGAATGGTTGCTTCCCTTTACAGTGGATGGACGAAATCCATTTCGCTGCACAGTTCAGAAACCCAACGGGATAATTCAATTCCGCAACGTAAATACCAACAAATGTTATGGTTTCAACCATGGTCTCCACGGGGTGCGAACGGAATGGTCCATCCACAGCATGTCTCCCCGAACACACCAAACAATGAACATCTCACCAAACAACCAAACAACCAAACAACCAAACAACCAAACAACCAAGCAAGCTGCCCTTTCCAAAAGGAGACGAGTCTAAAACCCCTGGAAAACTATGGGTTTGTCTCAACATCAGGGGAGCTCCCCAACATGGAAAAAACACAACAAACACGTCTGGGAATTGCTTGGCTCGCGCTAACCCCGCTGCGAGGGGTCACCCTTCGTCTCCCATTTCGATCAAAGTCGATAAAACGAGGCCATCCTGGATGAGGCCATCCGCGAGACCCTGCAGTCGGACCCCGTGGTGTGCCGCCTAGGCCGGGAAAATCGAGCTTGGGGCCAGTGGGGCAACGGCCTCGGAAGCACCCGGTTTTTTGCGTTATGCTTATTTATTTTTTATTTATTTATTTATTTATTTATTTATTTATTATTATTATTATTATTATTATTATTTTGGGGGGGAGGGGTGGTTATGTTTTGTTTTTTTGGGCGGGGAGGGGTGGTTGTGTGTGTGTGTGTGTGTGTGTTTTTTTTGGGGGGGTCAGGAGGGTTCGTTGAGTTCTCAACACTGGTTGGTGTGAGGGGTTCTTGGGGGGTTCTCCAAAACATTAGGCCGGACGGTCCGACGCGCCGTTTGGAGCACGAAGACGTGGT
This sequence comes from Effrenium voratum, assembly GCA_963377175.1. Taxonomy (NCBI): domain Eukaryota; class Dinophyceae; order Suessiales; family Symbiodiniaceae; genus Effrenium; species Effrenium voratum. Next base: position 1,728,757 of record CAUJNA010003372.1, on the reverse strand, counting down.
TGATGGGAATCAACCATTTGGTATCAATAAACGGTCCCACTTTCCACCCCTCAAACTGGCAACACAGGGGCCAGTTTCAGCCGGCAGGAAACCGAGAGGAGATCAACTCTCATTTGGCGTGTTTTCATCTTTCATTTCGGCTCCGGGACATATGACTCACCAAGAATCACCAAAGACAATTGGACAACACCGCAGCTTTGTCCCGTGGGTAACAGATTCTGACCGCTCACATGGATGCGTCTCAACCTTTGATGGTTTCACCCACAAATCATCAAACAACACAGGAGTGCTTGAAGGGGGGAAGAAGGTCCCTTAAGCCGTTTTTCTTTTGCTCAAGGGGAGCTGCTGAAGTTTATGGCATCAAGGGGGGTTCTTGATGCGGTATTGGCCAGTCTGAAAGTGAATGCATCCGATCGCGAGGAGCAAACCTGATTGACTCAGCAGTTTGTTCCCACACGCGAATGTACATTGCATACATGTCTATGGCAGGCATCATATTCTTTCACTTTTGATGCTGGTCGGATCTTGATCGCCGCTGATTCTTGCATCCGTCATGTTGGTTGGACGAATGGCTCGGCTTGGCCAAGTTTGGCTTGGTTCGGTTTCGTTTGGCTTGGCTTGGCTTGGTTGGAGCAGTAAACCGCTCTTGTTCCCCTTTCCCAACCCAAATCGCCTTCTTCCACCCTCCTATCCCCCACCACCACCCCCCCTCCTCACCCCTCCCCACCCCCCCCCCCCCCGCTCTGCATCCAGGGGAGAAGAGCCGGTACTACTTTGAGGTAGGCTTCAAACTGGCGGCATTGAGGAAGGATGACCAGCTCAGGGAGATCCTCCTGAACGCCTTCATGCCACCCGGTCGGTCTCAGAGAAAAAAAGAAGCTGAGGGCTTTTCATGGGGGGAGAGTCAAGCCCTGGTTACTGTTGCTGAATCAACCCTACTTTGGGGTGAGTTGAAGCATGGTTTGCAGCAGTATTGCTGAAACAGCCTCTACTTGGGTTGTTTAGATACTTGTTGCCCAATCCTGGTGGCAATCTCGTCAAAATCCACTGCACTTCACTTCGCTCTGAACCTCCACTCACTCCACTCTTTCTGCTTACTCACTCACTCACTCCACTCTTTCTGCTTACATGCTCACAAACTCCAAGTTGCTTAGCCCAACTTCCTTCCCAACTTCCCTTCCAACCTCGACCCACCCGTTTCATCAGCTCACGTGTCGCTCGCCTCGGGCGCGGGGCTCGGGGGGGGGTTTTCCGTAGGCACCGCTTCCGGGACCTCCTGGGCCTCACCTCCAGCTTCGGGGACCCCAGCCGGCCCGACGTCACGCAGCCCGTGCAGAGCGGCTTGGAGGGATCCGGGCGCCGTCCGGGGCAAGCGCGCGATCGATCGCGGCATCGCGCGCTTCTTCGAACACGTTCTTTCATTTTTTTGAGGCGAAGGGAACAACGGCCAAAGAAAATGGTGGTGTTTCAAGGGAAACTAGGAACAAAAAAGCGATTTTGAGAAGAGCTCAAGATGTGGGTCTGATGTTTTTGAGTGTTTTGTGTGGGCTTCCTCTTCTTTTCCCCCTGAACCAACCCGACAAGCTTTGGTCCCTGCGAAGTAAGAGTGGTGCATCGATTTGTCCAACTATACCTGGGTCTGCCGTTTTGTTGAGGGTACCCTTTTGCGCTTAATTTAGAGGGAGACCGAAAGGACACCAACAATTTTAGGGTCCAAACCCAACGATATTGACCGGCCATCCCTGGACATGGTGCATGGCCGTCCGTTTTTTCGTCATTATTTGGACTGTTTCGTCATTATTTGGATTGTTTCTGCGTTATCAAAGTCAGATAACGGTTGGTGGCTTCCCATTCAGCCACACAGGGCTTGACTGGACAGCTTTCTCCCGTTCGACTTGTTGCTGAGTCTGTCCTTGCCTTCCTTTCCATTCGTCCTTCTGCTTTTTTGCGTTTCCTTTTTCTCTTTCATTGCCTACTTGCTTGCGTGTCCGTTCATTCTCTCTCCTGCTTTCTTACGGCTCATCGCAAATCAACCTAGCCATACCCCCAAAGAAGCACACCTGCACCCGTCTCCTTTTCTGGCCGATGCTTCCTGGCGTTGGAAACCAGACATCCCAACGTGTCTCAGGTGTTTCTTTCTTTTCTTTCTTTCTTTCTTTGTTTCATGCTTTTTTCACGACCTGTTTGGGCACCTATCCTTGGTAGAAAATAGATGGCGATTCCTGGTTGACCTGCTTTCATAATCTACCAGGGAAATGCAGCTAATTTCAACCAAAAGGACACCTACAGTGGATGGACGAAATCCCGCACCACCGTTCAGAAACTCCCTGTAATTGGCAAGAACCGTCATGGCTTCAACCATGGCGACTCATTTCGCCGTGCGAACGGATTTCCCCCATCAACCGGGTCATGCTTCAGGTCAGTTCCTGTCGAGCTTGACGGGTCTGGAGGAGGACTTCTACAAGGGTGCCCAGGAGGCAGAGTCCCACTTCAAGCGCGGGCCCCGGTCACGGCTCGGCGACCGGCACAAGTTCTGCCCCAAAACTCGGCAAGTGCGGAGGGCATCTTTTTTTTGGGGGCGGAACCGGCGCGGAACGGGTGCGGACCCAGGACCATTGGCACGGAGGCGCTCGCGCTTTCGCGACGCAGTTGCAGCGTTTCGGCAAACTGAGGAACAGATTCCGTGGCAGGCGCAGCACTTTTTGGATTGGTGATCAGATTTCGTGGCAAGCGCAACACTTTGGGCAGCCTGAGGTGCGCATTTCGCGGCAGGTGCAGCACTTTCGCAAGGTCTCGCAGATTTCGTGGCATGCGTAGTGCTTTTGCAAGGTGAAGTGCGGATTTCGTGGCAGGCGCCGCGCGCTTTCGCAAGGTCACGCACAGATGTCGTGGCAGGCACAGCGCTCTCAAGATAGCCAGATCTAGAGGACTGGGTAGGTAGAAAGAAAGATAGCTAGAGAGATTACAGACGGGCAGACAGACAGATAGATCGACAAGACAGATAGATAGATAGATACATCTTGGTAGATACATAATAAGTATATAGGTGGATAGACAGATAGATCGATAGATAGATAGACAGACAGATAGACAGAAACGCGATCAGCGATCGGCAGATATCACTGTAGATAAACAGATAGATAGAAAGATAAGAATGACAGCAATCGATGGATACCCAGATAGCTAGATGGATAGACAGAGAGAGAGAGAGAGCGCGAGAGAAGGAGAGAGAGATAGAGACAGAGAGGGAGAGAGAGAGAGAGCGAGACAAAGAGAGAGAGAGAGAGATTAAATTTGATTAGGGTAGCTAGATAGCCCCATAGACAAATGGATAGATAGATGGATGGATGGATGGATGGATGGATGGATGGATGGATGGATGGATGGATGGATGGGTAGGTAGGTAGGTAGGACAAGAGAAAGAGAAAGAGAAGCATGTGATCGACGCGAAGCATTTTCTCGACAGACAGGAGTTCAGGAAGGAACGGGAGGAGAAAGAGAAAGAGCAGAGAAAAGTAAGAGAAGAGAATGAGAAAGAAAAGAGAAAGAGACAGAGACGGAGACAGAGAAAGAGAGCGAGAGAGAGAGAGAGCGCAAGAGGGAGCGAGAGAGAGAGTGAGAGAGAGCGAGAGGGGGAGAGGGAGAGGGAGAGGGAGAGAGAGAGAAAGAGGCTCTTGCAACGAGAGGGAAACATAACTATAGCTCTCATACATACAACCGGCTTTGCCGGCCCTGACTGTGTTTTAAGGCTTCAGTGTTGATTCTCAGGAGGGCATGCGTCTGCGTTGGCTAATGACTACTTGGATGAATGAATTGGGGCAGGTGCTGCCAGCACGGAGCACGGGCTTGCCAAGAATTGGGTCAGCATTGTAGGCTGAGGGTTGTTTTGGTCAGGGCTATTGACTTCCCCCAAGCAGGAAGGGCCGAGCAGGATCGGACTTATTTGTGTGCTTGTTGAAAGTTTCGGGTGTCCTTCAGGCTTACTTTCAAGAAACAACAAGGAAGCCAGGCCCCGATAAAAGAGCTGACCGCTTTCATGGATCAACTTAGTTGGTCTGAGGCCTCCGTTTTCACCCTGCACCAATTTTTTGGTGTTTTTTGTTGATCGTGTTGTCACCCGGGAGGTGACCCCTTTTCGGCCTTGACAGGTTGCCCAACCTCTCTCTCCTCTCTCCTCTCTCTCCTCTCTCTCCTCCCTCTCCCTCTCCCCTTTGCCACTGACCCCCCTCCAGTTTTCTCAGGGTACCCAAAATGGCCCCTGGGTAAACACCCAAACCTGCGCAGCCCTGACTCTAGGATATTTAGAACCACACCCAATGGGAAAACAGGCGGATGCCCTCACCAAATTGGGATGCCCACGTTTTCTCCAAGTTGCGCTGGCTGCCATAAAGCCATTCGCACCATCCGCCTCGGTTTCTCTCGTCTCATTGGTCGGACGCCCTCCTCGGCCACCGCTTCGGCCGCTGAGGCGCTGGGCGGGGAGCTTCAGCTGCTACGTGATGGAGGCCTCCCATGTGGCGGAGGTCTCCGCGGCCAAGCGCGCGCGCCTGGGCGCGTGAGAGGCCTGAGCCCGGCGAGTCGGGTGGGGTGGGGGTGGGGGGCATGGGGTGGGTCGGGGGTGGGTGGGTGCAGCAGAGGTGAAGGGGGTTGAGGTTTGGGATGGGAAGGTGAGGATTGGGTCAAATGTTTGTTGATGTAAACCTGTTTTATCCACAGTGTTGAAAGTTTTTCTTTCAGCGGCGACCGCTGGTTGTTTGTGCCACAGTTTAAGCGACATTTTGCCCAATTGTGGGTTGTAAGGACCGTTAGTGGGGTCATGCTAAATGGGGTGAGTAGGGGGGTATTTGGGGTGGGGGATTTGTGGGTGGGCCTGGGGTGGAGCGTTAGGTGGGTGATAAGGCTATGGATGGTTTTCATGTTGGGGTGTGAGGTGTTAAAAAGTGGCGCCGTGTCTTGTCCGTGGAATGCCTTTCACATTCCCAAGAAAAACAAAAAAACACACACACACACATGTATGGGGGGTCAAAACTAAGCCACCAGGAATTCGACCGCAGGTTTTTCTCCGCAGGTTTCCATTTACTAGGGCAACCCATTTTGGGGTTACCCGATTTTTGACCCGGCCAAATCAATTTTTGGTTTGGGGAGTTGAACCCTTTGTCCGTGTAAACAGGGCCCCAGCCCCAACCTCCAAAGTGGAGGCTGAGTTTGTCATGGACCTGCCGCAAGAGCGCCTCGTTATGTTTCTATCAAAGCCACCCAATTCCATTAAGTCAAAATTGGTTCCAGCTGACTTTAACCCCCAGAAACAACACAAAACCATGACTCGCGAGCGAAGCCCAAACTTCCAGTTGTAAACTTTAGGAGCCTCCAGAAGCGGAAGAAAAGAGTCATGGCAGCAAAACCGTTTTGACTCCCCCGTTCTTTCCTTCGTTTGCATCGCCAGGTTTCACCGGCCGGGGGTGCGGCTGGCCTGGGGGCTCCGTGGGCGGAGCGATCGAAGCGATCCACGCGCGGAAAGGGCGGAGCGGTGGACAGAGTTGGGTGCTGGGCGGTTCCCAATTTTCCGGTCCCTTCGGTGTTTTTAGGCCTTGAGGTTTTTGGCTGAAACAAGAGCCAGCCCATCCAGAATCGCAAAGGTGACCTGATGTGTTCCAGTGTGAAACAACCCTCGCCCATTTCTCCACTTCCAGTCCGGGGCCCAACCAAAAAAATCATCCCCCCCCAACCCGTCCAAACCCATGCCCATGGAAAACCCATCCACTTCCCATCGCCATCGCCAGAAGCTCTTCTACTTCCTGGGCCCCTCTCCGGCCATGCTGGCGCTCTGCCCCCTCATGGCGGAAGACGACAGCCAGGCGCTCTCGAGTTCGGCGCCCCCCCGCCGGCGCGCGTCGAATTTTTGTTCTTGACGCGTCGTGCAGGGCACCGCGCCGTGGAGAGTTTGTAAGTGGCTCGTCTTGTTTTTGGATTGGAACCAAAAGAAACGGCCGGGTTTTGCGATCGGTTTTCGTTTAACCCGAAAGGGGTAGCCTCGGAAATGGAAGAGCCACCTAGATGGCTGTGAACTTTAAGAGTTGGAACCTCAAAAGAGGTTGGCGGATGTTTCCCCGCCGAAATGATGTCTAGAGGGTCCGCAATTCAAATCCATACCTCTGTGCGGTGTGCTTCTGGGGTTGTTTTTTCCGCAAACCAACCAAATTTGGGTGGTTTTAAGCTCATCTCTTTTTGGTTAGGTTAACTGTTTTTTTAGAGATGTTTGTTTTTTGGTGTGTTGGGGGAACATACTGTGGACGAAATCCGTTTGCACCACAAAACTGGACCATGGTTGAAACCATTGTTCGTGGAATCATCATAGGGTTTCTGAACAGGGGTGCAAAATGGATTTTGTCTACAGTAGGGCCCTGTTCATAGCCCATTCCGTTCATTCCTTTGTGCCCAGCCCGCCCATCAAGGTTTTGGTACCTGACATCGTTGACTGGAATTCCGCTAGTTTTGCTCGCTGGTGCTCAGTACGGAATGACCGAGACCGGGTGTTGGGAATGAACCGTCTTTGGGATTCTCTTAAAGGAAACCACAAAAGCGATGGTCTTTCTTGGGGTCATTCCAAGTCTCGTTCCCGAGAACGAGGCAGCAAGATTAGATCCTAGCCTTAGAGTTGAACATCGCCCCCTTTCTCCGCACGTGTTTTGTTCTTCAGAAGGAACTGAGATTCTCAGATCTTGGACTCCAATATTGGAAGCACAGAAAGACACTCCCTAGCAGCGGCCATGCTTTTGAGGGTTAGCTTAATGGGTCTACAGAAATGCTGGCCGCGTGTCTTTTGCCTTTTGCTTGCGCACAAACCGTTCGGGGCGAAACGGAAGAAGCTGTTGCGATCGGGGGACCTGGATAGGTCTTCCGGACATTGCTGCAGCCGGGGTCCGTGGTGGTGGTACGTGGGGAGGCGGGCCGCGAAGTCTTCGTGGGATGGACCTGAGGACCCGTGGGGGTGGGTTTTGGGGTTTTGGGGTGGGGGGGGTGGGGTGGCTGTTGGGATTTTGGGTTCGGGGCCAGGAAGAAGGTGGAACTGAGGGCTCCTAGATTCGAAGCGGTCTCCGCATTGGGCACCACTTTTGGGTAGTTTCAGAGGGAACGGAGGACGCCGACCACTTTGAGGTGTGCAACTGATTGTATGGCACACCCGTGTTTTCATTCACCCGACATCACGGCCGTCTCGACTGGTTTGAAGGCATGTTCCTTGGAGTTGATTTGTTTGTGTGATAAACTTCGGAATTGGACCTTTCTAAAGCTGGCAATGGTCAAACGGTTGTCAGAAAGGGTCTTGTTAGAACCCCCCCTGTTTTGCCCCCATCCGTCGCGCAACACGAAACCCGCAAACCGGGAGTCTTTGACCAAAAAGTCGACCCGATCCATCTTGCTGCCGAAAAGATGTGGCAGCAAAGTACCAGAGCTGAACAAAAACAAGGAAACCAGGCAATTCCATCAAGTCTTTCTTCGGCAACACTTTGAGGCCCCTTTGTTTGGGCGTTCCTTCCTTCCAACTGCAGTGCCTGTTTCCCCCGTCTGAAATGATGTCTGAAGGGTGCATGGTTGCCGTTCCCAGAACGAAGGGCCCGTGAAAACAGGGAGGTCGCCTTTGAGTTTCCTTCAAACACTGTCTTGATGAGGTTTGAGATTTAAGCTGTCACTCCCAAACTCCCCCCCCACACTTTTAACAATGTTAGGGCCAGGGCCCCGTTTGGATTCGACCCACGAGTTTGACAAGGTCTGGGTGAGTGGATGGTTAACACTCGGGCAAGCCTGCAGGATGGTCGGCCAAAACACATGTGCCCGCATGTGCTCACATGAAGCATCTGTGCTCTTTTGGCTCACCCGCAAAATTTCCGGTACACACTTTTCGCAGCTCGGCCGTCCGGAAACAACCATGGAGCCTGCATGTCCCCAAACCCATGGGCTCTCCTCAGCCATCCGATGCACCATCCAGGGCATCGGAAAAATCATGCATGGGTTGGTTTCCCGTGAAAAAGCGGATGTGTCACGTTGGGGCATGGGTCTGCCTAGTCTGTGGCGAGCTCACCGATTCGGGGGTATAACGACAGGGGTCCTTTGGCTGGGGATCCAATTCTTAATTCCAGCTTTTGGATTCTTTTGTTCGTAACATTTTGGAATTATAGTCGTTGAGATTTGGGTTTGAGATCCCCGGGTTCTTGTGGGACACCCCAAAAAGCCTCCAAAAAACCTCCAAACCGGTTTAAAGTCCCAGGGGAACCCCCCAAAAGCCTCCAAGCCGGTTTCAACCCCCAGGTGCTTGTGGGAAAGATCAGACCTAACCGGGGAAGTCGGTTGAGGCGTGCAGCTGCCATCTGAACCCTCAGCTCTCGGAGCCATGCGTTTTGCTGGAGGCCGGGGATAAGGGCGGGTGGGGGGGGGGACGTTGCGTTTGCGTCTTTTCTTTTTCGGGGGGGGGGGAGGTGATCTTGGCATGTTTTTCTTGGAGGTGAGAACTTTGAACCTCTCTTCAACTTGTTTTTTCCCAGGAAGACGTTGTGTTTGCTTCTTTCTGAAGTGGGAACTCATTGATACACCCTCCCCTCGCCGGATTTTATCCCCTTGGTCTCGAACCCCATGGGTTGAAGACGGCCGTTGTTGAACTGTGATGAGCGCCTTGCTTTCCTTGCTGATGCTCAGAGGGAATGCCTCAGGGTGTTGGGAATGAACCTATTGCCGTAAAGGAAACCGCCAGGGATTGTCTACAGAGCCCAGTTTCATTCTTGCTCCGCAGGCGCCTCTTCGGGTTGAAAGTTGCCTGCTTCGAAGAACACCCTCACTCCTATGAGACCCTGCGAAAGTCGCCTGGGCCACTTTGCTCAAACCTCTGTGTTGATTGTCCGTTGTCCGTTTCCTTGGGCCGGCTTTGGGGCAACTTCCGTACCAAGGGAGCCTGCTTTGAAGTGGTATAGCGGGGATGATCCTTAGTGCCACAGACTTTACCGTGACTTGCGATCCCTTTTGTTTAGCAGCGCGTGAAAACTCTTTGACTTCTCAAAAGATCGAACTCCTCCGTTGAACGCTGACCAAGAAAAGAAGAGAACCTTTTCTTTAAGCAACCTCCATCACCAAATCGGCAGAACTGGTAGAACCAAGAGAAGAGGCTTTTTATTGGTTGAACTGGTAGAACCAAGAGACCAGCTTTTAGTTTTCCAGCTTAAACTTGGCAGAGCTTCACCAAAAGTCTTAAGCCACTTAACCTTGACAAGCTTTTGTTCACCAAAAGTCTTAACCCACTTAACCTTGACAAGCTTTTGTTCACCAAAAGTCTTAACCCACTTAAACTTGACAAGCTTTTGTTCACCAAAAGTCTTAACCCACTTAAACTTGACAAGCTTTTGTTCACCAAAAGTCTTACACCACTTAAAAACTTGACCAGCTCTTGTTTGACCAGCTAAATTTTGTAGGACTGGTTCACCAAAGGGTCCCATGGAGCCATGGGTCAGGTGGACTTCTTCCCAGAGATGAAGCACAGCCCGGTGGCCGGGAGCTCATCCCAAGCGGAGGTTTCGGAGTCTTCCGGATTTGGGACCCTGCAACCCCAAGCAAAGGTTCCCTACAAGAGATACACCTTTTTTGGTGCTTTTGCGCCCCAGACGAGGGCGGAGAACCCAGCGGTGATTTGTCATCAGATGTTTGTGCGCCTGGAACCATTGGTTCTGCTCGCTTGCGAAGCAAAGAGCAGTCACGACAGATTTCGATCCGGGCTTCAAATCCACTTCGCGCAAGTATAGTGTTTTTGTTTGAAGGCGCCAAACGTGTGGCTGTTTTATCGCGGCAAACCAAAAAGGAACCCGCTCATTTCAAAGCCATGGATCACAGGTCAGGGAGAAGCCAACGATTTGGTGCTGATCGATTCGCTTGGAAATTGATCTCGGCTGGCAGGAAAAAATGATGGCCCCCTATTTGGTACCCACGCCCAAAGGTGCCGCCCAAGTAAAGGGATACCATATGAACGTGAACACCCCCCATGTGTGTGTCTGTGTGCGCGCGTGAAAGTAGGTAGCTTGGGAGTTCATTTTGGTGTCCTTTACCATGGGCCTGTGCTGGTACCCGCTTGCGGATTCATCCACTCGTTTCTAGAGAGTTGAGTTCGCATTCCGGAACTCCTTTCACAAAGTCAGTTGTTACCTCACAGGGGTGCTCAAGATTCTGGGGAAGGTACATACTGTGGATGGACGAAATCTGGCACCACCTGAGAAACCCTGGAAATGAGTCGATTCCCTTGTAAATACCAATGAACCCATTGTTCCCAAGTGGTGCGAAATGGAGTTCGTCCATCCACAGTCTGGGCGCGTCTCTGTGGCTTTTCCGCTTCTTAAAGAAGTTGCACCCCCCAGCGCCGGAGCGGACCCCTGCCTCCGAAACCAACCCATAGCTGAATCAACTGTTTTGTGGAGAAAAAACATGCGCGGCTTCCTTTCGGTCTCGCTCCAAAGACATTTTTCCTCACCAAAAGACCGATTGGCCCTTTTGGTCCCGATCAAAGCGGCCGAAAGTTGCCGGCTGAAGTCGAGTTTCGGTAGGGTTCCATCAGCCCGTTTTCAAGGGCTCCATCAGCCCAGGTTCCGTGAAGGCCCCGGCGTTTTTTTTCTGCTTTTATAAGGGGAACAAAAAGCAACCACACACACGCACACACACGCACACACATCCCTCTTCGCCCTATTCCACCCCCCCCGCCCCCGGGCCCCAACCCACCCCGCCCCAGAACCCCCAACCCCCCCAAAAAGAGAGAAAACACAACACACACGCACACACGCACACCATATACCTGGGGCTTTGGACCTGAGGAATCGGCCTCCGACCGTGTGCCGCCCCCGCCGGACCGATTGCCTGCCTTGGAGTATCTCGGGAAAGCGACGGCCAGTCGGTCCTTCAGTGGGTCGGTTTGTTGGTCGGTGGGTCGGTCGGCCGTCCGTCGGTCGGTTGGTTGACTTGTTGGTTGACTGGTTGGTTGACTGGTTGGTTGACTGGTTGGTTGACTTGTTGGTTGACTTGCATTGCCATTTGCAGGGGCTGGGAAACCCTCATGTATAGGTACACCAAGCGGTTGCACAGGCGTGCCTTAAATATATTTTTGCCCTGCACATCGACCCAATGGTGATGTTTCAGCAAACCAACAAATGAAAGTCATAGAGTTAGCCGCCGTCCACCAACAGCCAACCCAAAGTCTTTGCTACCTTCTGTGGTCGCAAACTAGGGGTCAACACAGAACAACCACCTGGAGATGTTGCAAAAGGGTCTCAAAAGAAAACCAACCACGCGATGTTTGCTTCAGCATGTGTTCTGGGCGAGGTATTCGGAAGACATACTAGAGGGTTGTCTCGAAATTGAAAAAAACACAGAATTCTTGTGGTTATTGAAAGGCTCCTCTCTCAACCAACCGTCAGCAGCACGGCATGCATCACCTGAGGGTGCATGTCCTTTGACAACAATGCGGGATGTCAAAAGACCTCTTTACTTAGGGTTGACAAAAACGGTCATCCACCTGGTAGTAAGACTATTTTATCATCAACATGATTCCTATTCATGGAACCATGACCATATGCCACAAGAGTTTGTAGTCAAATGCTCTGATAGGAATGGTTGGTGGGCACCCCAAAAACAGACAGCCCCACGTCAATAGATCTATGGCAATGACCAGTCGTTTCGCGGGCGAAAGCTCAGTCACTTGGACGAGAAACACCAGTAGATCTACTGATCTACTCTGGATGACAAACCCCTGCAGCTGGTGGGTGGGGATGGTGATGATTCCTCCAATTTCTGGCGCAGGTGGTGTCTTCGTTTGCTGCAAGCCCTGGGCTGGTTCATCTTTAGAGAGGCTTCCGACCGGGTGCCAAGACCTGCTGTCGGGTCCCAATTTTGTGCGCTGGGCGGTGAGTTGGCCCCAACGGCCCGGCGAGGACCTGCAGAGTTGGCTGCTGGGGCGGCTGAAGGCCATCGTGGACAACGACGTGCAGGAGCAACGGGCGAACCGGCGCCGCGACGCCGCGACTCGCGGGCGGTTGGCGGTTGGCGGGGCGGAGACCCCGAAAGCTCGAGGACGCTCCTTGTGGGAAATGGGACCATTGGTTTTTTTGGGGTTCCAGGTCAATTTTGCAAAGGAGTATATACCCTGAAAAGACTTGATTGAGAGATCCGGGGTGTTCGAGGGAACACCCCCTATTAATTGGAGGGTTTATCAATCCGGGGTCACGTTGCCACGCAACCCGACGATGCGGGGGATTGAACTGAACAGGCCCATCCTCATAATGTTGACCCCGGATTTAAGTCTGTAGAACCCGTCCGTCCTTCTATAAAAGGGGGGTGGGGGCTCCGAAACTGGTCTGAATTCACACTAAACGGGCACACACCCTCCCCCAACCAAAATCAATCGCCGGGGTTCTGCTGAATCCGGGGTTCCCTTTTTTGCTGGGGTGATTCGGTGGAAAGTTTCTGTGAGAAGCTGGGGTTGTCTCCCTTTCACCTTTTGCATTACCCATAGGATTCAACATGGAACATGTGGCCTACGGTAACTAGCCCATGTCGAACGTAAACACTGGTTACCTACACATGGTGACTCGCAGGAGTTCGGCTTGTCCAAAAGGGGGGGCCAACAATCGGGTGGAGGTGGGTTCAAGGTTGGCATAGGGTTGATTCAGGATGTGTTAATGCTTGTTTCGTGCAAGTTTAAAGAGGTTGCGGTTTCTTTTGTCGAGCTTAGGTTGGTTTCGTTGGGGTTTGTGTTGGGCCTAGGCTTGGCTGGTTTAGCTGTGGACGGCCTTTTCTTTTTGAAGGCGGCTTCAGGGAAACCAAGTTGAAACCAACAGAAATCTCTTCTCGACCGATTGGCTGATTGCACGTTCTGCGAGGAGAACGTGCCGGAGGAGTGGATCAAGCTGGCACGGCAGACCTTCATGAGGCAGACGTCTCGGGGCGATGCGCATCTCTAAGTTTTATCTTTGTTCGAGAGATCTACACCACTCAGATCTGCTCCCAAGAGGGTAGACTAACTCGGACCAGAATCTGAACGCGTTCGTTTTTGGTGTGTTCTGGGGTTGGGCATGTTCACTTTACCTATTACATGTTCTTCGCTTTTACACTTTGCCGGCCCTAATACATGTTGTTCACTTTTACTTTTTACACTTTACCTAACTTTGCTTTGTGATGCTATCTTTAATTGAGCTCGTGTTGAAATAGATTCAGTATCCTGCTTCAGGTGACATTTGTGCAAATTGACCTGACTTCCCTACATAAGCGGCAGGCGTTTTAGTTTTGTTTTTGGGAAGGGGGGGGCATAAATGTATATCTATGTATTTATGGGTAAGAATTGAACGCAGGTCTAACCCTGCTTCGAGAACCTGCCCATGCCCACGCCCCCAACCTCCCCTCACCCCTCTTAGCGCAAGGAGGACGGAGCGAATATGAACACTGCGCATGCGCGTCAAATAGATATTGTGGGCAGTATCAAGCAAGTGCAATTTTGCTCTTTTTCCTCCAATTGCGTTCCGCTCAAAAGCGAGTCGCAACAAGGCTGAAACGCATGTAGTTGCTTCCATTCGCTTGAGAGTATGATTCATGTTTTCCCCAGGTTTAAAGGACATCTATCACACATATTTGTTCTCCAGCTTAGGCAAAAGGTCAGGTTGCGTTTTAGGCTCCAGCCAATGGTGCGTTGTAAACAAACTCCGTCCCTCGCCTTTCTTTGGCTTCGAGGTCCCGTCCCATGAAGATCTTGGAGGCACGGCCCCAGGGACGATCGCTGCTATGGGTAGGGAAGGAGTGGCAACGAGTCCGGGTGGTGGGAAGGAATGAACCGGTCTTGGAGGATTTCATTCCTCATTCCCCTAATTCCGGCGGTTCTCCAACAAAATGGCCTCGGATTCTGGTGAACTCGTGGGTTTCCTTGTTGTTCCCTTACTTACAATATTCATGGCATCTACCGTCATGGCTTGGGGGGGGGGGAAAGCTTTTGGGCTTCCGGCCACGGGCCCTGGGCTTGAAGCTTTTGGGGCAGACCAAAAGCTGATTTTGTGAGGGATCCGTTTGAATCCAAAAGGGTCTTTGTGTTTTCGGGGAGAGGTTAGAGATGGGAGTTTTCCAGAGTATGGGCCCCATAGGGTATGGGTCAAAGTGACTCTCAAGGAATTGGACCGCAGATTTTGGTCCATGTGTTTCCATGTAGCGTTCGGGCAACCCATTTTGGGGTTGCCCTATTTTGACAACCACGCCCAGATTTCCCGCCTTGCATATAAACGCATCACCAATTCTTGGGCCCGGTGTGAGATTTTTCTCGCAGTGTTCCGGGTTGGACGTGTCGGGACCGAGGTTCTGAGACAACATGCCTTTCATGTTGGCAAGAGACAGCTGGTCTCCTGGTGGCCTCTATCGCCGGCCAGTTACCCGGCATCTATTGTAAGGCCTATTATGAGTCTCCTTTTGTTTAGTTTGCTTGAACATAGCGAGCCCTGGTGCTTACTGGCTGGTTTTCCTGCCCGTTTCTCCGAGCCTCCTGGTGTTTTTTTTGGATTTGGCACCGCTTTTGGGCAGATTAAAGGCACGCCGAAAGGACCATGGGGTCCCCTACAAAAAAAGCCCCAGGTGATTGCCACCCTCTGGATTCCTCTGGAACCCTCCCTGAAATCTCCTCCAAACCACCTCAGAGCCGATTTCTGGCCATCGGCCCCAGAGTTTTCAGTTGTTAGGGACAAAAGGGAAACCAAAAGGAGGTTGCAACTGCCGAAGACATCTCGCCCGCAAAATAGAACAAGTACGACAGGGGTCCAACTTGTTCTAGTCTGAAAACATCGCCCCAACCTCTTTTTGTTCTTCCTCTTGTTGCTGGGTGCTACATCACCCATGACCGGAATGAAGCTTACCACCCAGGGATGGGACATGTTTTTGATTCTCCCTGAAAGCCTCGAATGTTTCGTGGCGCGGGGCCGGGGAGATTTTTTGGCGCGCTCAGATATGTCACCAGCTGCCGAGCAGCCATCGTTGCGCTTGGGAGGGCATGGCCAGTCCCTCGAGATGGGGTGGGGAAGGGGGGAGGGGGTTGGGGGGGGGGGGGAGGGTGGTGGGAGGGAGGGGTGGTGGGGGGGGAGGGGTGGTGGGGGGGGAGGGGTGGTGGGGGGGAGGGGTGGTGGGGGGGGAATTTGATATGTTGGTGGGTGTTCGGGGATTGTCCACTTGTTTGGGATTTGTATGGTCTTTGAGATTCCAGAGATCTACTGAGGCCGGTCCACTTGTTCTGGGGATGGGTGATTGATAGATCCCACAAGGATTTCATACAATCGCATCCTATTGGACTAATTAATCCTTAGGCTCTTTTACAAATGGCCTCTGACGATTCCGCAGATTCATTTTCTGGATGTTTCCGCTGGTGTTGTTGGTGGGGTGCCTAAACGATCTGGCGAAGTTGCATAGATTCAGGTTGCTTCGGCTATTGGACAGGCGATGCATAGCAGATCTGAAGTGATACGGGTCAACCTTGGCTACCACTTTGTATTGACACAGAAAAGTTCTTCGATATCAGACACTCGGATGCTGCGAAAGCGCGCTGTTTAGATCTGGAATACATCCAAGTATGCGAAATTGGTTGCACTCGTTCAGGCATTTGACGCGACGCCGAGTGCTTGCAAGGAAAAGTGGCAGAGCAAGTTCTCCTCTCCGCAGGGAGATCTCATTTTCATGGCGGCATCGTTGGTGCTTGCGCGATGGATTGAACAACCTCATGGGCGTTTTCGCTTGTGTTTATGTGGATGATCGCATCCTTTTTCAACGCGCTGACGATTTTCAACAGATGCAGCAGGCACTCAGATGGACGGAACGGCAGGATACAAGTCTCGGCTTGAGTTTTAAGCCCAAACGGTACAGCTCTCTTCTGGACAGAAGGACGACGCGCTCACTTGGCATGATGGCACGCGCGGCTGATCCCGCTTGCCCCCAAGAAATTCGATAGTAAGACCTATATAAACCTTTACATCCATGCCGGATGCAAGTAGAACTCAAAGTGAACGAGATTTGGGCGCTCATGTGGAGACACCCTCAAGTGTCGCAAGCAGATTGGGTCGTTGGGCTCTTTGAACGGCGGCTTTGCCCGCCGATTTTTTTCCCCCCCGGGAAACTCAGTTGGGCACATTTGTTCAGCAGCTCTGCGGCTTGGCCAACTTATAAACTTGTGATCAGTAGCCATTTGCCCAGACCCTGTGGTCGGATGGTTGTGGGATCGATCAAGGGGTGTATCCCCACTTCTGTGATACGAGGACATCTCTCCCTTTATATGGGTGGCCTAGTCTTCGGGAATGCCTTTCTGTTGTATCACAGAAGTGGATTCCATTTCCCACAGCCCTGGTCGGATAGATGCTCTGGTGATAAGAGGATGGTCAGCCGATCGGCCAACAAGATGGAGTTTCCTACAGCCGCCAGTTCTTGAGGACCCGGCACTGGGCTTTAACTTAAAGCCTTGGGCTGGACCGAATTTCCCCAAATGAAACACGACGATGCATATTGGGTCTGTCCATTTTTTGAGGGTAGCCTTTTGGAGGTTGGTTTAAAGGACACCCGAAAGGAAGCTCACCGTTTTTCGGGGGTCTCCTAAAAACCGACACATCCCCACATGGTTGAATTTTCCCAGACCCCGCAGGTTGAACACCTGTTCTCCTGGCGCTTTCGCGTTGCAGGGTTTTCTGTGGTTCCAGTGGGTCCAATAAAGTGACATCCTCAATTTGTTTGCCTCTAAAGGGTGGCTTAACGAGGTTCCCCACCCCCAAATGGAACCCTCAAACCTTTAAAGTGATCCTTAAATTTCTTACTGTCAAGGGGATCCTTTTAAAGGGCCGCCCCCAGAGCTCATTTTGAGAACCCACAAGAGGAAACCAGCAGGAACTGGAAGGTTCCAGATCCTAAACCAGACTTCCCGTTTTAAGAACCCCCCCCCATTTGGATCAAGCGATTTTCTTGCTGGTACTCAGTAAAGAATGGCGGGTGTTGGGAATGAACCGGATTCCATCATAGGAAAGCATAGGTTGGATTGTTTTTCTTGCGGTCCTGCCAAGAACGAATCAGCAAGATTATTGGAACCCAGTGTATGCGATCTTGTTTTCAAACCTCCCTACGGCTCCTCCTGAAAAAGGGTTAAGTGGAAAACCAACCTTCCACCAACTAAAAACAGCTGAACAAATCCTAAGCAGGGGGGTGGCTTCCCTATTCTGAAACCAGGGATCCTTCTTTTCGGGAACCAGCACATGATTTCGCCTTTGGAGCAAGGCCATTGGCGGCTTCGATTGCATCGTGGAGATCCCCAAGACCAAGTGGGACGTAGATCAGCCGCGGGCCGAGCCGAAGTCGTCGACGCAGTCGACGCGGGGAGGCTGAAACGTCCATTGTGGGGTGGCCAGGGTGGTTTTTGTTGGAGGCTGAGCCCTGAAAAAAGGAGCGGCGCTCTCTATTGGCTTCAGCCAAGAGGAAGCTGGATCCATTCCTTTGGGTCTACGGAAAAAAGACACACGCACAACTATGTGGCAGCCTCAACTTGTCAGGTCGAAACGAGTTGGGCATTTCTTCTGAAAGGCCCAGGAAGCCCATCTCCCAAGCTTGAGATGAGGTTCTTTCCGGTTTTGACAGGGGAACAAAACGGCGCCGGTAGTTTTAGCACGTCTACTCCAGATCAGGGTTTCTGAGCCATTTTCGCTTGTTGGGTTACCTCCAAAAGTAAGGATGGTTTCAATTGACACCACGTGCACATTGATGAACTCTTGATTCGAGGAAATCCAACCTTGAGAGGTTCTCAGGAGTGCTTTGGGATGTCTTGGCAACTCCAACCAACAGGGTGGGTTTCCTCAGGAGAGGCAGACAAGGGTGGCTCCGGATTTGGGCATAAAAAAGCCCAAGCGGCTAGTGGGACCACTATCGATCGGCACCACGATCGGGGACTGGTGGTTATCAACCCGTCAAATCGGGGTCCAGTTCATCCCCGCGAGGTGGATTTTGCCCATTCGCAGTACTCGGATTCATCCGTCTTTTGCCAGTCTTCGATTTGCTTAAGACTATTTTTTCCCCAGTTGGTTTTAAAGGGACTCTATCACTGCTGGACATATTCTTCTTTTTCCAGGGGACTTATGCAAATGGAAGCAGTTGAAGCTCAGTTTAGTCCGTGTGGCCGAGACCGACTCGACAAGTCTCTCCACTGGTAAGCGTTTTCTGAAAAGTGATCCGCATTCCATCCACACCAACTGGCATTGGGCCAAGTATGACCTTGATCACTTTTGGACACCTTCCACGTGCCTTGCTGGCTTTGTGAGAAGAGACATGTTGTGTCTTGTTCTGCTTACTCTTTTGGCACATCCTTCAACCATTTGACCTGAAAAATGACCATGTCCGCACAAGCAAGCAAACAGTTTGATCTACTCGACCCATAGACGTGCGGGGAGCAAACAGCTTCACTTTTTCCAGGTGTACGACCGAGCCAGTTGTTTTTCCGGGACAGGGTTCATTGCAGCCCTCAGCTCAAGCGCGCTTCGGCGCGCGCTTCGCCTGCCTTCGATGACGATCCTGTGGGCTCAGGAGTGATGAGCTACATGCTAGACCAATGTGGCGATTCCCTTGTTACTCACTCCCCGAGTTAGTTGCTGGATGATCTACTATAGCTTTTGTTGAGAAAGGCGGATTTTGAGTGGCAAACAAGAAGTCAGAACTTTCCTATCCCATCCACTCATGACGTGAGTTTCTTTTTTGGAGAGGATCCCGCTTCAAATTCTTCCCAGTGCCGTTTTGCCATGGAAATCCGCTGGTAGCCGGGGGGGGGGGGGGGCTTATCCCGTCTAAGCCAGTTTGCAATATC
>CAUJNA010003372.1:1633490-1709789 GCA_963377175.1 Effrenium voratum | reverse complement strand
CCATATTTAGGCTTCAGAACGTCATAATAAAATTTATACATGTGTTGCTTACTCAAATCTAAAATACTCATCCCAATAAATATAGGTTTGTCTAGTTTCAACTTTGTTTTTTGCTTTTCAACTCCAACCAAATTTTCAATAATGATATGACTATGTTTGAAGTTAGGATTACTTACACACTTCATATATCTAGTTTCATCACTCACAACTTCAAAGTCTAAATGTTTTCGCTTATCCTCCATTGTTTTTCCAAATATGGCATTGTTCATCAATTTGTAAACATCTTTCTCAAACTCATTTCTAGCATTCTTCCTCTTCTCAGTGTTAAACTCAATGTAAGGTTTTAAAACTTCTTTTTGTTCAAATTTAATTGCTCTATGAATTTTCTTAAGTTTTAACCCTTGCTTCAAATAAAATTGTAAGGTTCTTATATGGATTACATATTTTTCTTAATCATTTAAATTCAATACTAATTTATTTGTTTTCTCATCCGTAGGTTTTTTATGATTTAAAAATTCATAAATTTCAATTTGTTTATCTGACAGCATGTCGGCTTTAACATTCATAACCACAGGTGCCATTGGATAGTCATTGTGTAAATCGTGTAATTCTTTAGGATATTCTAAATCCACTTCTAGAATATATCCAATATTATTATTCTTATAATTAATAATGTCTTCTTCATTTAATGTATCATCCCATTTTAGATTTTTATATGGCAGTTTTTGTATCATGCTTAACCCGTACAAATTATTAGCATCAAAATAGTTAATATAACTACTTTCTTTATTTTTATCATATTCTTCTCCCATGTATTTATTATTTTCTTCAACTTTTTTAGTAGAAACCATACACATCCCGCCTCTAAGTCCCGCTTCTATCATTTCATACATTTCTCGGTCATATATTAAATCAATCTCTACACCAGTCATTTTAAGCATAGCATCAAAAGCAAAGTTAGGCAATGTAGAATAATAAGCAGGGTCCAATCCATAATATTTCATACATACATCTCTAAAATTTTCGAAAATGTCAGTCAATAATAATACATCAGTTTTCAAATATAAATCATGGTATTCACCCATATTCTTAATGTCAAAATGCTTCCATATAATTTTTGCCCTTTCATAGTCTTCATAACTTATACCTTCTTCACTCAACTGACTATAAAAATCATCCTTACTCGGTAATTGCTCATCATCAAATTTATCAAATGAATTCATGTAGTCATAAGGATAAACGCCTTTATCAGTTAATAAATCTAGACATTTCTCACTCTTAATCAAATCATTTTTACTACTAAACCTAAAATTATCTTTCCAGTCTTCACGCAATAACCATTTACTTTTATCTACTTCATCTGTATTATCATACTTACTCATTGAAACTAACTTATCTAATGAAGCAGTTAAAAACCCGAAAGTGTCTTTAACACTCAAACTTTCAAAACTGATATTAATAAATTTTTCACTGTTCTGAGCGATGACACCTATTTTATTGTTGTTACTTAATTTATCCGCATTTTGAATAATTAAATGGCCATCATAATTTTTCATGTTATGGAAGAATACAGGAATTTTAAAATATCTATTACAAAAATTAAGATTGCAAACATTATGAGCACAACCTCTATACTTACCTGTAAAATGACAATGGTCTCTAACTTTTCTATATTTCTCTTCTTCCTTGGCATTCTTATAGTTCATTCTAAACTTATCCCCACAAATAAAGCAGTTTTTAGCATTTTTAAAATCTTCTTTGTCTTCATCAGTCGCGTAGTCACGCGAGGCTCTGCCGAGCGTCATATCTATTTTTTTGTTTTCTCCCATCTTCTCCTTTACTTCTGTCCTAATCTCATTAAGTTTTTGACAAAACACATCAACAGCATCTTTACCACGATACATAAATTCATAATTTGTATTATCAACAGCATTAACCATATTAAGCATAAAACCACATGGTTTATGCTCTTGATAAGAAAAAGAGTTTTTATCTTCATCTTCATCAGGTTTTTTCAGTTCCTCTGTCAAACATTCAAAATCAGCATATACAACAAAAGGACATCTTAACTTTTTGAAGTGATGCTTAAAACTAACTTTCTCATAAGGCTTAGGCATTACTATCTGTTGTCCTTCAACTTCCATGCATCCACTATCATAATGTTTATTTAATAATTCTTCATTTCTAAATCCATGATTAAAATATTTACAAAAATAGGACTTACCATTATGATTACTTTTTTGATTATTAATAAGTCTGCTCAAACTTTTTATATACACATAATGACTGCAATCCTCATCATCAACTCTTAATAAATCAAAATGAAAAGAAGCATCTTTATTTTTCAATTTTCTACTAATAACAATTTGTTCATTATCATCAATTTCATAAACATTAATGGATATTGATTTATTATTTTCTTCAAATATATCTATATCATTATTATTAGCAGGAAAACTCACACCATCAAAAAATAAATCACTTGCTATCTTCTTGTAATGAAACATCTTTTCAGGGTGTGCTTTATCACAAATTTTACAATATCCACACTCAATAGAATATTTAAAACACTTGACATCTTGATTTTTAATATTGATACATGCCTTTTTCTTTTTAATCCATTCTGGAAGTTCAATATATTTGCCAGCTCTAGTCGGATTATATTTGTTATACATGATATGAATATTATTAATATTGCTAATTATTAATCCTGACTGATACAAAGCCATATCTAAAATTCGTGTTTCAACATCAGGTCTCATTTTTTTCAAAGCATTCCTTAAATCCTCTTCATTTACAATAGTGTACGACCTTGTCCTAACTGTTACGTTTCTCTCCTCATCAAATAAGTTCATAACTTTCATATTTATTGTAGCATTAAGTTTCATTCCTCTATTCTCTTTCAAGTATACATTAAGTTTGTCAAATTGATAATTAAAATAAGTCAATCCGTTCAACTCTTTTAAATGAATGTTTGAAATTGTGTAGGCGTTAGCATATGCTCTAAAGGCGATTCTTTCTTCTGTTATTACTGCTTTTTTCTTAATAGCATGTTTTAAAACCGTTCTTGCTCCTACTCTTTCTCTGATTTGATTTGCTTTGTAGTCATTAGTTTTCTTTACTGCTTCAAGTCTCTTACTCAATCTATTGCTTATTGGTTTTTTTGGATTATATCTATACTGATTGTTTCCTATAATTATGGTTTTAAGTTTTTTACCTT
Organism: Effrenium voratum; assembly: GCA_963377175.1. Lineage (NCBI taxonomy): Eukaryota > Dinophyceae > Suessiales > Symbiodiniaceae > Effrenium > Effrenium voratum. The sequence goes on along the minus strand of CAUJNA010003372.1, from coordinate 1,706,569 downwards.
TATTATTTACTTTGTATTCTCCTAAATTTTCTTTAAGAAGATACTTAACTATTTTAGTGTTTTCATCTGGCGGTAAATCTCTATTCATATTATTATCTATATAATTTAATTAGGTTTTTTCTCTTTAAGTCTTTTTGAAGTCATAAAATTCTAAGAACTAAATAACTAATTATTAGTCTAAATTATTTTTTATTTTTAATTTTCAATTAGTAATAATTCATGAAGATTAAATCATAGATTTAATCTAATTTATTATTTTCAATTTTCAATTAGTAATAATTCATGACGCAAATAATGCTTTTTCAATCCTTCCAAGACATAGTATGTTTGTAATGTTATATCTTTTTCTATCTTTTCTATTTTGTATTTCCTTTCTGTCCACTTTGGTTTGGTTTCTTTCCTCGATGTATAATTACCTTTTCCTTTTTGGTATATTTTCACTGTGTCTGAAACAGATAATTTAGGATATTTCCTCATATGCTTTTGCTTCAGCGTAAGGTTTGCTTTTACATTTGCTCTGTTGTCATCATCATGCGCTTCATTTGGTTTCATTCCAGTTGATGAGTGAATAGCGCTATTATATTTCTTTAATGTAGGTTTCAACAAATCAGTCCATCTACCTTTAGTAAAGTGTATTCTGTCTCCTATTCCTTTTTTCATCGTTCTAATAAATCTCTCCACAATATTGGCATGTGTTAGCGTTGTTTTATGTATTATACCTAAATCATCTAAATATTTCTTTACTTCTGCTTTAAATGCTCCATCATCATCAGAAAAGATTTCCACAGGCTCACCCATAACTTTAAATGCTTCTTTCAAACCCTTCAAAACATTTGGACTGTCTCTTTGAAACATTGGATACACAAAACCTAATTTGCTGAAAGCATCTATTACAATCAATGCATAGCGTTCTTCATCTTCTTTCTTAAATATTTTCATATCCATAATATCTATTTGAAATTCTGCTCTGGCATATGGCACTAAGAAACTGTTATAATTCTGATACGGTTTTATTTGCTTGTTAGGTTGCTTCTTCAACCACTTTGCCACTTCTTCAAATGTTACACTTGCTCCTTTCTCTTTTGATTGATTGTATAAGCTTTGTTTAGAACCATAACCTGTTTCTAAATCATAGTAGATATTGCTCATTATCTCTTCATTACTTAGTTTACTCATATATTGAAATTGGATTATATTAATTAAATTAAAATTAAATTAATATTATCCAATTAGACTTTACTTTTAATACTCTGGCACTTTCTACTTTTTTCATGTCTTGATTTGTTAGAACTGTTGGCCATTGATTTTCCACAAATATTACATGTATAAGGTTTATTAAGTTTTTCTTGAAAGTATTTTTTTTATGATAATCCTTTTGATATTGTTTCTCTTTATTTTCTTTTGTTTCTTCGCTATCAGTAGGACTTGGCAACACATCAGCATCTGAACTTTTATAATGTCTTTCAATGTCATCAGCAAAACTACTATTCATAAATAACATATTCATAAAGTCATTATAATCATCTTCATCATGAATTCCTCCTAACAATCTATCTCTTCCATCATCTGAGTGTCTGCTATAGAATGGCATTTATCTTATAGAATAAAGTCGCTATTTCTTTAAGGCATTTTTACAAATTCTGCTATTTTAATTTTTATATTTTATTATTATTATTATTTTATTGTTTTTCTTTATTCTTATCTTTATCCTTATCTTCATTTTCACTTTCAGCATCTGTAGGAATAGGTATTTCTGTTGGTGGTGCTATTTCATAATTAGAATTTTCTTCTGATGACGCCTCGCCAGAGGCTCGCGAGCTTCGCGACGATGAATGAACAGTATGTGTTGAAGAACTATTAACAGTGATAGGTGGAGAACTATTAACGCTAATAGGCGGGGAAGTATTTAATTCAACTTCCTCACTAACATTTGTATTCAACCAATTCATTATAGCAGTTGCTATATCGTATGATGTTACTAACGAATTCATTGTTAAACTAACTAATAACTCTGAACCTTGAATTGTAGTTAATGTAGTGTGATATGTTAAATGTGCTACTATTTGTCCTATACTAAAACCCGTCCTCAACATAAATTCTATAATCCTCATCAAAATAAATAATTTCTTTCTATATTTATCAATATCATCATCCTTTTTATCATCATCATCATCATCGTCGTCATCATATAAATCAGGGTCATATGTAAATGCTAATGCTTCTGCTTCAGCCTTGGTTATCGGTTTGCTTTTGAAACTCTTTGAAGAACCGCCTAATATTTTTGTTTCATCATCAAAATTATAAGTTTGTGTCGCTTTATCATTTGGTAGGTCTGTTTGTGTTGCCTTGTTTTCTTTGTTAAGCGTTTGTGTTGCCTTGTCTGCCATCATAACTTCTGCGTTCATATATCTTTCTTTATTTTTATAATTCATTAAATCCATTTCATCAAAATCAAAATTATTCAATAACATATCTTTCTTGTATTTCTTCAATATAACTGTTGTTTTCATTTTGCTTGTGATTGCTTGTTTAAGCATTTCATCATAAGTAGGGCGTTTCCTTAACTCTTGCTTGTGGTTGTTAATCATTTTATATAATTATTGATAAAATTATGTAAAATTATCTATTTTTCCTTTGTTGCCTTGCCTTTTCCTTTCATATCTTTCCAATCGTTCAGTCTTTTTCTTAACAATTCATCATTTACTTCTGTTGTCCATTTTCCGCTGTTTATAAGCTTCTCCACCAGTCCAACTAAATAAGTTCTACCGGTTTCTTTTTTACCTTTACCTTTTTTCTTTGTGTTTGAATATTGTTGTTCCTGTTCTTCAGTAAGTCCTGTTCCTCTTAAATGTAATTGAAATAATATGTCTTCTTCTTTTACTGTGCTTCCCTTCCAATGGTTTATATCAGTTGAATAGTCAATAGTTTCCGTATGTGTTCTTGTTTGTCTTGCTGGTAATGTGGATGAACTGCCAGCGGTGTCCATTTTTTGCTCTATTCTTTTTTCTGCTTCTTTTATTTCTATTAGTTCAGGACTGTTTTTATCTTCGTCATCTAAACGTTTCAATTCCAATCTTGCTCTTGCTATTTGTAAATTTGAAACTCTTTTTGGTTCAGGACTGTCTTTATCTTCATCAATAAATCGTTTCAATTGCAATCTTGCTCTTGCTTTTTGTAAATTTGAAACTCTTTTTGGTTGTAAATCTTCCAATGGCGGTAAATCATCATAGTTGCTTGACTTTGCGGTTGCTACTGACTGCCAGTCATCTTCATCTAATTGTTTTGCTCGTTGTGCTCGTTGGTGTAGGTCTGCTTTTTGTTCACTACTAAGTCTTTTTGAAATTTGACTGATTTGTCGTTCGTGTTGTTCCTCTGCATCATCCATTGTGGCACTTAGTGTTTGTATTGAACCGTCTCTTAAATCATCCATTTCATCATCCTTCGATATATCAAAATATTTTGTTTGATTTTCTCCATCTACCATTGTTTTAAAGTGTTGCTGTCTCAAATCTACTGTATTATTATCATACACTGTTCCTAATGGACTATCACGAAAATAATAAGCGTTTCTGTCTATTACATCTCTTATATTCTTATATTTAAATTCTTCCTTTGTAATTTCCTTTATCAGTTCATTATAAGACGGTCTTAATCTCAATTGTGATTTTAATGTTTTCATCTGTGCATTGTCTAATCTCATTAGTATATTAAATTAATTAGATTATATTTATTAATCTAATTAATTAATTTAATTATTTTTTTTCAAAATCAAAATCTTGTCTTAATTGATTGATTATTCCTTTCTTCTTCTTAATCATTTCTGAATATGATTTACCTGTTTCACTTGATGGGTGATGTCTCAATTTTTCACTTTCCAACCTTTGGATTTCATTAAAATAAGCCTGTGCTTCTTCTTGATATCTTCTTCTATTTTGAAATACAGCATAATCTTTTTTAGCGCTATGACGTTCTAATTGTTCTTGTAATTCTTTAAAATATGTGTAATTAGGTTGGTGTGCCTTGTTGTCTCCTTCATAATAGTAATGTTGACTTGATTTATATTTATTCTTCTTTTTTGGTTTGTTTGTTTCAAAAACTGCTTTTCTATCAATAACATCACTGATATTAGGTTTGTCTTTATTTTGTGGTTCTGTTATTCTATTTACAACATTGTCATAAATTTCTCTACGGTGCATAAGCAATTGTTTTTTATCAATAATCATTATATAATAATAATTAGATTAAATAATTTTATTTGCTAAATTATTAATTTTCTGTTTATTTTTATTATCTCGTTCCATTTTAATATTATTGTAACGGTCTTTTGCAGTTTCAAACACTTTATTTGCTGTGCTTTCTATATGTTGTTTTAACCTTTCTTCAACTCTTCTTTCTATTTCTTGTTCATCAACTTTTGGAATATTATTTTTAACCTTTTCATATACATTATTCTCAAATTCTTTTGCTTGTGCAGGATGCATAATTTTTCTTCGAACAACTTTGTTAGGGTCTGGCTCTTTTTTAACTGGTATTCCATTACAGTTATGACGATATCTGAAAGTGTATTTTGTTAAATATTTTTTACATTTTGGACATTCCACTTTTTCAGTTGAGTATGTTTTAGATATTAATTCTTGTTTTGGTGGTTCGTCTATATTATTATCTGGTGTATTGTCTTTATTATTTTCTTCATTTATAATATTATTAGTTTCTACTTCTTTACTTTCTTCATTAATAATAGGTTCTTCTTTACTGTCTTCTACTTCTTTAGGTGCTTCATTATTTTCACTGCCTACATCTACTATTTCAATATTTTTAACCATATAATTAGTATATAATAAATATTTATATTAAAATATTTTAATATAATTGTATATAATAAATATTAAAATATTTATTATATGCTTTTCTAACCTTCAACAAATGTTAAACTAAAACTACTGTCTGCCCCATGTAAATCTACAGTTTTACCAAAACTATCAACATATTTAAAATGTAAGCGTCTTAAATGTCTCATTGAAACATCATTAGCGTCATTCATTAAAATCTCATTATCATAGATTACATTTCCAAATCCAGCAGTAATAGGAATTTTCTTTAATACGCGAGCAACTCCATAAGGTGCTAATTGATTTCCATTAGTTAAACTATCACTGGTTAAGTAAATATTTTTCATTGGTAATAAATTAACAAAACCACTAACGAAAGGGTCAGGTGCAAAATTGATTTTTTCAACAGTGTTTCCTAAAACATTGTTAATAGACATTGTGTGGCTTCTGTCATAATCAACACTAAAACCGTAGTTAGTTTGCAATTCTTTATCAGTATGAATTACGAAGAAGTAAGAAACATAATTAACAGTTATAGTTATAGTATTTGTTTTTAATGAATAACTACAACTAAAAAAGTCGCTATTTCCATCAGTTCCATTAGTAGCAGTATTTAATCTATTTTGTAATTCAGTTGCTAATTCACTGCCTACATAACTACCTTTATCTGGTGCTACAATAAAATAATATACTGGTGCTCCTGTTAATATTCCTCCTAATGTTAAATATAATCTATTATTTACATTTTCTTCAATAGGATAAATAGTATTAGGTAGTGATAATTCGTGGACGTATAGTTTTGTCTTTGCTCCTGTTTCTTGTGTTTCTGGTAAATCTATAACAAAGTCAGAAGTGCTTAAACTTTCATTTAGATTTCTATGTCGTGTGTCAATATATATTTTACGAAAGTTCATTATATTTATATTAATTAATTAGATAAAAAATATCAATAATTAATATAATGAAGAATAAATATTATTTAAAAGAAGGAAAATTAAAATCATACAATCCTCTTCATCAAGGATATAGTGAGATGTATAGAAAAATAATTAATGAAATTCAACAAGAAAAATCATTATTCAAACCTAAATATAATAATAATTTATCTGACACAGAAGGATTAAACAAAGCATATACAAATGGTAAAGGTTATTATTTGGATAATAAACTATATGTTGCTGGGACATTTGGTAAGTCTAATATTAAATCAAATATTAATGATATTTTAAGTGATATTACAATTCCATTTGGCTTAAGTTCATTCAGTGAAAGATATAGAGATATTAGCGATATACTTGATGAAAACCATAATATTAGTGAAGTTATTTCACATTCATTGGGTAGTAGTGCGAGTGCTAAATATTTAAAAGAAAATCCTGATAGAAATATTAGATTAACTACTTACGGTGCTCCTTTTATTTCAATGTCAAACAAAAACAATGACAACTACACAAGCCTAAGAAATTTTGGTGATATAGTCAGTATTTTAGATAGAGGCAGTATAACATCAAATAGAGGAGGTTTTAACCCATTAACAAATCATCAACACTCATTATATGGTGATACTGGCAAGGACGTATCAAGAAGCATTGAACCTGTAAAGGAAATTTTGTAGTCTTATATATAATGCCTAATAATGATATAAAAAATACTATAAATCCTAAAAAGAAAGTCAGTTATGATGACATTAAAAAGATTGTAGAAGATGAACGCGAACCTAATTATAAGGTTGAAAATAATAATATTAAAAATAAATCTAAAAACTATTAAATAAAAAATCTAAAAAAGAAGTTATAGATTATTCACACTTTAAAATAAATTAATTTAATAATAGAATAATATAATATTTTTCTATTATTAAATATATAAGTTATGGAAACATTAGATATTGAAGATGTCCTTGTTGAAAAGAATTTAAGATTTAAATTAAAAGATGGCGGTTCTTATGTCCGGTCAAAAGAAAGTAAAAACTTTTATCCTTCATCGGTTTCTACCTATACCGCTGATACAAATTCTGTAATTAGATTTAACATTACTGGACCACCTAATCAATGGTTGTCCTTACCATCACTATTATTAGGATTTACTTTAAACAACGCTGATAACACAGAAAATCACGAACTTAGACCAATTGATACAGCCGGTTTCTTTGATAGGGTGCGTGTGTTAATGGGTGATGTCATTGTATGTGATTTAAATTCTCTTTCTCGTGCAAGTGCTATGAAAGATGTATGAAAATGATCAGAAGAAAAAAGAATTGATGAAGCATTAGGTTTTGGAAATACTCTACTCAATCATGATGGACGGTTTTTAGTTTGTGATGCTACTGGAACTTCTACTACCCAAGCAGTAACTAGAAATGTAACCAATGGTAATTATAAAGGAATTAAAGAAGGTAAAAGTGCTAATGTCTATTTTGATTTAAATTTAAAATGTTTCAAGACTTGTGAAAACTGGATACCTTTATCTTATTGTCCAATAACAGTTGAATTATATTTAACAACTGATGTATTAAAACCAATTGTTAATAGAACAGGACTTTTTACTGATGCAAATACAAGTATCACTTGGTCAGTCACAAAACCTTTATTCAAAGGAAATGTCTATACTCTTGACGATAGCTTATATGCAGAGTATGCTAAAATATTAGAAACTGGTTCTCTTCCTATTACTTTTGAAACTGAAACACTACAAGAACAAACAGCATCAACAACAACTGAAATATTCACAACTATTGTCCGTAATGTGTCTAAATTAAATAAACTGTTTATTTCTTTTTCAAATGCGACTCAAAAGGGTTATGTAGGCGGATACGGTGAATTATTGAAACCATATAACTTTATGTATCATCCACTGGCACATGTAACAGGTGATAAAGGACGTTATGACCCAGAGCATGATTTATCCGCTTCTTTGATAATCGGTAATCAAGTTATTCCAAGTCAAGAAATTCAAGGTGTCCGTGAAGCATACGCCCATCTAATGCATTGTTCTGATAAACCAATGTTAGTTAGTGCAGAAGATTACAGGTCTCACGCTTTTATGTATGGGTTTAATTTGCAGAAATTAGAAAGTGCAAATTATACTGGTATGAACCTTAAAAATAATTCAAATATGGTTGTTAAAATAAAAGCGTTGGAGGGTTCAACATTATATAGCGCTCCTGGTAAAATGGCCGAGAGAATTTATATGCTCTTGGTTCATGAGTGCATTCTTGAAATCCGCTCAAATTCTGTATCATTTTATGATTAAAATAAAAAAATATGATATTATTAATTTTCTAATTAATAATATAATATTATGAGCAAAAACTTAATGAATATCTTTGATATTACAGCAAATAGAATTAGGCAAGTAAAAGATGGAGCAGTCAATGATATAGAAGACCTTTACGCGAGTAAATCTGACATTCAAACAGTATTAGATAGTAAAGCAGACCAAGCAGATACTTACACAAAGGAACAGATAAACGCTAATTTTTATGATATAACTGAAACATATGACAAAACAGAAATTAATGTATTATCAAATAATATTAGTTCAAATTCTTTTTTAATAGGTAATCTGACAATAACTTCAAATACAAATTTTAATAATATTTCATTAAATACAAGTTTAATAAATAATTTAAATTCTACTATGACAACTAATTTTAATAATATTTCTTCAAATACTAATTTAATTAATACAAATTTTAATAATATTTCATTAAATACAAGTTTAATAAATAATTTAAATTCTACTGTATCAACTAATTTTAATAATATTTCATCAAATACTAATTTAATTAATACAAATTTAATAATATTTCATCAAATACAAATTTAATAAATAATTTAAATTCTACTGTATCAACTAATTTTAATAATATTTCATCAAATTCTCATTTAATATCTCAATTACAAACAGGTTCATTTGATAGTAATTTATATTACAATAAAATAACAACTAATAATTTATTAACAGATAAATTAAATACATCAGTATTAAATAATACATTAATTCATAATATAACAACTACTTCAATTTTCAAAATAGCAAATTTTGGAAATTATAATAATTTCTTTGAAATGTATAATAATTATTTTGATTGCTACACATATGGAAATTTAAGTGGAGCAACTATGTTTTTGAATCAAAGAGGTTTTGGAGATGTAGAAATTAATAATTCTTCAACTTTTCAAAATGATAAAATATTATTAAATCATAATACTACAATATTATCTAATTTACAAGTATCAGGTGTATTTTCTTGTTCATCTATTTTAGATATAACAGGTTCTGATAGTAGATATGTTTTACAGTCAGATAATTTAGCAGGATTAATAACAGGAAATACAAATACAATTAATTCAATAATTACAAATGATAGTGCACAAGATACAGTAATAAGTCAAAAATTAGACAAAGTTAATACAACATTACAGACAGTGAATTCGCCATTAATACTTAGTTTAACAGATAATACTAATCCAATATTTAGAATCCAGGACGCAGTTAGTAACCAAAGACTAGAGTTTAAAAGAGGTTGTCAGTTAGACTCTTATCAAGGTTTACAAGGGGCAACTCCTTATCGATTATGGCTAGGATGGAATACAGGAGATGTTATTATTGGAAGACCTAATAATGCTTCAAGAATTACAATTAATGGTAATGTTCATACTTCATATAATTTTGCGCAGATGCACGGAACATCATATTTTGAAGGTTGCTGTTTATATGAAAGGAAATTTATTTACAAATAATGATTTTTCAACGGATATTAAAACAAAAATAGATAATATCAATACTTCAATAAATGGATTAGAACCATATTTAGAAACATATACACCAGATGCAATAGAAGGTTTTTATATGCATCATCCTAATTTTGTTTCTCTTTCTGTTGGCGATATTACTAATGCCAGTAACCAATATATGATGTGTGATGGATTAGTTAATAAAACTATTTTTAGTAAACCTATTGACGTGTTAGGTAATATTTATACAAATGCTGATGTTAATTGTGATAATGTTAATATTGATACTGGTGGTAAATTAACAATTGATACTAACTGTGAATTATATAAATTCGTTAGTGCTTTTTCATCTTTTGATATGAGGAATAGTGATGCTAATTCTTCAATTAGGTTCATTTGCGGAGACCCCGCTGTTCAATCTAATATAGTTGGAGCAGTTAATATTTCTACTGGATGGACTTTCAACACTTCTACTGTTGATGTAATGGGTAATTTATTTGCTGATGATGTTTATGTTAAAACTAATGGAGCATTAAGAAGCAATCATATAGCACCTAATGGAGGAACATTAGTAACTGTTGACACTAATATGGCAATACAAAATGCATATTTAGCAACTAATACCATTCAATCATTCGATTTAACAACGGTTTCATTTTTGAATAATATTTCAATGACTACTGGAACTGATATTAAAATGGGAACAAGTGAAATATCAACTTATCATGATGGAACTAATTTATCTACAATTGATGTAATATTCAGAACATCAAACACAGCTTTTAGAGTTTCAGATGCTTCAAGTACACCTTCAGTTTTATTATCTATTGATAAGACATTTGGAGCTACCATTAATACTGGAAGTTTTACAAATAATGCTTTATCAACTTTTAATGAAAATGTAACAGTTGCAGGAACGAAGAAATTATTGTGTAATTTAATTGAACCATCAACAGGAACTAATATAGATTTAACAGCAACAACAGTAACCATCAACGGAACGTTTGTGGATTCATCTGACTCAAGATTGAAATCTGATATAGACAATATCAAATCTAATTGTATGAATGTTATTAAGAAATTTAAACCGAAGAAGTTTAAAAGACACGATAGAAATGATGGCGGTAAAACTCATATAGGATATATAGCAGATGAAGTAATAAAGGCAATCCCGAAAGAATTTGAAAATGTTGTTAGTAAAGACAGAGAGTATTTAGGATTGAATTATTTAGTTTTACCCGTGTTAGTTCATAAAGCAGTATTAGAATTAAATGATAAAGTAGATAAACTTGAAAAAGAAATTAAGGAATTTAAAAAAGAAAAAAAATAAATAATTTAAATATATAAATATATAAATATATAAATAATTAAATAAATAATTAATATATCTAGATATATATATGGACATTGACAGAAAAGTTAAAATAGAAGTATTATTTAAGAATGATAGTATGAGAGAAAAAACTTGTTATTGTGGTTGTAAAATTACTAAATTAAATAAAGATGAATTTACATTAGATAAATGTAATAATAAAGAATGTGATTTTAGTCATTCTAAATTTGATGAAAAAATTAAAGAATTAAAAAGACAAAGAAGAGAAGAGGAATTTGACAGACGAGTGGTGAAGTGTGATAAAATATGTGCTCCTTTTACACTGTTGTTTTGTTGGCCTATGCTAATTCCTTTGCATATTTATCATTGTATGGCATATCTTTGAATATTTATTATTGTATTATATTATAATCTAAATAATAATATATAATGGGTAATTCAAATAGTAATGTTGAAACTTCATCTATTGATAAAATTAATGATATTGATATAGAAAAATTAGATTTAAGTAATATTGATAAATTACAGTTGAAAGCAATTAAGCAAGTGAGTGAACGATTAGAAAAACTAGAGGCAACTAAATGTGACAAATTAATATATAAATTACCTGCTCTCAATCTCTGTTCGTATTCATTATTTTGAATTTTAAATTAATAATATTACAAAAAATATATTAATATTATTAATTTAAAAATATTTATAAAAGTCATCATTGATGACTTTAATAGTTATTTTTTTTTACTTGTAATGAAATAAAATTAACCATATTATCATTATACACTAATTCAATTTCATAAAGATATTTATTAAGATAATAATAAATATCAAATAAATTATTTGATGTTATAGTACGAAAACGATCTTGATTCAAACATTTAGATGATGTAGATGTAATAATTAACCCATATTCAATTAATAAATTTAATGGTGTATATATTTTATGTAATTTATCTAACTCACTTAAATTAAAAACATATGATAATCCATTATTAATATTGATATTATCAATTTCAAAACAATCTAGGTTATTTAATTTGTAAGACTTATATACTGGTTTATATTTATTAATATAATTTTTAACAATATTACTATTTTTTATTTTTAATAATTTAACATCACCTAAACTATAAGATAATACTATATTTTTAATCTCTATTGGTAAATCATAAAATAGCATATAATATTAATATATATTTAATTATTTAATTATTTAATTATTTAATTAGTAATTTTCAAATATTGAGAAAACTTTTTCATAAACATTTTATCTGGATTCTTTTCTAAAAGGTTAATATATAAAAAACTATGCGGTTCATCAGTGGCAGTCTCATATATTTTATAAATTAGTTTCTTGCTTTCATGTAAATTATCGCTTCTAACAATTGCTGATAATTCATCTTGCAATATTTCTATCTCTTTAAAATTTCTAACTTTATAATAAAACAAATGACTTATATTTACTCTAATAATTGGTGGTACGGTTGATGATTTTTGAAGACTTACAAGTGTTGATATTCCACTATGACGACCTCTACAAAATAAAGAATTTAACAATTTGTTATTTCTTGTTATTGCTGGATTATCAGATACATCATCCAAAATTACCAAAATATTAAATAATTTCTTCGTTCCTTGTTTTTTCTGGTATTCAATTATTTTATTTTGAGTTTCTATAACTCTTTCTAAATCTTCAACATTGAACTCATCCCACCAACACGGTTCTTTATCATTATCTACTTTCAAACCTTCTTTAATGTATTTTTTAACAGGCAACCAAATACTATCTAAATTTACAGATGGAGACCAGATAAAAATTCTTTCAAATGCTCCTCTATAAATATCAAGTATCATTGATACAAGTAAAGTTGATTTTCCACTTCCAGATGGACCGACAATCATAGCTCTCATTGGCAATTTAGGGACGACCTCATGCTTACTTTGCTTAAAGTCATATTTGATTTCATCAATTGGTTTTACATCAGGCATAATAAAAATAATATTATAAATACTTATAAATAAAAAAAATATATAATATAATTATATCATAATGGCTATAGAATCTATTGATTTAAGTGAAGTGGCTAGTATTCGGAGGATATATAAATTTGGTGATGTCTTAGTTCCAGATACTGTACAAATATATTATGATACGATGTTATACTTTTTATCTGGAATTAAAAATTATAATATCGTAGTATCCAAGTCCGCAATTGAAAATGACAATAACCTAGATTTTAATTTTAGAAAGTTAGTAAATTTTATGAAAGATTATTCTAATATATATACAGATGAAATGATAAATAGTGTACAAGAAGTTATTAATAATAATATTCTAGATGTTGATATGCTAACTGCACTAAAACTTACTAAAGCTAAAGAAAATAATTTAAATAAATATTCTATTTAATATTAATGGACGCGAGGAACGAGCCTCGCGTGCTAACGCGACCATCATTATGTTATGAGTGGCGGTGAATAACATAATGGAACAGGTTTCCATTGCTTCAATCAGTAAGCATTGAAGCTAATTAGTTTGTATCTCTCTCGCGTGCAATGAAAACCCCAAGTGCTGTGCCCCACCAATAATCTATTATGCATGAAAATAATAAGATTAATTGAAAATAATTTATCTTATTATTTATATGACAATTATCCATTGCAATTGTGGTAAAACTTATGATGACAAATATTTATTTAAACATCTAAATTCAAAACATCATCAGAAATTTGTAGAATATAGATGGAATAAAGACGATACAATGAAAAAACTTTACAAGAAAAGAAAGACAGAAATAAAAAATAATTTATCTTATTATTTAATATGAAAAGGAGTTATTCAGATTATATTAATATAATAGATGAAGTAGAAAATATAGAACAAGTACTAATAACTGATAATAGATGTAAAAAAATATGTTATTTTATTTTAGAATTAATTAAGTTTTTGATACAATATATTAAAAATATAAATATTAATATAAATGCCAAAAAAGAAAAACAAAAAGAATAAGACAGGTTTAAGTGTTTCTTCAACAGAAGATAGCGGAGAAATTGTTAAAGAAACATCAGTATTTGAGATTGCTTGTCCTATGTGCAAAAAGATGTTAGAACTTAAAAATGAATTAGAAATAAAAAATAATAAAACATGTAAATGTTCATGTATTCCAACAAGTTTCAAAATAAGTAAAAATGATAAGAAAATGAGTATTGATAAAACTAAAGACAGTATCAACTTAGAAACTGATGTCCATAGTATAACTTTTAAATTTGGTAGGCAAGCAACACCAACCGATAATAATGAAAACGAAACTCAGGAAACTGTTAAACAAATCATGAAAAATTAGTATTTAAAGAGTAGATTTAACATAATTGCACTTTATAAATATAAATAAATAAATATTTAAATAAATATCTAATTATTTATATAATCATAATGCCAACTATGAATGGACAAGACCATAGAATTATAACTTTTGACGATGAAGAAATTAATGATATATTCGATGGTGATAAAAACTTTGCTAGACAATTGAGTATAGAATATTTTTATTGGTTAGATGCTAAATTTAACAATAAATATTTTATGAAAGGTATAACTAAACCAGATAAATTTGATAAAATGTTGAAGTTTTTTGAAATTACAGGTAACGATGAAGGTTTAATAAAATTGAAAAATAAAATTGGTGAAAGACTCTTAGAATATAATTTATTTACATATATAACATTAAATTATTCAGGTAAATTATATAATAAAACGTATAATTAAATAAATAATTATCTAAATAAATATATAGTAATGTCTGAAAATGAGAATTATCCTATTAATGATTTAATGAAGAAGATAACATTAATTGGTAAAAATATCTAAACCTTAAATGATATGATTAAATCCATTGATGACAAAATGAAACCAGTTGAACGCAATGAAGATAAAGAAAAAATCGAAAAGATATTTCAAGCAAAATCTATAGGAAGACCAACGGGTGATTATCCTACAAAGCAAAAGAAATACTGTGATATGTTGAATACAGGAAAAATCAAACAACCAAAGCAACAAACATTAGAGTTTTATAAAATTTCAAAAAACGATGATGGAGTATATGTATTTTTTGAATAATTAAATCTAAGTAATTCTAATAATATGAATTTATTAGAATTATTTAGCAAGAAGACCTATATAAAATACCTAGTAGTTTGATATTGGAAACTTTGATGAGTTTGACATTTCCTGAGTGGTTTCCAATCAAGAAACTTTGGTTTCAGATTTTGGAAATTGGGATTTCCTAATTGGAAACTGGTATTTCCTAATTGGAAACGGGTATTTCCTAATTGGAAACTGGTATTTCCTAATTGGAAACTGGTATTTCCTAATTGGAAACAGGACATTTCAGAGTGGTATTTCGGATGAGGAAATAATACATGTTTAGTGGTGTTTCCATTTTGGAAATGGCTTTTTGGAACAGGTGTTTCCGTTTTGGAAATGGCTTTTTGGAACAGGTGTTTCCGTTTTGGAAACGAGGGTTTCTGAAATGGAAACGAGGGTTTCTGAAATGGAAATTGCTGACAAGTTAAATGAGGTGCTATTCACTGAAGATAATGATGTTGGAAGAAATAGCTGATTTTTATGTTTAACCCATAATTCTCAACCATACTATAATTATCACATGTAAAATATTATATGTTATAATTGTAATATATTTATCGTTTGTAAAGATTGAATTATTATAATTTGCTTATCTCTTTCAAAGTGCGTTGTTTAGACTTGGCATGCTTCTTCAATTTTTTTCGTGCTTTGGCTGTTTGTTTTTGTTTTGTTTGATACTCTTGTGATATTTTTTGTTGGTATGTTGCTTTGTTTTTTGTTGATGTGTGTTTTTGAGTTTGGGTTCTTTGATGATTTAGAGTGTTGCTGTTTTGTTGGTATGCTTGTTTGAATTATTTAATGTTGCATGCTGTGATTAAATATTTTTGTTGTTGGTTGTGATTATTTATTTTGTTTGCTTGTTGTTCTGGATTTTGTTTTCTGTTTGTTGTGTTGCTGTTGGAGAAAAAATAGTAGAAAGAATAATTCTTTGAATTCTCCTTTTACTATTTTTTGGGGGTTGGGGGGGGGGGTTCACGGCCTGGAACATATATACTTTAGAGCCTCCGGCTCAGTCCGCCGACATTGTCCTCTCCCTTTTCTCCTTCTTCCTCTCTTGCTTGTCTCCCTTGTGTGTTCTGTCGTCCTCTCTCCCTCCCTCTGCTCCCATCCTCCCCATCCCCCCAAGCCTCTCTCTCCCCACTCTCCCTCTCTCGTATGTATGCATGTATGTACATGTATGTATGTATGTATGTATGTATGTATGTATGTATGTATGTATGTATGTATGTATGTATGTATGTATGTATGTATGTATGTATGTATGTATGTATGTATGTATGTATGTATGTATGTATGTATGTATGTATGTATGTATGTATGTATGTATGTAGGTATGTATGTATGTATGTATGTATGTATGTATGTATGTATGTATGTATGTATGTATGTATGTATGTATGTATGTATGTATGTATGTATGTATGTATGTACGTAATGTAATGTAATGTAATGTATGTATGTATGTATGTATGTATGTAATGTATGTATGTAATGTAATGTAATGTATGTATGTATGTATGTAATGTAATGTATGTATACATGTATGTAATGTAATGTATGTATGTATGTATGTATGTAATGTATGTATGTATGTATGTATGTAATGTATGTATGTAGTATGTAATGTATGTATGTATGTATGTATTATGTATGTATGTATTAGTATGTATGTATGTATGTATCCTTGCACTTCCCCTTTGCTCCCCAGTATTTCCCGCAAAAAAAACACGGTTTTTCCAGCGTTTTCGCAAAGAGGACGTCCCAAAACATTGAGTTTTTCCAGATTTTCGGCAAAAGGATGCAGGAAGCCCAAGCCAGCAAAAAAGCCGGCAGGGGGAATCGAGCCTGGGACCCCTGTTTTGCGACACCGGCTCCCCGAAGACTACGTTTAGTGGAACGTCATCAAATTGCCGCGCGGTACGTGGGGGACCCCCCCCCCCCCAAAAACCTACGTAATAGACGTCGGGCGGGGGGGGGTTAGGGGGGGGGTTATCCTCTATCCTCTAGTAAGTATCCGACACGCCGAGCAATGTCGGCGGATATATATATATATATTTCTGTTGTTCTGGTTCGTTTGCTCGATCCCAGGGGTTCGACCGAGCTGCTTGGGTTCATTGTTTTCCGCATCAAGCCTGAGAAGAACGCAATGATCGTGGCCCAGCTTGCCGTGCCAGAGGACCCCGATAACTTGGGGCCCGATTTTCCGTTTCTTTTTTGGTGTGTGAGGGACGAAACGATGGGCGGCTCATCTGTTTTTTTTGGGCGAGGGGAGCCCACGAAACGAGTGGTTTTCCTTTTGGTGTCCCTTCAAAGCCTACCAAAACGGGTACCCTCAACAAAAGAACACGCACATGGCACAATTCCATGATTTTGGTTTAGTTCTCCCAGGTACTTACCCATATGAAGGGAATTGTGCCATCTGCTTTTACTGTGTTGTACCAGCCTTTCCTCTAAACCCGCCTTTTTCGCCGTCCTTTTGGCTTTCAAATCAACACCAACCCTGAAAGGGGTGGGTTCTGCACTAAACTTCTCAAACAAAGGGTTCTCTATGTGTGCAAGGGTCTCTAGCTTCAACAATTGCATGCATTATCATTGTCATGACTTGGTTTGGCTTCACGTATCCTCAGATCCCATTCCAAGTATGTAGCTTCTTATATTTGGCCTAGGGTCCAGTTCTGAGCTGATTCCTTTTCACCGTGGCGTGGGGCAGAGGCACCGTGCAAAAGTTTAGGGCGGCCCCAATTTAGGGTCTGGGCATGAGGAGGGCAGGGAAACTGATGGGAACAACACAGATCTCAGATGAGTCACGCCCTCAAGACCCAAGTGATTGGAGGGTGAGGGACAATCCCAGCCATGGATGCGGACCTACACCTTCTTAATTCTTGAAGCATGGTTTTAGGTAGACCAGTTCAATACTCATGGGTTTTGATTATGACTCAGGTAACTGCAATGAAGTTGGAAGACGCCATGAAGGTGGCTTGGGGAGCAGGGTGCTAAAGAATCCATCCTCAGTTTAGCCTAGAATAACCCTCGAGGGCAAACAAAAAGGCAGCGCCAGTCGCTCCCATTACAGCTCCACCTGAAAGGATTAAAGGAATCTTCTTGACCCTCCCCGATTGACACGAGGGGATTACCGCTTCTGACATTTTTGTGTTGCGCTCCTTTACTCTTTTTACGACAGTTCTGGAAGTTGGGGCCTTTTCAATGGGCTGGTATCGAGAATTCTCCTGAAGTGACAAACAAGGCAGACGTAAGGAGGCCCACTTTGGTATCACTGCACCATTTCGTTCCTACCTTTTCCCTTTACCTTACTTAGGTCTCCTCCCCAAAAGTATTCTATGGCTTAACATGGAACCTGAGGTTCGGGTTGTCCTAAAAGACAGTTTTCCTTTTCAAGGGGCCGGGTCCCTGTCAAGTTCCATGTTAATTGGTGGGAGGATAGGCCAAGAATGACTCAGAATCTGCAGATATCACTTTTCTGCGAACCCTACATGTGTGCCAGCAGCCCCTCTGAAGGGGCTGTAGAATTCCTTGGGGGCAGAATCAACCAGTCCCAACCTGCCTTGACCTCTTCCCCCCCTTCCCCACCCGCCTTCTTCCCCCGAACCCCACCAATCCCCCCACCAACCACCCACCAACCACCCCACCAACCACCCGACCCCCCCCCCCCCCGCTGCAACCCCCACCCCCGGCGCAGAGGAGCACCGGCGGTTTGGCTTCGGCAGCACGCTGCTGAAGTGCCTCATCGCTGAGGCCAAGCGGCTCCCGGAGGCCCCGCTTCCGCCCGGTTTGGGACCTGCGCCCAAGGAAAAGCGCCGATCTTTCGGGTTGGGTGACAGGGTTGAACCACGTGTACTTTCAAGGAGCTTCTACTTGAGGCACCCCAACTTGAAGAAATCAACGCACACAATTCGGGAGAAGTGTCTAGTTGTGTGTGAAATTTAGCTTGCTTGTTTGTGTTCTTGTTGCTTGCGTGCTTTGGGAAGTCTCCGTCTTTTCCTAGCCTGAGTGAGGTTTAGGTATGGACTCCTTGAAGTTTTCCTCCTGCAGCAGGCATACCACCAGTGAAGAGAGCCAATCTTCTTGTCGCCAGGTCCACACGGTCGGGCTTTCGTCGCTGCCCTCTGCAGTGAAGTTTTACAGGCGCCACGGCTTCAAACTTGTACAGCGTTTGCCCAATACAGAGGACACGGTAACTGACCAGTTCTTTATGCAGCTCAAGACACCGGGCAAGAAGAAGTGACTGGGTTGGTTGCTCGATTGTTTAGTCGTTGAAAAAAATGCTACCCTCGCACCAATTACCATGGAGCCTGACAGGGACCACCTCTTCTTGCCGGGCCTCTTGCAAAAAAGGCCCCGATGTGCGACATCACTTGACTGGAAATCTGTTCGAAGGCTTAGGGATCAAACTCCCAATCAGATTGGAGCAAGCAATGATCAGATTGTTGGACTGTTGACCCTGGCACTGGGGATGGAGTCGTCCTGCACTCAAGCCGCCAGTGTGACACGCACATGCGCAAGCAAGGATCGGTACGGTTACCTGGTTACCTGGCTGACCTTTTTTGGGGCGAAGGCGCAGGTTCTGTTTTTACCTACCAAACACGACTCACAAAGCAGGAGGTGTTCATGTTCATTTACCCCAGCCAGTTACACCTCTCGGCTGGTGCAAGAGTTTATCCATCACCACCGCCTGTGGTTTGGGGCCTTTGCAGGGGCTCGAAAATTCGCCCCTTTTCGGCGGCACGCGCCCGCCGAAGACACTCTCTCGCCGGTTAGTCCGGCCGAGGAATGGGGATTGCATGCTGTGAGTCGGTAGCGGGGGGCCAAAGGCGCAGCCTTCGTAAGTCTCTCCCTTGCTTTTCCTGGCCTTTTTCCCAGGTTGCTCGCCGACTTTTCCCGGAACTCAAGGGGAGCATGACAGATCTCCAGGGTGTTTTGCTCGGTTTGAGATGCTTTCGGGGATAATTACGAGGATGCCCACTTTTTGCGAGCAACCCTGTTTGCTGGCCTCGCACGGCCGCTGTAAGCGCTCCTTTTCGAGCCCTGCGAAACCGCCGAGACACGGCGAAACAGCCGCGTCAAGAACCTTGCCACTGGGGTGTCGCTTCTGGGATCTGCTGGGAAGAAGGCGACCCCCATGGGTGTCCTTTTGGATCCTGTTGAAAATCCAACAATGCCAAACTGGTCTCAGTTTGGTTCTGGTCGTCCAGTATCCAGTGCACGTTTTTTTTTGCCTCAAAAGGGACACCTATGGCGGACCCCTCGAACTGGAGTTGGAGAATTGTGGTAGTACCACACGGGGACAGCGAACAACCAAAACGGCGAGAGCGAGTTGCCGCGAGTTGCCGCGAGTTGCCGCGAGTTGCCGCGAGTTGCCGCGAGTTGCCGCGAGTTCAGGGGGTGGGGGTGGGTTTTATGGGTTCACATTGGGAAAGTTCAGACGAGAAGGAGGGGAGCCATTCGTTTGGGCTGAACTTGAGAGATGTGCGTGTAATGTTACAATAGCAAAGCGATCTGAAGGGTGGTCATGTTGAGAGATGCGCCATCCCGATCCCACCCGCAGTCAACTCTACTAGACAACCATGGGCGAGACATCAATGCTCGCTATTCTTTGATTGTAATTGTAAGTCCCGCGCAAGAGACGTTTTGCGCACACATTGTGACATGTGTTTGACAACTTTACCCAGTGCTTCCAGCTATCATGATACTGGGCAACGAGGTATTTGCAACCTCTAGCATTTACATGATGCCTTGTGTCTGGTTTCCCTGTCAGAATTGTAGCTGGAAAGCACTGGATGAAACAAATCAGCTTTGGATTTAGGTTGCCATGAGGCTGGACGCCACAAATTTGCTGCTGGAGGAACTCCAGGAATGCTGGTTGATCGGCGTGGATTTGGGCCAGGGATCCTGCCAGGTTGACACGGGTTGAGCAGATGTCAAGAGTACTCGACAACTTCGAGTTTGAGAAGGGCTCATTCCACCATTTTCCCGAAAAGCAAGATCTCTGCTGTCAACCCCACATCAATCAGCCAGGTGGATTCTTTTGGAGGTTGTTCCTCCAAAAAGCCTTCTGGGTCCCCTCTCAACCCGGGTTTACCCAAAATTGTTCCACCTGCTTACTGCGTTGCCATCTGCTTCCGTGCCTTGCAATTTGCAGCTCGAACCAGAGAATCCGCGCGCGGATTCGCGAGATCGCCTCACGAGCGTGTGGCGCGCGCGCTTCTCGCGCCGCGGGCGCGAGCTTTTGGATGGCAGAGGAGGAGACCAAGACTCAGTCTGAAGGTTCCACGGAGGTGCCGGAGGCGCGCGGGATCCTTTGGGTCTTCTTTTTTGCCGGGAAAAAAACGGGAAAAGTGTTGCAGGTGGTTTCCTTCTTGGCACCCGGACTTCTAGTAGCGTCCGTTTTTTTTCTTGGTGAGCGCGACAGATTCAAAGGGGGCTTATGGAACGTGAGTTTTTCCGGTTGAAGCGTTTACGGGCCGCGGCTACGTGCCAGATTTTGGGTACTGGGCAAATGGCAAACCGCGGAAGCACCCAGTTTGGAGGTTCCATATCCTTAAAAAAGACGAGCCATCCTCAAAAGAACGGTGAGCTGAGTTAGGGGTATCAACAACCTTACCGTAAGGGTTCCTTAGGGAGCCATTACAAGCCAAGGAAGCGTTTCCAAGCGTACTAGAAGGGAGTCTCACATGGATGTTTTTTTTTTTGGGGGGGGACCTTGGTTTTTCTTTTGGCTTTCCTTCAAGCCAAACCCAAAAAGGGTACCCTCAAAATAAGACAGACCCATATGGTGTTTATCCATCCTAAACCCAACACTACCCTGTAGATTAGCATGGAACGGGCTCCCCGAACAGGGTCTCTCCAGTGCTACTGCTTTCCGGGGTTGCTACACGACTTATGTGCGACATTCGCCCACGCGAAAACAACTCAGACTAGAAACTCATTCAGCCTTCGACATCAGAATGCTCATCCTGGACTGAAACCTATACACAACTCGATGCATCCAGCGGATAAGTATGAAATTTGGCATTTCAATCCCAGCCCAAACAAACAATGCCCACAAACAAAACCAAGCAACACCCCCTCACCTCCCGGGGTTTCAACTCGGATGTTGAAGCAGGCTTGCTGGTGCGCTAGGTAGGGAATGAGCGTGAATGAACCCAGGCTTTGGTCCCCTTGAAGGAAACCACCAGCAAGGGATGGTTTATTTCGGGGTCATGAGCCATGTCTCATTCCCTGCCCATCGAACGCAGCAAGTGGGGACCCGCCAACACTTTCTTCAGAGCTTTCCTTTTGGGTTCCCTTCAAAAAATACCGCACGCCCTTCTCGGGGTCATTCCCACCAAGAACAGGGCTGTGGGAAATGGAATCCACTTCTGTGATGCACGCAGGGCTTCCCAAACACAGACTCCCCGTATACAGGGGGAGACTCTCGAAGGTGTCACAGGAGTGGTTGGAGAAACCCCGAGTGATCCCACGAGCCCTTCCTTTCGGGTTCCCAACACTTTCTTACCCAACTTTCCTCTTGGGTTCCCTTCACGCGTTGTTTTTTTCTGTACCGCGAGCCCTTCCTGGGGTTGTTGACGTGTTTGGGGTTCCCACAACCAAGGCAGGTCTCCGGAAAAAAAGAAGAGAAAGCATGTTTTTTTGGTTTCGGGGGTTCCCATCACCAAGACAGGCCCCCGAAAAAAAGAAGAAACACAAGAAAAGAAAAGAACAGAAGAACAACAAGAAAAGAAAGAAACCACAAAACCCTTCCTTTTTTAAAATAGGTTTTTGGGGTTCTCACAACCAAGACAGGTCTCCTCAGGAAAAAGAAGAAGCCGAAGCACTCGCTCGAAGGACGAGAAGCTGGAGACCCTCGAGACCGTCGAGTCGCCGGAGGCGGAGGCGTGGGAGACCTTGCTGTGGCTGGACTTGAAGCCCGCGGCTGAGCGGGCGGACCCTAAGCGCCTGGGCGCAAGGGGTCCGGAGGTGCGGCGCTGTTCTGGGCCTGGTGGTTTGTTCAGGAAGCCAAAAGGGAAAAGCCGGGCATCTTGTGGCTTTGAAAGGAAAAGCCGACAGGAACACGTATGTTTGTTTACCTGGTGTTGCAACAGGAACACTGGAAACCACTTTTTCTTTTGTGTGGGGGGAACCCATGTTGAGCTGCCAGGAAACCTTTGTGCAAAGCTGCGCCCACGGCTCCACCAAATCCAAGTGGACCCTAAAGCGGGGGGAGGGGGGGGGCATACGGGTGGACACAAGCATCGCGTGGATTCTGCGAAAACCAATGCGCTCAAGAAGGAGGTCGCAACAAAGTCCCAAACTGTCCCACCCCACGCATTCTTTTTTCTTCAGGGAAGGTAGTCTTCCATCCGATCGCTTTTCAGCCAGGATTGAATGGAGCAACTTGGTGATTCTAAGGGACTAACATGGGTGTGTCTTTTTTTAAATTGGTAGCCAATCATTTTGGGGGTTTGAGAGGAAACCAAGAGGAACGCCGAGGCCATTTTGGGGGATCCAACCTCAAAACAGACACCGAAGTCTGTTTTGCAGCCCCTGGCAACCAAAGATCCTTGCGATAGGGTTCGGCCCAGTGGCCGCTGGTTCCTGTCAAGGGGGGAATGGTCACGAGGAGTCTTCAAGGAACCATGTCTTTTACCAAATGCTGGAGGTTTGCCAGCTGAGGGTTGATCAATATTTCTGACCCCCAAATGAGCTCGCATAGCTTTTCCCCCAATTAGTGGGAAAGGTTTACTTTTTTGGCGGTTACTTGATGGTCATCCCATGTAAAGAACCTTTTGAATCACCCCCCAAGTTGCGATTGGCATGTGTCAAAACTGGGGGTCGCCTCGTCTCAAGAGACCAACAAGAAACAGTGGACAAGTCCAACTTTTGAAATTGTTTTCTCAGGTTACCGCCGATTTTGTGCAACCAACGCAGAAACGGTTGCGAACCATTTTTTCCGCGTACCCACATGCACATATGAGCATTGTGGTAAAACTCCCGTTGCGGGTTGGTAAAACCAACACAAGCCAAATGAACGAAATAATTGTAGTCACCATACAGGGAATCTCTATTTGGTAGGCCTTATTGTCTATGCCAAAGGAGTTCTTAGAACACTGCTCATGTGGAGTTGTCTTTCTTTGACTTTCTTTGAGGGGGGGGTGCACTCCCTTTAGTGTGCAGCGTATGATGTGTCGGAGTTTTACTGTGGGAGGAAAAGGTGGAATTGGGTTGTGTTGTAGTCTGTCTTGCTGGTGCTCAGCAGGGAATGAGGGAATCACCTATAAACCATCCCTTGTAGTTTCCTTTCAGGGAATCCCCAGGTTCATTCCCTCATTCCCTACTGAGCACCAGCAAGCTGTTTACTTGGCAATTTAGTTGGTCTGCATTGTGTGCCCCTGCCTCTAGTATGGAGACAGCAGCTTCGACAGCTGGGTTCGGTCGCGGGTTCGGTTTTATTTGTTGCCCCCTGCATTTTGAAGCGCTTTTGCTTGACATTTGGATCGCCTTTTGCCCCCAACCATAGTTCCAGAAGCCACCTGGAGCTCTTGACAGCTCTTGAAGGTGTCCCGTCCCATTTGCAAGTAGGATTAATTCTCGCTGGGCGAACAAGTAGTGATGAGGTGGGGGCAGTGGGAGGGAGAGGGGGAGAGGGATGGAAAAGAGGTGCAGTGTGCATCCGGTCCTTAGCCTTTTAGCTGCTTAGTTATTTTAGTGGTTAGGTTTTCGTATCCAACCAACTAAAAGTTAGTCACTTTTAGCAAGGGATCTGAGAACGGACAGCCCGCATATATATATATATATACACATATATATATATATATAACCTGGAGGTTTATTAGTGACCCCCAAATGCCCCATTGTAGCTCTTCCGATTTAGTGAGAACACCCTCTTTCTCGTGGTTTTCCAGTAAGGGGCACGCAACCGGAAATCGTTTTCCGGCCGCCTTTCGAATTCTTGAAGCATGGTTCTGGGCACCATTTTTGGTGCCAGGCTTTGATTGTGACTCATGTTGAGCCCGGATTACTAACCCCCCGGTTGATGTTGATTGGGGTGATTGACTGGTTTTAGTGATCCACTTCTTCACTTCTTGGCCATAGGTGTTCTTTTTGGTAGTCTTGGTCGAAAAATCGATGGCGATTCCTGGTTGACCTGGTGGATTTTTCTTCCTCTACCAACAATCTCCATCTATTTCCCCTAAGACGACACCTATGAAGGCGTGAGGCAGGTTAGGCTTGAATGGTCCCGATGCTTGTCTCTGTGAGTTGCAAGCGGCATGGCGCTGTTGACAAACCGCAGCTGTGCACAGATCTTTAGCATGCAAGAAAGGTTGCTGCCTGCTTTGCGCTTGAGTCCCCCTAATAGGGGCATCATCTGTTCTGGGGGTTGGTTCTTTTGGGGCCGCTCCCACATTGGTAGCGGAGCGGGTTTTGAGGGGTTGTTTGGGGCTGTTGTGGTGTAGGCTGCTCTGCCCCGGATGGCCACTCGCACCCGGCGTGCGGCGCACGCGGAGGCAGAAGCCTCGCCGGTGCCCGGCGATGACGAGGACCTGGAAGGGTCCGATGGTGAGGCTGCCGCTGCAGCTGGAGCGGCCAATGGCCAGGAATAGGAGGATCCGCTGCAGGCGGATGATCCCTGGGCACCGGCAGCTGGGCAGGCTGCTGGAGGTGATCGCCCTGGAGCTCAGAGCCCTGGCCATGCCGCGGGAGCGTCTGATGGTGATGCGCCACCGCCAGAGTTTGTGAAGTGGTTCTACAACCTCTGGCAGCAGCAACGCCATCAGGAGTCGAGCTCTTCATCGGCTGGGCCATCTCATGGACGAGGGCACCCACTGAAGGAGCTGAACGGAGGCCTTCAGGAGATCGTGAACGCGACACCGGAGACAATCCGGAGAGCAGAGGGAAGCCCACCCAGGCCAAGGCGTCGAAGAAGAGCAAGGCGGCCGCCCCGAAGCCGCCGAAGAATCCACCGCCACCGCCTCCTGGCCCTGGAGGATCCGGCGGAGGAGGAGATGATGGCGGTGATGATGAAGACTGTGAGTCGGAAGACGAGCAGCGACGACGGAGAGCCAAGAAGAAGTCCGGCAAGCCGCCATGGAGAGATGGTGATGGCGGCGAAGATGAAGGTGGAGAGTCCAGCTCAACCGCCGGAACGTCGGAGATCGGGTCGTGTCTGGGGGGGCGAGGCGATCGAGGCGCAGGCGGATCTCTACCGTTTGGAGGATGCGGAGCTGGCCATGCTGGTTTACCTGAGCACCAAGAAGGATGCGCGGGACTGTCTGGAGCAGCGGGCCATCGGCGAGTACACGAAGGGCGGCGGACTACAGCTACTGTGGGGATTGCTGAACGAGGCCTTCGGAGAGACGGAAGAGGAGCTCTTTGAGAGGGCGGAGGCAGAGTTCATGAATTACCGCAGGTTGCCTGGCCAGTCCGTGGCATCGTACATCGGCCAGATGAAGCGCTTGAAGGCCCAGTACCACAGAGTGGATCCGGACAGCTACATGTCAGACCGGGCATGGGCACAGAGACTCCTGAACAAGTGCTCGTTGGGAAGGCGAGAGAGGCTGGATGTTTTCTTCAGCGCTGGAGGCCGCTACATTCCGAGCGATATTGAGCGTGCTCTGAGGTACCGGTGTGGAAAGGTACACGAGGATGAGCGACGTCTACCAGGACGACCACCGCCACCCCAACCATATCGCACCTACAGAGGAGCGGGTACGGTGAGTACAAAACGGTGGAGCGGATGGCGGCCAAGCCCAAATGGAGGACCAGACCATCGGGAACTCATGTGGTCGCGGATGATGAGGCATGTTTTGATGAAGAGCCTGAGGATCTGGAGAAGGATGAGGAAGCCTACCAGATCTACCTGGAGACGCTGCGTGAGACGGAAGAGGTCGAGATCGAGGAGCCAGACGAGCTGGAGAAAGAGCTCAGCGTGCTCATGGATGAGGTGGTCTCGGAGGAGGAAGACCTTCCGGAGGAGGATCTCAAGGAGGCCTATGCCGCTGGCTGGAAAGCGAAAGCAAAACAGGCCGACCACAAGAAAGCACGAGGATGGAGAACCCCCGGTTCGGCTTCAGCTGCCCCTGATGTGAGGAAGAAGAAATCTTCGTGTGCGAGTTGTGGACGGGTTGGGCATTGGCGAGGAGATCCGGAGTGCCCGAATGTTCAGAGCGGAAAGGACAAGGTACACACCGCCAAGAAGCATCCCTGGAGTTCCGACAAGAGCTCACGGAAGAGCGATTCTGCTGCCAGCGCTCCCAACCAGGTGCACTTCACCTTCATGGTCGGCGGTGGCTACAACCAAGAGGAGACGCCACTGATGGACATCTGCCCTAGGTGCAAGTGGCCGATGGCAGAGAGCTGCAAGTTCTGTAGCAACTGCGGGCAGAACCTGTACCGAGATGACAGGATGTCAGAGAATAAGAGAGGTTGGGGCCTGGTAGGAGAAGAGAATGAGGAGACTCTCATCGTTGAGGAGACGGACGATGAGGAGGAGACCCCCAGCTACACCTATGACGTGAAGAGGAGCACAGTCAAGGAAGCTGCGGGTATGAAGCCGGGGAAGAAGCAAGAGGAGAAGATAAAGCTGAAGCCCAAGGAGGTCATCTCGGTGCTGGACAAGATGACCAAGGAAGAGAAGAAAGAGCTGAGGAAGGCGCTGGAGATTGAAGAGGAGCACTTGGCGTGGACTTCGGTGGAGCGACCCCGGATTTTGCGGATGGAAGAGCAGCTTTCAAGGAGTGGTGCGGCGAGCTCAAGTTCAGGACCAGGGACGCAGGGGCCGATCACTCCCAACGGCGGCGCCAACCGCAAGGTGACAGCTCCGGTCACCAAGGAGCTGCCAAAGCACGCAAGAGAGGCTGCGCTGAGAGATTTCCGGTATGAGCTCTATCAGCGCCAAGTGAAGGATGGAAAGTTCATTCCGTCTAGATGCTCCCCAACTCCAACAGAGCGTCAAGCAGCGTGCAAGCATCCCTTCGAGCGCATCAAGTGGACTGCCAATCAGGAGGGCCAGTACGGGAGATGCCGGATGTGTGATTTGAAGCACGTGCTGTATTTCTCTGACCGCCATGGAGCCCTTGTGAGCAGCCAGCGGAAGTTGGAGGAGATTTATGTGTCTGGAATTTGTCCGGGGCAGGCGATAGCAGACACAGGCTGTCGCACGGCGGTTGGCGGAGGAGCTTGGCACGAGAGCTTGCAGAAGGAGCTCAAAGCCCGCGGTTTGCAGTGGTTTGAGGAGCCAGAGCAGGAGGTGTTCCAGTTTGGAGCAGGAGAGGCCTGCCGCAGTCATCGGGCATACATTTACCCGGTGGGCATCTTCGGGGTGAACACGGCAGTGAGGATATCACGTGTTGATGGAGACGCAAGCAACTGCCCTGGGCTACTCGGACCCAGTGAACTGTCGAGGTGGAGCTGTATGTTCAACTTCGGCACTCGCCAGATGACGCTCTTCGGCATCACCAGAGAGATGAGGCTGACCAATACCAGGCATCCGGCTGTGGACCTGCTGGATTTCGGAGAGATCAGGGATGATTACTGGGAGCAGCCGGAGGTGAAGAGGTTGAAGGACGTGCTGGTGAGGATGCCGCACACGTTCGCCTTTGTGGAGCAGGACAAGTCTGAGGCCACTTCCGAAGAAGAGACTGAGGAGCCTTCGGAGGGGGCCGGAGACGCCGGCCTTGAGGACGAGTTGTTGGCAGACCTTGAGGCCGAACTAGGAGAGTTCCCCACCTGCGACATTGAGGACTCAGGGTCAGTAGAAGACCGGGAGGGGGAAGATGAAGACAGGTGCTCTTCTACCTCTCACGAATTTGGCATAGAGGTGTTCACAGAAAGCGGCAGCGAGAACAGCGATGAGGAGAAAGAGGACGCTGCCGAAGACATCGATGTGATGGTGGCCGGCAACACGAAGTCTTTCAGTAAGAGCATGCGGTCCAAGTGTGGCCGTGCGGCAAGGGAGATCCGGAGAGCCGGAGAAGACGAGGTACGCAGACGCCAGCAACAGCCCCAGCAGCCCCAGGACCCATGCTTGCGGCCCAGCTCACTTCCTTTGAGGAAAAGGTGGAAGGTCCTGGAGGTGTTCACTTGGACTTGCTGCATCAGCATGATGGCCTTGGAAAGAGGCTGGCGCATGTGCGAGCCGGTGACCTTGCCGGGATGGGATCTTCGTGATCCCCAGACGAGGGAGGAGGCACACAACTACATCGACTCCCAAGCTCCGGATTTGTTGGTGCTGGCATGGCCTTGAGCCCCTGGAGCTCGTTGCAGAACTTGAACTGCAGAACCCCGGAGGCGGTGAGACGATTGGCGCAGAAGAGAAAGGAGCATCGCCCCATGCTGGAGTTTGTTGGAGAGGCTGTGAGAAGGCAGAGAGCCAGAGGAGGAGCCGTTCTAGGAGAAAACCCCAGGCTGTCGAAAGCCTGGCAAGAGCCCGCCATTGTCGAAGGTTTCAAGGGCATGGCGGAGACGGTGACGGACATGTGTCAATTTGGTCTGCGGAAGCCTGCTGGAGAAGGCGCCCGCCGCTTCATGAAGAAGCCAACCAGGCTGGTGGGCACACCAGAAGTGATCAGACGCTGTAGCCGCAGGTGCAAAGGAAGCCACAAGCACACGCACATCTTCGGCAATTTCAAGTGGCGAGGAAAATGGAGGTCACTGTCAGAGTTCGCAGGAGGCTACACGCCAGACTTTGCTCAGGAGGTGGTGATCGGTGCGGAAGAGTACCTAAGAGGAACGCGCAGACCAGAGATATTTGTGGAAGGCGCTCACGTGCCAGAAGAGCGCTTCGAAGAGTTTGAGAACGAAGAAGAGGTGGTGCCAGAGGAAGATCTGGAACAGAGGATGCTGCAGGAGGAGGCCCAGCGACAGCAGAAGAAGACCAGAGACAGGTTGAGGCTCATGATGGTTCACGAGGCTTGGACATCCGAGCCCTGAGACCTTGGAGAGGATGCTACGGCTGGCGGGAGCGGATGGCCAGTTTTTGAAAGAATGCCGGGAGCTTCAATGCCCGGCTTGTGAGGCTTCACAAGCACCCAGGAAGCCGATGCAAGCTCCAAGCATGCGCCCGGTAACTTTCAATGCCTCGGTGCACCTGGATTTGAAGTACGCCAAAGACTGCAAGTCGAAGCTCTATGTGGCATTGAGCATGATAGATCATGCTACCAACTTTCATCGGGCTTGTCTGCTGCGGACAAGGCGCCCCGCGCATGTGGCAAACAAGTTCGTGACTCAGTGGTGTGCCCTGTTTGGGGATCCCACGGAGCTGGTATTCGACCAAGGAGGAGAGTTTGAGAAGGAATTCCTCTTTGAGTTGGAGAAGCGCGCGATCCATTCAAAGGTGGTCGGTGCCTATGCCCCCTGGCAGAACTCCTTTGCGGAAAGGCAGGGTGCTCTACTGGGCGCTGCATGGCATGCACTCATAGTGGAGTACAAGGCGGAGGACTGGACAATGATGAAACAGAGCCTTGCTGCAGCGGTCCAGGCCAAGAATGCAACTGTCTCCAGACGCGGGTATTCGGCAAATGCCCTGGTGTTCGGAAGGCCAGCGAACTTTCGGGCCTGCTGGATGATGATGTCCAAGATCGGACAACCCTGGGACAGGCCTTGAATCTGGAAGGCGAATTCAGCAGAGCAATGGAGATGAGAGCCGCAGCGAGGAGAGCATTACTTCACCAAGATGTTCAGGTAAAGCTCAAGAAGGCACTTCTGCGGAGACCTGGAGGAGAGGCGATTCCCTTTCTTCCTGGCCAGAGGATAAACTTCTGGGTGCCAGGTCCAAAGAATGTGAGGTACAAGAAGGATCGCTCGGGCTGGAGAGGACCAGCTACCGTGATGGTTCGAGAAGGTGAGGAGCGGTACTTCGTGAGCTGGAGAGGAAGATGTCTGCTGTTGTCAGCAGCCAGCATGAGGCCCGCAACAGCAGAAGAAGCTGGAGACATGGTGAGATTGGAGTTCCAGTCGTTTCAGGATGCGACATCGTGGAGGCCCCCTTTTGATGACATTGGCGGCCGTCCTTGGCAAGCACAGGACGTGGTGATGGTTCCCAAGAGCAGGAAGGGAAGGCCCTACAATGAGGCCAAAGAGATGATGAGAGGTTTGAAGAGCGTGCGAAAAGTGATTCGCCACCCGCTGTTCAGAAAGCGGGTGATGGCAAAGAGGACGCAGAAGCAGAAGCAGCAGCTGAAGCAGAAAGCCCCAGAGGAGAAGCCCATCGTGCCGGAGCCTCTAGGAGGTGTAGATGTTCCGGTGCCGGAAGGTGGAAGTGACTATGAGCCGACTTCACCGAGGTCGAGCGCCTCACAAGACTTTTGGCCTACCATCCAGCAGATTGAAAAGTGGTACGACGAGATCGATGATGAGGTCATCTCTGATCACAGCGATAGCCCACGAGTGAGGAGGCGCCGGTCGCTCGATGATGTGCCCGACCCGATCAGGCAGAAGCGACCGCCGGATGAGCAACTGAGTGAGGAGCAGATCAGGAAGAAGTTCAAAGGAGAATTCTTCCAAACGGTGATGGTCGCCACAGCAGTGGAGGATTTTCAGGACAAGCACAAAGGCAAAGCCAACTTGCCGTCGAAGGAGCGAGGGAAAGCAAATGCCTGGTTGCCTCGTTCCGAGGTCAAGAAGTTAGTTGAGGAGGCTGTTAGACATGCCCATCACCGCAGCGCGACTGCACAAGCAATGCAGAGGCCACCCGGAGGAAAGAAGAGAGGTAGAGTGGTCGTGATGCTCAGAGCCGCAATGGTGAGTCAGGAAACACTTGAGGAGGCGCAGCAGCAGCCTAGGAGGAAGGCCCCATTCTTGTGGAGGGGCATGACTCTGTTCAATAAGCTAGAGGAAGTGAGAGCAGAGGAGAACATGGCCTATGTTCAGCTGGAGGAGGAACTCTTCCAGGTGAGGGTCACTCAGCCTCAGGCTTGGAGAGAAATGGTCGAGCGTGAGAGAAAGCTGGAGACCCTGAGCGAGGCGCTCATCTTGAAGCTCAAGAGCTCAGGGAAAGAGCTTGACCCAAGGCTCTTTGACAAGGACGAGGCGGCAGCGTTTGCGGAGAGTGATAAGAATGAGTGGGGAAGCTGGATCAAGAACAAGGTGATCGAGAGGATCAATCCGGACGTGGCTCGGCAGGTGGACCGGTCCTTGGTGTTTCGTGCACCCTTGAGGATGGTGCGCACGAACAAGAGCAAGGAGGCCATGAAGCTCATTGCCAAGTCACGGCTTGTGGTTCCCGGACATCTGGATCCCCAGCTGGGCGACTACCGGACGGACAGTCCAACGGTGGCCAGTGTTGCGGTGCGGATGACGAAAATCATCTGTGCCATGAAGAAGTGGTCCGGGTGGTTCTTCGATGTGTCGACAGCATTCCTAAGTGGAAAGAATGCCACCCGGCAGATCTTGGTCAAAGCCCCACCGGAAGGTTTGCCCGCTCACGAGCTGATGCGGAGTGCCTATGGCTTGCCTGAGGCGCCTCGCCTTTGGTATCTTCGTGCTGTGGAGCTGCTGGCCCTTCGCGAGGTCCACGTTTGTCCTGGTGGACCCCAAGAAGACAGTACGAGCCATCTGCGATCTGCATGTCGATGACGGCTTTCTGGTGGGCGAAGAGGGAGAGTTTCACTTTGAGAAGCTCAAGCAGTACATCAACGAGCACTTCAATATCAAGGAGTGGTCCAAACTCGGTGAGAAGCCGGTGCGGTATCTGGGCATGGACGTCACCATGGGGACGGATGGCATCCAGGACAACATGGTGGACTACATCCGAAAGATTGAGTACAGCAAGCTGACGGGCCCGGATGAGAAGATGCTGGAGAGCGCCAACTTCAAAGAGTACTGGCGTTTGGTCATGCAGATGCGGTGGCCTGCGGCCCATGTGATGCCAGATTTTCTGTACCGCATCAGTGCCCTGGCTCAGAAGTTCAAGGGGCCAAGCTACAAGGCGAACAAGACCCTGAAGGATATGAAGGCCCTTGCGGAGTCCGGGGGTGCGATTGTGAAGTTACCCGTACATCGGAGGTGAGGTGATGTTCGTGACTTACTTTGATGCTTCCTTGGGCAAGGAGGAAAAAGGTCAGAGTCAGCAGGGAGCGGTTCACTTCATTACTTCAGTGAAGGCGGAGACACAGCCAGCCCCTGCGGGGGTTTTGGAGTTCAACAGCGGCCGCATCTCGCGTGTGGTCCGCAGCAGTATGGCTGCGGAAGCAGCATCGATGACGATGGCGGCGGATCACCAGCTCTACAACCGGCTGCTCTGGGAGGCGCTCACCAAGGGGCAGTTGGAGGTGCACGGAGACTGGAGGCAGCGGTTGACCACGAGAGGCCTGGTGGTGACGGATGCGAAGAGCCTGTTCGATCACGTGAAGAAGGTGGGCCACCTCACGGCTGAGAGGCAGACTGCATTGGATCTCCACCTCACCAAGCAGATGGTGGAGACGGGCATCCTGGGCATTCGCTGGTGCCCCACGTTCAAGCAGTACGCGGATGCCCTCACCAAGGAGATGGACCCCGAGCAGCTCACGGTGTACAGGCAGTTTTGGGAGCTCTGCATGAAGCAGACCGAACAGGACAAAGTCCTGGAGGAGCGCCGCGCCGCGCTCCGAAGGGGCCAGCGCGAGAGGCGCAAGCTCCGAATGGCCGCTTAGTCAACAGCAACACACTTTTCCCTCTGTGTGAGTTGCAAGCGGCATGGCGCTGTTGACAAACCGCAGCTGTGCACAGATCTTTAGCATGCAAGAAAGGTTGCTGCCTGCTTTGCGCTTAAGTCCCCCTAATAGGGGCATCATCTGTTCTGGGGGTTGGTTCTTTTGGGGCCGCTCCCACAGACAGTCTCTAGCTGGGGGGCTACTTGTGGTTGGTTTCCGATGGCTCGGAACCGCAAGAAATGATCAGAGTGCAGGACACTTCTGCCAGCGACTACACTTCTTCTGACGGGCCTATGTTCTCGGTTCCACACGAAGCCGAGGAAGCGCCTGGTGCTGGAGCAGATCACCGCGCTGGGGGAGGACATCTTCTCCGAGGACCCCCTCAGCGGCTGCTCCAAGCGAGGCCCGGCCTCGACGTCGCGGGGGGGTGAAATTCACTGGGAGCTTTTGGTGGACATCATTTACGGGGGGATTCGTATGTAGGGTTTTTGGGAGTGGGAGCGGGGGGTACCATTAATATATATATATATATACATACATACATACATATATATTTGTATATATATATATGTATTTATTTATGTATATATATATGTATATGTATGTATATATATAAATGTGTAGATATGTATGTATATATATATATATAATTTCCTAAGTGTAAGAAAGGCGTGATTTGTGCAATTTAACCAGATGCAAATTACTTGCTGGTGCGATAGGCAGGGAATGAGACATGGATTGACTCCGAGTTTGCTCAGCAGGGAGCAAGTTTAGGGGATTCAGGGAACCACCAACCACTTTGGGGTATGTGTTATTTGCGAACACCCCCCCCAAAATGGCTTCGGTTGTCGCTTTGGTTTGTGTGACCTTTGGGAAAAGGGTACCCTGAAAAGACAGCAAGCGGAACTCTGACTTGGAGAGCGTGCAGAGCGGTCCGCTATTTTAGTGCGTCAAAATGGTTCGCCAACAATTGTTGTCCTTTGATTTTCCCTGAAACCGACCCTCCAAAAGGGTAGCCTCAAAACCACGCACTCATGTCTGGCTGGCAGACTTACTTCCTTGACTGCTGGCACGTAAGCTGGGAGTATGGATACGGACAGCTGGACAGTTAGTTGTATTTCCCACTTTCGTGGGTCCCTCAATTTCCCTTTTCTTGGACATCCCAAAGTGGCGATTTTCTGTAAACCGCAACTTTTGCGGAAATCCAGCGACCCTTGACTTTCTGTGATACACTTGCAAGATTCCTCTCAGTTGCGCGCAGGCTCGCAGGAATGCAGGGGCCACTCACACGCTTCACGGTTACCTTTCCAGGCCAGAAGCTCGCAGGCGAAACAATGGCGTGACTTGCGCCAAGAAAATGAGCCGAACAAAATAGCGCCCTTTTCAAAGCCACCAAACAAGCCCACTATATGGCCAGTAGCCCATGTATACCCTCCCACCAATTAACATGGAACCTGACGTGCGGGGGAGTCGTGGAAGACCATTTTCCTGTTAAAGGGACCGTCAGATTCCATGTTAATTGGTGGGAAGGTATATGGGTGTGTCTTTTCTTCGGGGTTCCCAACAAATTGTGGTCTCCGTTTCGGTTTCACCTTAA
The DNA here is from genome assembly GCA_963377175.1 of Effrenium voratum. NCBI lineage: Eukaryota > Dinophyceae > Suessiales > Symbiodiniaceae > Effrenium > Effrenium voratum. Next base: position 1,671,304 of record CAUJNA010003372.1, on the reverse strand, counting down.
AACCCACCAAGAGGGGTACCCTGAAAAAAGAAACAGCCATATCTATATATATATATATACACACCAATTGGCTATATCGTCACTATATAAGGGCTATATCGCTTTCAGGTGGGTGGCGGATCCACATTGCCGCGGGCCAGCTCGGGGAGTGACCTGGCCGAATGGGGTTGCATTTCGGGTGCCCTTTTTCAGGTTTGTGTTAAAGGCTTCCATGCGCTTAAGAGTACATTAAAAAAGTAAAATAATAAAAAAAAAACACCCTTGTTGGTTTTAAGGGGAATCTAGCACTACGGGAATCGGTTGGTTTTCTTGGCGGTTTCCAGCCATCCGGTTCGTTCCGTAGCTTTTTAGCTGTTCAGCTTTTAGTTGGTTTAGTGGTTAACCCACTAAGAATTAGAAATCTGGCAGGGGATCTGAAGGCCCAGATCAAACAGGGTTCTTTGATGGACCTTATCATGGTAAACATTCCTGGAGAAAAGATGGACACAAATTATAAAGCTCTTTGTGTCGTAGTTGAAAGACCTTTCTCTTAGGGCTACTGGTGGGGACGGTCATCAACATCTTGCGGTTGTAGACAGCCATGTCATGCATTCCTAAGAAAAATGCAACCATGACCCACACAGGACTTTGAGCATGGCACAAGGCTTAAATGATTACTATCATTCTGCTCCTGCAATTACGCCACAACAAAAGAGTCCTCGTCTGATGTGCTCATTTGGTGCTCCTACGATCATGGCTTAGCTTGGTTTTCAGGTACAATACCCGACGACCCGACGACCCGTCTAAATCGGTGCAATTCAACATGCTTAAGCAGGGGGTTGGCCACACCCCCAAGTTTTTCTGGGCGAGGGGTATGTGAAAAGGGTATGTACAAACGGCCCAGGATACAGATCGGAAGGACATGGGCCCTTGACGTCCGTACAGCCCGTTGTCCAGGGAAGGATTCTTTGCAGTTGGGTGAAAGTAGCGCAATCTCGCCATGAAGCGTGCCATCGTAGGGGAACCGAGGGTGTATACGGGCATGTGTAGGAACGGGACCCCGAAAATGGTGGGCCTGTCAAAGCGAGCCACGCCCATGATGTGATGATTTGAATGATAAGATTTTGAATGAACCAAGCTCTTTGGGTTGGACCTTTGCCTTTGCCTTGCTTCTATTTGCGTTTCAGAATATTTTTTCCATCGGTCGGTTTTAACGGGAATCTATCACTGGACATATTTTCCAACTTTTTCCAGTGGACTGAAGCAACTAGAAGAACTTGGGTCCTCGAACAACCGGCAACCCGGGAAACCTGGGAACTGCCTATTTTATTTCGCGAGCTCACCGATTCGGGAGAAAAACACAAGAGCGAACACCATGATGTAGTTGTCCTTTACTTGGGGGTCCAATTCTCAATTCAGCTTTTTGGGTTGTAAAGTTTGACGAGCGTTCAAGGATTGCCAAAAGTTGGTTGGACCCACTAGGTGGTTCACAAAGCGGTTTTTGCTTGGCTTCGCAACGCCAGTCAAATGGTGGGTTTACCTTTGTTCTCCTTCAAGCCAATTCAATAATTGGTGTACTTTTCTTTGAATGCCACCTACATTGTTGGTTTCCCTGTTTTTTCATGGACTTTTCGACCTTTGTGAATCTTCTATTCCCTGGTCCTCCACTTTTTGTGGGGGGTGGGGGGGGTGGGGGACATCTCGACGACTTTGTGTTGCGACTTTTACACCTGGGTTTGGTCGACCTGACGTTTTGTTCACTGGGTTTGGTCGACTGCTTTGGGGTGTTTCCCCTCCCCCAGGCGATTCCATAAAAGCTCCCAAAACCCTTGGAAGACCTGGTTCCATTTACAGTGGCCAATTGGGGGAGCTTTCGGCTGTTAGTCTGAGGGAGGGTAACGAGTTGTCAACTTTCCTGGGTTTGGCCGACCTTTTTTTGTTCGCTGGGTTTGGTCGACTGCTTTCGAGGTTTTAACGAGTTTTTGCAACTTTCACGATGGGCCCAGTGGCTTTGGTCGCCAGCTTTTCTTGCTGGTGTAATAGGTAGGACATGTGAGAATGAACCCGAGGATCCCCTTGAAGGAAAACAGGAAAAGCGATGGTTTTTCTTGGAGGCATGTCTCACGCACTGCCTATCCCATCAGCAAGTTGTTGAGGTGCTCGAGGGAAACCAAAATCTCTTTAGCTCCTAGCCCACACACGGTGACATCGGCGAACCTCTTTTTTTTAATATTATCAGACCACAGCCGAGTGTTCCTCCGGCCACCCTCTCTTCCTCCGCCTCTCGTCGTCTCGCGCCGCGCGCGTCCCTCGCCTCGCCTCGGATCGCGTCGCGGACGTGCCGATATCGCGTCGATCGCGTGGAGGCGTTTCAGAATAGGTTTTCCCCTGGTCGGTTTTAACGGGAACTTATCACTGGACATATTTTCTCCCTTTTTTCCAGTGGACTTCTCTATGGCGCCTGGATCTCGCGTCGATCGATCGGGGATCGGAGAGGCGGGTGGAGCTCATGGGCTTCGTGGTCTTTCGGGTCAAACCGGAGAAGCAGTCGCTGATCATCGCGCAGCTGGCCGTGCCCGAGGAGCGCCCATTGAGAGCGAGAGAAGCATCGCGGGGGAAGCGCTTGTGGAACGTTTTGGAGGGAATCGATGTCACTGTTGGGAGATAACTTTTTTTTTTCCCAGGGAGCTCAAGTATTAAGGAAAAAGGAGCACCCATTGAAATCAAGAGACGTAACTGCTACCACAGATGCGCGCCCTGGAAAAACATCTTGTGGTACCCCAAGTTTGGCCGGGAGGGAAACCCAAAGGAACCAACCCATATCAAGTCCGATTCCTATGAGACAAGCCCATTTTGATTTCTGAGTCTTTGATTCCCAGGGGGGAATCCTCCACGGGTCCCTATCATCGACTGGCGAGCGTGTCTTTCAAGCAGCGATGAAGGCGTGCTCATAGGTGTCCTTCTTGGTTGTTTTGGTCGAAAAATCGACGGCGATTCCTGGTTTACCTGGTTTAATCATTTACCAGGGATATCCATCTATTTCCCCTAAAAAGGCCACCTATGAAGGCGTGTTATTTGCGTAGGTTTCGGCTTGAATGGTCCCGATGCTTGTCTCAGGCTCGGGGACTACTTTTGGTTGGTTTCCTGTGCATTTGGCCAAGGGATGTTAGGACTGAACACTTTTTGGAAACAGCGAATGGGCTTTCCGTATTAAACCACTAACAGTTAAACTTTTTAGCAGGGGAGCAGAAAGCAACGGAGCTTCCCAGGGTTGCTCGGACCCTCAAAGCAGTGATCAGAGCGCAAGGGTAGGACACTTCTCTCTTGCCAGGGACTACACCTCTACCTTCTGACGGGTCGAATAAGAGAATCCCGCTTCGGGATTCCCTGTCAGCCTTAGGTCCCAGGAAAGATGAACAACTGTCAATCTCCGTCATTTGTAGAAAGGATGAGATGGGTCACAGACTTAGTTGTGGAGCCGATGGGGACACTAATATTCACCGTGACTCAAATCAGCACTGTTCAACACGCGCACCAAAAGCCAAGCACCAAACAGCAGCAACCACCGCCAAACACCGAACACCAAGCGGCAAACACCAAACACAAGAACATGAACAAACCAACAACCAAACACCACAAACCAAACTCCAACAACCAAACAAGCACCAAGAAACAGAAACATCAAACACCAAACAACAAGCACAAAACAAGCAAACACCAAGCACTAACAACCAACAGCCAGTATCCAAGCAAACAAACGCCAAGCACCAACAACCAAACTCCGAAAGCCAAACACCAAGCACAATCCAGAAAAGCAAGCAGAAGCCACCTCAGCACCAAACACGGACCAAGCAAGCAAGCAAGCAAGCCAGCGAACGAACGAACGAACGGACGGACGAACGAACGAACGAAGGAACAAACGAGCGAACGCACGAGCGAATGAACGAACGAACGAGCCACCAAACGAAGGAAGGAAGGAAGGAAGGGAGGAAGGAAGGAAGGAAGGAAGGAAGGAAGGAAGGGAGGAAGGAAGGAAGCAAGGAAGCAAGGAAGCAAGGAAGCAAGGAAGCAAGGAAGCAAGGAAGCAAGGAAGCAAGGAAGCAAGGAAGCAAGGAAGCAAGGAAGCAAGGAAGCAAGGAAGCAAGGAAGCAAGGAAGCAAGGAAGCAAGGAACGAACGAACGATCGAACGAACCCAGTAAACAAACGACTGCAAAAAGCACCTAAACCGGGCCACTTTCTTCCCCGGCTCGCCTTTTTCGCGTTTTTTTTTTGTTTTTTTGTTTTAAACTCGTGGGCATGTTGCGCGGCAGGCGCACCGGCGGCACGGCTTCGGGAGCTGGTTGCTGAAGACGTTGGTGGCGGAGGCCAAGCGCCTGCCGCAGGCGCCGGCGCGTTTCGGCGTCGGCCTTGGCCGAGCTCGGAGTCGCGAGGTTCGGTTCCAATGGTTTCCCCTTGCCGTGTTTTAGAGAGCTACCCACGACTGGACATATGTTTTTTTTTCTTTTTAAATGTTTACTTGGTGGTCCCGGCCATCCAGTTGAACCAAGCTTTTTCTGTTTTTGGACGGGGTTTCCGTATCTAACACACAAGTTCGTCACTCGTCGCAGGTGGCCCTTGGTTGGTTTGGTGGAGCCTTTGCGTTGGGTTCGGTGGTCTACCGGTACCGTCGATTTTTTGCAACAGGATTCCTCCCTGGTCTTTCCTTTCCCCCCCCCCCCCCCCCGAGTTATTGATGAGAGGTGGTCCCCCTGGAAAGGCATCCCAAGGAAACTAAGCTTGGGTCGGCATGATGTGACAGATTCCTTAAACTTGCAAAAGGGCACCGGTTCCAACTTTCAGTGGTAAAGGGCAATCTTTTGTGTTGGTTCTGTTCAAAAGGGAAGGCAGGAGCAAGCAGCTGAAAGCTTTGGGGAGAGAGGCCCACACAGATAGTCCATGTCGGTCACAACCAATTTCTGGTTGGAAGCATTGTACAATTTCCGGAAACATGCGGTTTGGTCAAACTTACTAGCGTATGGGCCATGTGGGAGGCGAGAAGGGGGCCGAGCTCTGAATTTTTGACCACAACCAGAAAGCGAGCCCTGGATTTCGCTTGGCCCAGGATGGCATGTTGGTTGGCTGGCGTTTGTTCAACTACCCCCAGCCAGGTGCCTTTTCTCACCCCTTCTTTGGTTGGGAGAGTTCCCCTACTCAAATAGACGTCCTGAAAAAAGTTGGTACCAACTTCTTCTAAGCTCTCTGCTGCAGGACAAAAAGTCAAGCGCAAAGCCGTCGGATTGCCATGGGCCTTTAGGTGCAGACGGTGGGCCTGTCCTCCTTGCCAGGGTCCGTCAAGCGCCTTGGCTGGTGGGATCAACCGCCCCCGCCAACCCCACTGGGCTGAACTTTTACTAGGCTGTGGATTTTATAGAGTTACCACCAAACACAAGGACTTTGGCGGTTGCACAAGTCCAGAAAAAAATACGACCTGGCTGAACACGTATTATAGTGAGGCCTAAAGGTTTTTAACCGTCTTAGAGCCGAAAGTGAGCAAGGGTTTTGGTCGCTGCTATGGTGAACAGAGCGATTTGCCTTGTGTTTGTTGGATGTTTTCCATGAATCTGTTTTCAATACTTGTGGTTGGGGCCAACTGCCGAGTAGATTTGGCGGGTCCATATCCTATTTTGCGACACGCCGATTTTCAGCCTTTGAACCAATCAAGTTCCCGTTAAAACAACACCAAGGTACCACCAGGATATGCATGTTTCCTCAGGGAAACCAACTGAGAGACCCAAAGAAGCAACAACGGCAGAATTAGGGCGCGTTGATGGAGAGGTCCCGCCTTGCGTATGGGTGCGTGATCCGGGTGGCAGCCCTTCAAGGTACCCACCCACACATTTTTTTCGCCACCCCTTTGCACATCTGGGTCACGAATTGCAACTGGTGAGATGCATTGAAATGGCTGTGGGTCAAAACCAGTGGTACCATTTCGGGGCAGGTGCACCACCCATTTTAGTCTATTTCAGTGGATGTTCACTGGGGGTCCGGGGTTTTGACCCATGGCCAAATGGGATTCACCAAAATAACACGGCAGTTGGCACGATAGACCATCACATCCTGTCCATTGGTTGCAACGGGTGACTCCCCGGGCTGGCACCTGGTGAGACATATAAGACACACCTCCTTTCTCTCCTTAAGACCTTTTGGTGAAAAGTGGTGATGTAAGGGACAAACTTTTTACTAGTGGCTTCTATACTCATAGAGTCATGGCTCAGTTTGGAATTGAAGTTCCCACCCCTGCCCCCTCCCCCGCCCGTTTTTGTTGGGGGCTTTATATTAGTCTCTAAAACAGCACATCCACCAACTAACCTCAAAGAACACGGCTCAAATTCTAGAAAACGGTTTGCATGCGGCTTTTGTGGATCCACCCCTGTGGGATATCAAAAGAGTACAAAAAAAAATACTAAACAAGAACCTACAGGGGAAGACACATCGGTGAAATCCACCAAAAAGCACATCCAAACTCCCCCTCCCCGCAACAAACTCCCCTCCCCCCACCACCAGTTTGGGGGCAGGGGGTTCAATTCCCCACCAGCAAACCTGAAAAACACCCCCCACGGCTCCAAACCGATCGCCCCATCGTCTCCCGCGAGGTTCTACAAGCGCCACGGCTTCAAGTTGCTCCACCGGCTCCCGGACAACGAGGCCAAGGCGGAGGGCCAGGTCTACATGGAGCTCAGGACACCTCGGCTCGGCTCGAATTGCTCGGCTCGCGTGGAACGCGCGCGCCTGCGCGCGCGGATCTCATGCTGGCGGAGTTCCGGGAGAACGAATCCCAAAGAGCCCTCTAAGTTCAAAAAGGGTCCAACTGAGTTGAACTAAAATGGACAGTCCTTCGCATACCCTTCTTTCGGGGTTTCATGGATTTTCAGCGCGATTGAGGTGGTTTGCGAGGATCCAGGAAGATATTACGCCGACACCGACGTCGGAAGTTGCGATTCTTTTTTTTGGAGGGGGTGGGTCGACCCTTGCAGAAGGGGGTGGCTCGGTTTCGCTCATTTGTTTGTTTTCGTTGTATGTTTTGGGCCTTTTTGGTTGGTTTTGAAGGACAAGGAAAAGGCGACCTTGCCATTTTTGGGGTTTCTCCCTTTTGAGATTTGAGACCCGCCCGAGTCTTCCTGGTTCAGGTTCGCAACCCTACAGAATCAAATGTGGGCTTGGCTCAAAACGCGGACCCGTTTTTTTTTTTTTTTTTTTGAGGGGGTCCTTAAAGAAGGTGACGCGGTTCTTTTTTTTTGAGGCAGGGCGTCACCTAAAAAGGACACTCTGCATATAGAGTGGCTGGGGTCTCCCCTCTTTTTGTGATTTGTCCTGATTTATGTAGAGGTCGATCAATATTCCTGCCCCCAGAATGATCATGGGTAATTTGTAATGGTCACCCCATGTAAAGGACCTTTTGATCAACCCCCATATTGGTTGCCTTTTTTTGGTATTGGTTGCCAGTTTCCAACGTTTTCTCCTTCTGATAATATTTGGATAGACCTTATCATATTTTCCAATGTGGAATTCGTCTGCTGTGTTTTTGGTTTTCAGGGGAGAGGGGAGAAGGGGTTTCGGCAGGCTTGAGTTGGATGTCTTTGGATGGTCGAGCTGGGTTTTGTTGGGTTTTGGTTGAGTGGGGGGGTGTCTTGGAAGTTCTTCCGTATTCCGTAGCCCGCATTGGCTGCTAATTGGACCCGAGAGATTCCATCCTTGAACAGTTCCGCCTTTTTTAGGGGAGTGGTTTTTCTGTTTTTTTTGGTTTCCCTTTGGACAAAACGACACACAAGGGATACCCTCAAGAAAAGGCAGTTTGACTATAACCCCAATTAAACCAGACGGGACCACCTGCTGAAATGGCCCAACAGGAATCGATTTTGGGCGCTGCCCAAATGCGTACTCATTTGCCCTGGTACTTATGAGGGCGGTAAACCTAAAGTCCATGGTGAAGCGTCAAACGGGTGGACGTCCGCTGCTTTTTTGCTGGGTTTTGATGGTTCACCCTGGTTTGGCGAGGTTTGTTTCAGCAGCAACCGACCACAATTCAGGGCACCCGGCTTTCCCCTGGCCACTTTCCACTGGCAGTTGTCTTGGGTCTGCGGGCTCGAAAGGACTCCAGGCAAGAAGAAGTGACTAGCTGCGACGACGTGCTGTGTCCGTTGCGTTTGGTACTTTGGCCCAGTGCTTTCCTCGGCGCCACCAGGCGCGAGGAGTTGCAATTGTTTAAATTGCCGGCGGCCTTTCATTTCTTCCAAAGTGCTGAGGCCACAAAGACGGCCGCCCGTTCTGGCAATGGTGCGTACGGCATGTTGCCATGGCTCTTGTTCCTGTCACCCAGTGCCAACCTTTGGACAACTTTTCATTTAAGAGGACTCGGGGAATCTTCCTTTTGCCGTGGGCACTGGGCTTCACTCGGGGCATTTGCGCAATGTCAACTTCATTGCGGCCCGACGCGAATTCAAGAGCAGGCACCCGCAGAGCATTTGGGCATGCTGGTGCCACATGATCGCATCTTTCAGCTCGCGAACCCGAGGCGAAGCAAGCGACAATCGAGGACCTTAGATAAGCAGCACAAGACGACTACCAGGACCTCGAATGCCCCGATTCCTTGAGAGGGTGGGCCCCTAAATCAACCAACAGTTGGTACCTTCCCAGAGGTCTGGGACTAAATGAGCTAAGAAAACCTTGGGATCCCCATTTTTCTGTTTAAAGCAATGGCTGGTGTTTCTAACTATGATTCCCCTTAGCTTTATTTTTCCACCTATGTTTCCAACTATGTTGAAGTGTTTTCACTTTAGGACCAATGCTGATGTTCGGATTGGGGTGATCATTGAGGAAGTCGAGCGGCGGCAACTGTTGCAGCCCTGTAACCCATATGGCTCGTCTTGTTTTCGCGGTGTCCCCCCAAAATTTGGGGCGCAACAGGTTCCCTCTTCTAGGTCGCCCAGTAGTGCCCTTTTACCCTTTTTTGGGGGAGGGGTTCCCCTACTAGAATAGACTACATAAAAAAGTTGGTACCCTTATTCTAGCATCCATTTCAAAACCCCCCCACAGGAGGTCTTTTCTTGCTCGGCTCGCCCTCGTCAGAGGTCACAGGCTCTTTGCAGGTCACAGGCTTTACCATTCTGAAGGTTTCCTTCTTGGGTAAAGTTTGGGTTTGTCTTTCTTTGAGGGTACCCTTTCTTGGTTGGTTTTAAAGGGAAACCAAAAGGAATCCAACCATTCTGAGTTCTGAGAGGGTCCCCTACAGCGGAAACCGATCACTTTGGGCCCCCTATTTTGGCGCATACCCATATGAATTATGGGGCCTCCGGCGTGATCTTGCATTTGAGGTTGACGCAGTGTGGATCAGAATCTGAAAGGATGATTTCTGGTATATCATCCCAGATTTGGGCCACGTATCATGGTTTCAAGTATCCACACAGCAAGATGTGCGGAGGCACCATGACTTGGCAATTAGGCGTATGTCTTTGGGATGACAAGATGAAACCCCACAATCACATCTGTAAATCTCACCTCCTGCGCAACACTACGCGGGCAAAATTACCAAAGTCAGAAACCGGAGGTGTTTCTCCTCAACCTAGGACCTAGGGGGTGACTTTGATCGTGGTAAAATAACATATACAGAGGAGGATGGCTGTACCAAGTTATCACGTAACCATTTTGCTGGTTTGGATTGGTGGTTTGGGATTGGCACCCCTGGTTCTCGTGGAGAACAAATGGGAAACCGCCCCCCAACCACCAAACCAATCCAAACCACCAAACAACGAGGGAAGCTGAACTGTGTCCCAGTTGGTTTTCCTTTTGGTTTCCCTTTAAAGCCCACCAAAAACAGGTACCGGCTCTAACACAGACACCCGACATTCGAGGGAAGCTGAAGTTCCGTTGCGTTTCTTCGAGCGGTCCGACTGAGAACTCGGCTGCGTCGCCTCGCCCGTAAGCGCCGGCATGGTTTTTCGATGACCGATTTCGCGGTTTAGGCCAGGCCCTCAAGGGGCGCTGGCAGAGGCCCCGAGGATTCGGGATTACGTTAAGCCAAAATCGTGGAAACTTGGCCAACTTATGGAAGGAGAAGGCGACCATGGCGCGAGTCCAATGGATGAGTGTTTTTGAGGATACCCTGAAGTTCCATATTTGGTGAGGCTGTACACAATTTCCAGGTCCCAATGATAAGATTGCCAGGCGTCCTTGGGGCTCCAAATGAGGCCTTTGAGCTGAACCGGGGTGAAGCGGTTCTTGCCCGACTGGCCCAGCAGCCCCGTCGCGCGTGCGACTCGGCTTGCCCGACTCGGCAGTCGGCCCCGGTGAACGGCTCGGGTGAGGGGAATGGCTAAAATCTGGCAGCGGCTTGCCCTTCTGGAGATGTCAAGCAAAAAGACCCAGGGAAAGTCAAGGGCAAGGAGCTTCAAGAATTGGCGAGTCAACCGTGCGGCCCTGGCAGAGAGAGGCTGAGCTGTAAAGTAGTTGGGCTTTCTGCTTTTGTCGTGCGCGAGTCTCGCGCGTCTTGCGCACTTCGGTGACGCTTCGGTGCCGGCCTGGGACAATGGATAATGAAAGGGTCACCAAGGTGTGAAGCGATGCGACGTGTACAGAAGCAGGGCGAATTGGAAAGAGACGTTTGGTGCGAAGTGGGGCGGCTGAGAGGATGTCCACTTTTCCCCCAAACCACTACCCTCAAGCGGAAGACAGTGCTTTAGTCCCCACCTAACCGGAATGCAAAGGCTACATTCACCCCATTTGTCCGTGGGGCATCTTTGGGGTTGCGGTTTGCGGGCGGTTGAAATCCTTTTAGACTGGTGGGTATGCGGAATCCTCGGCTATGGTTTCCCTTTGGGATCCCAAACCCAAGAAACCTGTCAATCGATTCCTTACGGAGAACCAGCAAGATGAACTCTTACACCTGTCCTCACCTCACGTTCACAGCTAAATAATGTGGGCAAAGCAAGCTTGTGGTCTCCTCCAACACTATGTTAATTCAGGGTGGACACACTATGAAACAAATCCATTTTCGCTTTTCCTTTCTTGCTTCTCCTTTGAAGACCCAGCCAAAAGGGGGTCCCCTGAAAAAGAGGGGGGGCCAACTCAGCGTCGGAATTGACGTAACCATTGCAAAGGTTGCTAGGGGAGCCGTCGCCCAAAAGGACTTCCGACCTATCAACTTCCCGCGAAAGGGGGGCGGAACCTGGGTTAGATGAGACACGATCCAAGCCATTGGACGCCACTCATGGTGAAAGTTAATTGAACCGGTCAAGGCTTGTCCCCTTGAGCCACTTCCCAGACTTCCTTCATGCGCCCCTAGGCCTGCGTATGTTAGGATGTGAGGGAACTTTTCTGGTGTGTCGTCGCCATGGAAGCTGATGACTGGGTTGTGGACGAATTGCTTTTCTTTAAGATGGACCATTTCTCTGGCGTGGGTTACATATCCAAGAGACGATGCTCGGTCGCGGGCTCGGGATGGATGTGCTCACGTTGAGGCTACTTCTGGTGCTGTTTCCTTCAGTTTCCCTTCTGGAGCCAGTGGGTCTATTTGGTGGTTGTGTAGGTCTTTGCTGTAAAGGACCATTTGCTAGAATCCATTCGGGTCACCCAACATGTTGTCTCCTTTGGGAGGAATCATTGAATTCATTCATGGCTGCCCGGCAACAGATGCGCTTTCTCCGAGCCCAAGGCCCTATCCTTTGATCTCCAAAGACCTCAAAATAGCGCCGATTTGCTTCGGCGGGTCGGATTTGTCTGATTATTTGTGGCCCACGATTCTACCGGATTCGGGGGGTAACAGGAACGATCTTGCCATCAAGGTTCTTTACTCTGGGATCCAAGTCTTGCTTCAGGTTTTTGGAGTTCTATCATTTGCAGACATGCTATGGATGGACAACATCCTGCACCAGCTGGATGGATGAAGCACTACATCTGGGATAAACCACCTTTTTACTGGCGGGATTTTGGATTTTGCCCCACGGCTTCGGTTGGGGACGATGAACGACTGAGCTCTGAGGTATTTTGACCCCGACCCGAGCAATCGGGATGACAATGACTTCAAGATGTACACAAGGTCCAGACTCGCGAGTTCCATACTCCCAAACCACTACCTTGGGCGGGTTAATGGCACACACACACACAGCCACAACAAAAGCCACTATGTGAGGCGAGCAAAAGCCTGTTTGTTGTTGACTTGAGGGTGGGGCTGCAAATCATGTTACACTTTCTGTTCGATCCCCCTGCATATGGGATGCCGAGATCAGCGGGACTGGCTGTAAACGCCTTGGAGCCAATCCTCTTAACTTACCGCCGATTCGGAGCTGAATCGGTGGTTTTGAGGTGTGGAGCTTGGGTGGTTTCCCAAAGAACCACCTCCCGAACCAGGGCTTCAAATCCAAATCCAAACCGCCTATCCAAACTAATTATGGGTTACCTGATTCTCATTTTCGTTTTTTTCTTCTGAAGGTTCCAAGGAGCGGCCTCTGGTAGTGTTCACCCCATCAACCTCTGGTCGTTGTTTGTTTTGTTTTGGTGGGGGGGGGGGCGGTGGCGTCCGTTGACGGGAGCTTTCACCAAATATTGTCTGGGTGGAACGGCACCCAAATATCCGAAAATATTGTTAGGTTCACTTTTAAACACATCGGGGTCAACATTTGTTTCCTTCCGTGCCCCTAGTTGCCTATTCCAGTACATTCAGCTCCGCTCACTCCCTCGTTTTCAGATTTCCACTTTCAGTTGACCGCTCCTCTGAGAAAGGGTTCAATCAGTTCAATCGGTTCAAACTGCTCATTCGGTTTAAACGGTTTGAACGGTTTTGGACCCGGACCCTTCTCCGAGAAAGAGTTCAAGCGGTTTAAACGGTTTGGGACCGGCCCTGACTTTCTTCTTTGCTGTTTTATTTTAGAATCGTTTGATCAAACCTCAGCTTGTAAACAGGACAGAGGTAAATCCAATCCAACTGAAACTTCATTCGGGCCTGGATTCAAGTTTCCCTGAAACAGCTCGGAGCCTGAAGCTTCTAGATTGTCTTTGGACATGCGCCCTTTTTTGCTGCTTTCTCCAAAGCAAACAAAAGGCAGACACCGTCGCAAAATACCACTTTGATGCCCAAACGCATGGACATTTGGGGGCAAGGGGGTACCACATACATGTTGTATATATATATATATATACACATTTATTGACACATACGCGTATGTGTGAATAACTAGAACAAAATCTACGCTCTATCGTAACAATGACCCCCAAATGGACATGCCCCGCCTATGGCTGGGTACACCCGTTTTACTTTTGATTCTGCTATATTCTGCTTTGAACCAACCGCACAAAGAAACTGGTATCCTCAAAAACCACGCCGCGATCTTTTTCAGGTAGGCTAAAACGGGGGCACCACACCATTTTTTGTGCAGGTGGGCTCAAAGAGGAAAACAGCAAAAGGACAGCCGGCCATTTTTTTCCAGGTCCAACATCCCAACGGACACATATATATATATATATATTTCCAGGGGTCCAACATCCCAATGGACAAAATATCAAAAAGAGAAACAAATCGCCCTTGGGGTAAGTGGGAGGTTCGGGCCAGGCGCCCGTTTCAGCCTTGGGCCAGGCATATGGGCGCGCTGGAGCCTTATGGCTTGGACTTTGAAAGCGGGACCCAGGATGCCGGGGGTGGATCTGAGGGCGGGCGGCTAGCCTTGGCTCAAGGGTGGCAGACGCTGCGATCCTGAAACTTAGAGCCGTACGGGGAACCGTTCGGCTGTTCATGGCGTTTAGTGGTGCTTAACGGCCACCAAAAGTCGCTAACAGTTGCGAAGAGTCGCCGTAGCTATTAGTTGTTGCTACGGTGGACGGCTGCAAAGTCGACTGATGGATGGGGCTTCATGAATCCCAGCTGGTGGGGTTTTGTAACCATCAGTGTGATTCTGCTGCTCATCCCAAGTCCCGTGGACGGGGCTGCCAGCCAACCCCCTCACTAGAGCCATCGCAGGCCATGCCGACTGACCAGGCAACCCGGAAGGTGGTAGGTTGGGTGGCTGCTGTGGGGTTGGAAGCCCTTACCCTTTTGTAGAGAGTACATGGGACGCCTCACCCGGAACACCAAGCCAAAGGCTCAAAACCGCCCAAGAAAAGAGGGACGATGACACATGACCGTTTTTTTTGATACCCTTCTTAAGGTGGGTTTCTTGGAGGCTAACCCGAAGGCCATCCGGTCCCTGAGCTATTTAGATCTATTTAGTTGGTTTTTTGCATGGGTTTCCGCATTTAGCCAACTAAAAGGTTTTGTCACTTTCTGCGGGGGATCTGAAAACGGACAGCCCCAAGTTCCATTTGCTTAAGCACAGGGTATTTATCATTGTTCTGTTGGTTTTAAAGGGAGTCTACACAACTGGGTTTGTGTTTGGTTTCAAGGGGACAAAAACTGAAGCCTTTTAACTAATTACAACAGAAACCAAACACACCAGACAATGCAAAAGGGAACCCTGAAAAATGCAAAGGAAGCCCAAAGAGACACCTACCAAGCCCAAAAGCGCCCCTCCCAAAAATGGCCCATGCACTGACGGGGCTCGCGAGGACCTGCGCCAGATGTTGCTGAAGCACACGGTGGACACCTGCTTCGGGCAAGCAGGGCTGAGCCCTTTGGCCGAAGCGTTGAAGGATCGGTGGAGTGAGGAAATGGTCGTTTTGAGGAGGTCTTGGGCAACTTTGCCGGAGGGGGGGGGTATGGTGGACACTGAAGGGGTCTATCTTGAAGCCTCTTTTTGGGGTTCAAGGCAGCAACAACGACTCAAAGTGTCTACGGCACTGCATGTGTGTCCTTTGTTGAGGGAACCCTTGTTTGGTCTGTTTTCAGAAAAGATGACAGAGCCAAATGGACCCAGCCTCATTGGGGGTTCCCACACAAGGCTATAGTAGTGCGGATATTAAACGAGTCCCAAAAGAGCACTAAAAAACAACCACTGGGGAAAGAACACGGGAAATCCAATCCACAAAAAGCGAAAATCCAACCGGTTTCTAGACTAGCAGTAGTAAATAAGAGCCCAAATAATCCGACTGGGGTTGTGTGGGGTCCATGAAAGTCATTAGAGACAACGACGGGAGTATACCAGCACTAATTTGTTTAGCCCTTCATAACTTGGCTGCAGTTGAGCCCTCTGCACAAAGCTTAACTTTTCGTGGATATGGAGAATCGGACCTGCTTCAACAAAAAAGCGAAAGCAAAGCGAGCACGGAACACCAAGAAAAACCTCAAGGTGGCCTCAAGAGGGGGCCCGCCGTCTTTGGGGGTGATTCGGATATAGGCCACCTTCAGGGTGCTTCGGCTTTTGGACATATTCCATTTTGTCGCAAGCTGCTTTTGGGCGACTCGTTACGGTGGGACTGACAACCAGCGTTCCTCATGTCCATTGCGTGGCACGAGTTGCATCCGAGGCAAGGCGGAATTGCGGGAGCAGCGTGTTGGCCGGGAGCCCAAGGGAGGGCTTTCCGTCTTTGACGACGGTTGGGCGCTCGTGTTCGCTCGCGCGTGTGTGTGCGTGTGTGGGTGTGGGTGGGTGGGTGTGAGTGTGCCGCTTCTTGGTGGTTCAACCAGCCATCCGGTTCAACTTAGGTGTCTAGATCTTTTTAGTTGGTTTCCGTATTTATCCCACAGTTAGTCACTTTTAGCAGATCTGAAAACGAACCGCCAACGTTTGAGGTTGGTTCTCAAACTTAGGGACCCAAGGTGGTGTGTTTCCTTTTGATTTCCACGCTGTATCCAAAAAGCGTTCCCTGGTTAAAGACAAGCCATAAGACCCACACCGGCTGAGTTTGCCATAAAAGGACAAGACATACAACCAGAATCTGTGTCGGACTGCTGCTTTGGTATCTTCAGTGCACTTCTCCTGACAGAAACACAATCCCCCGAAGTGTGGAAGCATTTTTGCCCCCGTGTGCCCCATGGCACATCGCAACTTTGCTTCTTTTCAGGTATCTCGGCACAGAAACCACACACACACACACACACGCATCTTCTTGCCGGCGATGTCACATGGGCTGATTTTTGTAGTCTGACCTGGTAAGCATCGGGGCGGCTTTTTTTAACTGATTGGACAAATGTTTGGCCTGCCTCGACGCGCGATTCCGGTTTCCTCTTTCAGGCATGCCAATTTGTTGCGACAAAATGGAGCAACGCAGCACCGGCTGCACCAGCTTCACGCTGCTGGCATTTGCGCCGCAGTCTCCATGGTTAGAGGGACCTGGCCTTTCCCTTGCTGTCAGTTGGTCAGTTCCATGCGTCACAATATTTCAAACATGGGTGTCTTCAAAATAGGTTTCGAGATTCCTTTCATGTTTTGGCCCCAAAGCTGAATTGACGCTTTGATTCTCTCAGTTTGGTCGATTGTTAGTCACACTCCCAGGTCTTGCTGACAAGCGCGTCAGGGGAACAACTCCAAAAGGATGGAACTCGTACCTCTCATATCGCGTGCGCCCAGGCTTCTTCTGCGGGTTGTCCGGCACTGAGATGCGCCCTCACCGCGGAACTTGTTAGGGGTCTGCTCCACGCAAACACTCGCGGACATGTGCATTCCTTGCCAGTTTTGAGACAACCGGCCCGTGCAAGGCGCGGAACAGCCAAGGGATACGCATCGCGTGGATGGCAAAGGGACGGGCTCAAAGTAGGTACCAAATGGGGCGGTGCCATGGACACTTTGAGTTTTCGTTTGCAGCGTCCCTAAGGAAGACTGCTTTGGCGGACCACTATTTTGAGAAATTCCCATATTGGCTGTCCTCAGATCTCCTGCTAAAAGTGACTATTGTTTAGCAACTAAAACCCTAAAAAACTATGGAACCGGACGGCTGGGAACCACCAAGCCATATTTTTCGGTTTTTCCCTAACAAAGAAGCTACGTGGGCCGATGTTTGGGGATGGGGAGGGGCTTAGGTTCAGGGTGCGCTGCGCACGTGAAAAGCGAATTCCGCTTGTGATGAAACATGACCAACCGCAGGTTTGTTCAGAGTCAGAAAAGATAAATAGTCATCAGAGTTACTATTCAAAGCCTAAAGGCAACACAGGGTGTGACTTGCCGCGGCCCCCTTTTTTTCTCCTAAGGAACCCTAAGGAACAACTTCTAGGGAACCCTAAGGAACCTTAGGGCTCTTAACTACCCACCCCCTCCCCCGAGCTGCCGGAGGTACCAACAGCTCATGGGCGGCGAGGTCAGCTGCAGTGCAGCAGCGCAGTCCTTGCTGCCGCTCGGCTAGCTCATGGCCGGTGGGGACCCAAACGAAGGCGGCCTCGAAGCCACGAGGGAAAACAACAAAAATCCAAGCCAACCAGCTGGTGGTAAGGGGGCATAGGTGTCCTTTTTGGCTTAGTCTGGTTAGACAAATAGGTAGCACTGGTGTGGATTGGTTTCTTCCATGCACTGAAGCAAGATTATGATAGCAAGTTAGGCTGGCCTTTTGGTCAAAGTTCCATGAAACTGCAGGGCTCCTGGGAAGAGCAGTTGAGCGAAAGACAATCAGTTGGTATGAGGGAGCAAAATCGCCATTGGGGAGGCTTCCGCCAATAGATTTTCTCGGTGATCCTTTGAGTCAAAGTTGCGTGACACCGTGTGTGAGAAATGGGTGTGTCTGTTCTTAGAGTACTTTTTGTTGGTGGGAAGCCAAAAGGAAACTCGAAGCCATTTTGGGGTGTCCCCTAGAAAATGCACCCCCAAATCGTCATTCTCTCTACACAAACAGTTTGCACAGTTGCATGCCACCCATGGAAAGGAAAGTGGCGCATCGAATTTGCTGGCGTGTTGCTTGGGCATGTTCAGGGAAAATTTGCTGCGACTGGGTCTTCAGAAGCCTGTACTGCGAATGGCTCATCGGCGCCTGTTGGTGGTTAGCCAGTGCCATCGGGCTTCATCCATCCCAACTCATACCCTCTTACCAAACTAGCATAGAACCTGACGTTGCGGGGGTCCTGGAAGACCATTTTCCTGTTAAAGGGACCCCCTGTCAGGTTCCATGTTAACTGGTGGGAGGGTATGTTTTTATGGATATGCCCCTCAAAGTCACTGCCTGGCCATGCTCGCAACTCAGCCATGCGCGCAGAAACTGGCCTTGCCAACCTTTTGTTGAACTTCATTGTAGATGAAGAGGCACAAAACGAGAAGAACGACCTTGTTTGCCCAAGCCACTCACCAAGTGGCTATGGGTCAAAACCCAAATCGTAGCCCCAGTGAACATCCCAATCCAACCACTAAAATAGGTTCTAAAATGGTGGTGAATTCGCCTACCAACCAAAATGGGATCCCAAAACGGTTTTGACAACCACAGCCAAGTCTGAAAAAAAGACAACCACAGCCAAGTCTGAAGAAACAAATGCAACCACAGCCAAGTCTGAAGAACAAAAAATGACAACCACAGCCAAGTCTGAAGAAACAAATGACAACCACAGCCAAGTCTGAAAAAACAAAAATCCGGGTCCAAGCTGTTCTCGTTTGTTGGGGGAATGGCACTGAGGGATTTTTTTCTGAAGCCCCAGGAGCAACGGCATCAACCAGATCGCCTGGCTGTATGGGGCCAAAGGGCGCACCCGGCGCGTGTTTTGATTGGATCCTCCGGTGGTGCAGTATTTTTTTTTGGTACGCGTCTAGGTCCCCCAGCTAGGTGCCCTTTTAGCATTTCTTTGGGGGAGGGTTCCCCTACTCAAATAGACTACAGAAAGAAGGGTACCCTTATTCTAACCTCTCTACTAAAAAACCTAGAAGTAGGTCATTTCTTTGAGTTGGTACCACTGTTTTTGTGGGTTTTTGAGGGAAACCCACGGGACAAAACCGTTTTCTGGGGTTTTGTGTGACCGTAGGTTGGACCTGGAGACATGAGTTTTTTCTCTGCAAAAGGTGACATGGACCTTTTGCTCAGGGGGAAAGAGCGAAAGTCAGCGAAAGTCAATGGGTTAGACGTGGTTTTGCTGTTGAGTTTTCCTCGGCTTCCCGCCAGAGCAGTTTTTCTCAGGTTCATTCCAACTCAGGGACTTTGCATATGGAACCAGCAAGTTTCTTTGTGAGGCCCAGCCCTGCGGGGCTGATAGCCTTCCCTCTCAGCAGGCAGAATGTTGCGTGCAGATTGTCGACAAATTGGATGGCCCAATGGTGCCAAATGCATTGGCGTGCCGAGCAGATACATGCGGGCCGCTGAAGGTTTTGAGAAGATTTATTCTTTCTGGGAAGCTGAGAAGCGTCCCGTTTTTGGGTACTCTTTTCCGGTTGGTTTGCAAGGGAAGTTAAAGGGAACACCACCAATTTGGGCGGTTGGGGCGGGCTGGGTCCCCCTATTTTGACAGATACCCAATTGCTGTGCTGCCGCAATTCCTGCTTTCCTGTTTTCGCAGGGCTCCCTAAGTCAACCAGAAGGGCGCGTGGATCTGAGAGCAGTTACCCATTTTAAGGTGTAAAAAGCTCTTGGGTTGTGTGGTTTGTGGTTAAATATGTGGTTTTTGTGCTCTTTGTGCTTGAAATATTTAAAGGGAAACCACTGGGAAACCTGTTATTTCAGGCTACATGCCCGTTTTTCAGTTGGCTGAAAAAGGGAAACCAAACAAAAGCAGCCTGGTTTGGGGTCCCCCGATTTTTACTTGTTGGACCTGATGTCTGCGGTGATTCATGGCCTCCACTATTGAGGTCCGATGAAACCCATGGCCAGTTGTTAGTCATTGATCCGGCAGCCCGCGGGAGTTGGACACTTAGTTAGATTGCGTGACCACCATTCAGGGTTATAGGCGTCCTTTTGGAGAAAGAAGAAACGGCATCTATGTTCAACTCAACCAACCAGGCAACCTTGGCTCTCCCGCAGCTTCTTCGTTTGCTTGTTGCATTTTGCTTTGCAAACCATCCCCAGCAGGGCTGTCGATTCACGTGGGACCCTCCAAAAAACTCATTCAAGGAGGGGTTAGACCCAAACAAAAACGACAAACACATCCGCAACCGTCGTTGGCCAGGCCCAGCATTTGCGTGAACACGGAGGAGCGGGGTTGGCGGGGCTGGCTGGTCCAATGGATTTATCTCTGGGGGAACCAAAACCTGGGGGTCTTTTTCTCCAAAATTGTGTCTTTCTCCATATGTGGGGATGTCTTCTTTGCGGGGGCACGTCTCCCCCGAAATGGCGGATGTTTCTTTGGTGTCCCTTTAAAACCGCACCCGTGCCCTCGAAAAGCGAACCCAGGTAGGCCGGACACCAACAGCTTGTTCTTGAAAACAGCTCGGTGAGGTACATTACATGCAAAGCTTACCAAGAGAATGTCCCTTGTTTAACTATAACTTCTACTTCCATTTGATGAAGTTTGTGGTTTTTAAAGTTCCCTGTCGGTTTTAAAGGGAATCAATCACTACTGGAAAATGTTCTTGCCAAGGGACTTGAGCAAAACCATGGAGGTCTATAGGTGTCCTTTTGAGGTTAGTTTGGTTGGACATAGCAGGGTTCCACTGGTTTAGATAGGTTTCACGAACCATTCATGCGGGCAGTCCGCCCATTGTTCGCCAAAGGTCCCCTATGCTCATGTCCCTAGTTCCTGGGCTCACTTCAGATGGAAGATCAGTCTGATGGTTTTCACAACCCTAGTGCTTCACCTTCGGCGTTCCGAAACTATAGGTAACTCTGCGGTTTGTTTTCTTGCCTCCAGAATTTACGTGAAGGTTTTTGTGGGTACTTGTAGTGTCTTGCCAGGCAGCACTTCTAGAAAACGGTTTGGATGCGCTTTTTGTGGCTTTCACCAGTTCTTTTCCCTTTGTTGTTCTTTTTTGGTACTCCTTCAGTACTCGTTTAATATCCAGGAGTGGATCCACAAAAACCGCATCCATCCGTTTCCTAGAGCACCGACAAACCAGTTTACACTGTTCGGGCCAACCCACACGATTGGAGGTGAGAAAGGTGTGCCATGGTCTGGACGCCCGGGTTGAAGGAGAGAACGCCATCTAACCCCTTTGCTAGCCCATTGTGCGGGTTCCTAGTGCATGAGGCCCTTTAAAGTGAAACACAAAAGAAGGTTGAGCCAGTCTGATTTAAGCCATTGGCCCAACACCTACTGGATTTGGTCCATTCATCACTTGGTTTTTACCTTAAAACTTAGAACTCTTGGTCTTGACAAGGGCTTCCAAGATGCACAGCTTAGAAACGATCCACCATCAAAACCCAGCCATAAGTGCGGCTGCCCTGGAGCACTTCTTTACATGGTCGGTCGGCCATTTTAATATCGATCGGTTTTGATTCTGACTCCGAACCCACCAAAAATCCACTGTAGCTCTTAACCCATTCTGGTGGCTTCCCTTTTCCCGAGGGTCCCCAACGTACCCCATTCAGGTATACTTTGAGTGGTCCTCGCACTTCCCCAAGGTAGCCCCCAAAACGGTGGTTGCCTTGAAAGCTTTCCCTTTCTTTCCCTTGAAAGGTTCCATGTAACCCCTTAGTTAGGAGATTGTACGGGTTCCTAGTAAACAAGGGCCTTTAAAGGTACCCCACAATCAGACATACCTTGAAACAGTCTGGTTTGAGCCTTCCCTTTGTTTCCCGTGAAAGGTTCCCACCTTCAAATCAGTCGTCAGAATCGACCTGCCACCTCACCAGCCTCACCGGCGCCTGGGTCTACGCAGGTTCCCCCAAACCAGTCATTGGCCCTCTACCCCCTTAGTTAAACAGCCATTCTACGAGTTCCATTTTGTAAATGAACAAAAACTTGAAAGAAAAACCCAATGGCTAAAGCCATTGGCCCAACTATTGGATTTGGTCCATCCATCACTTGGTTTTTACCTTCAAACTTAGAACTCTTGGTCTTCAGGGATCCCAAGGTCAGCTTAGAACCCGGTTGCCACATGCTCAAAACCGATGCGGCAGCTGAGCTTCTGGTTGGTCGGCCCCAGGAAGGTCACCCAGAGGCCCGCCCCAAGCTATGGGTTCTGGTTTAGATGGGTTTCATAAACCAGAAAACCAGAGAAACCCATCTCTTTCTCTCTTTTTTTTCCAAAAGGCCGCCTAAGCTCATGTCTGCCAGTTCCTGGGCTCACTTCAGATGGATCAGTTTGATGGAATCCCCATGGACTTTTGTCCCAAGAGGCCAGCAGGGAGCCTCAAGGAAGGTCACCCGTGAGGCCGGCCCTCCGCAGCGATCCGACTCGATCCGAGGAGTCCTCCGGCGCGGCGGCGCTGGACGCCGCCGTCGGCCACGCCCGCGCGGAGCGAGAGGGGGCGCATGGGTCCGTCGGTCCGGCGGGTCGGGTGGCGGTCGGGTGCTTGGCGGTTGGTTGGGGCGACTGGGTCTGCGAACCGAAAATAGGTATCTGTATATATATATATATATATCATATATATCATATATATATCATATATATCATATATATATATATATATATCATATATATCATATATATCATGTAACAGGGAAGTAGTGTTGACCCCGGTTTGAGCAGAACCCCTGTTTATTGAGAAAGGGGGTGGGGGCCGCTAAAACCAAGGACACCCGCCTATTAATAAACAGGGGGTGATTAAGCCGGGGTCAACATGAAAGGGTAGAAGAAATGTGAGCCGAAATCGTTTGTTTGTTTTCCTTTTTGAAGGGTAGACAGAAGGTGAGCCAAGATCCAAATATGACTTGTGCATCGTGGATGTGGGCTAAGATCAAGAGATTCTAGGGGATACTTGGGGCATATCAACCTGTAGGGCACATGAAAGTTAGCTTAGGGAACACAGCTAGTGTGTGGAAACTATATATATATATATATAGATATGTGTGTATTGGTATGTTCTTATGGGAGTCTCGCGAAGGGGATTTCCCGGGTTTGACTCCGAGACCAATCTTGTTTGCCCTTTATGGAAGCTATGATAGCTATGGTTCAAGCATCCGGCACGCCTAGGGCTCAGACCCATTGGCCTTTGAAGCCGGGTACATACAGGGATGAGGGGGATACAATGGGGTACTTATGTTTGATACAGATTTACTTAGCCTGGGAATTAGCTAAGCAGTTACCGAATGCTTACGTGGTGACCAAGGCTACAAACCACTCGCCAAATCCCAGACCATAGGCAGCATTTCAAGGGACCAGGATCTGGTTGTTTCAACACTTGATTCGACATGTGTCTTTGGTAGGGTGCCTGCGTTGGGGTTGGCATTGAGTGAAACACCGCGGGAACCGCCCATTTCAGAAGTTCCATAGCCCATTTGGAGAGACACTCATATTGCCAGCCTTGCCGCAAACCTGCCAAATGCACAGGTTGATCCCGACTTCCCTTTGCCCTTCTCTTTCAGACATCACAGATTTCCTCGCTTGGTTGATCTGCCATGGTTTCCGAGCTGCCTCATTCATCGTCTTTTTTTCCCATTTTCAGCCCCACGCCCCACTCCCCCCGACACCCACCCCACTCTACCCCAGCCCCCCCTCCAGCCCTCAGGTTCCCTCCATCCAACTCGCACGCCGTGAGGACCGCTGCAACAAGGCCGTGGTGTGCAGTGCGCACGTGGCGCGGGCCCCGAGAAAGGTTCAGTGCCACAAGTTCGTCGTGTCATTGTTTTCTCCAACACCCCCCTGGATTTGCTTGTTTGTTGTGTGGCGTGCGTGCTTTGCGTGTTTTGGTTGTCATGTTTTCCCCCTGTGTTTTACATGTGTACGTATATTTATATATATTAACATATTTGATTATTTGTTGATTTTATTCATTTGTCCTTCTATTTAGTTATTTATTTCCTTATTTATTTATGATTGAATTTATCTATTTGGTTGTATTTATTTATTGGTGTATTTATTGATTTATTTATGTGTGTATTTATCTATGTATTTGTATTTGTATTTATTTATTTATTTATTTGTTTATTTATTTATTTATTTATTTATTTATTTATTTATTGACTTTACTTGTGTATTTATTTATATATATATATATAGTTTATTTACTTATTTATTTAGTATTTACATATTTCTATATATTTATTGATTTTGATTAATTAATTATGTTCTTTGTTTATTTATTTACTTATTTAGTATATGTGTCTGATTTTGCCTTTTGCTGCTTTTGGATGTGCTGTTCTTTGTTTCTTTAAGCTTTGTTTTGAGTATCTTTGCTTGGTTGGGGGCGGGGGTGGCAGCATGTGCCAATAGTCAAACCGCAGTTTCGCCTAATTTCCACGGATCATCATTGTCCTAGGTTTTGGAACATGATAAGGATTCCGATTGAGGGAATCATGACTACTGCCCAAAGGCTTCCGACGATGGCACGTAAACCAATCGATCTCTTGAAATTGGTAAGGGTGGGCATCAACCTCTTAATTGGGATTATGAAGGGAACCATGATCCACAAATTCGGAGTTTCAAGCGCGGTACATATGAGCGCTTCCAAACATGTTGAACCCCCGCCCCTGGTTGGGTAACAGTAGAAGGAGACGCTGGAGCCGGGATGTTCGGTACCAGGGCTTCAATCTCAGCGTTCGGAGCGGCTGTGAAGTGAACTCTCGCATTTGTATTGCACTAGGTGACTAGAATGACTGACGTCGACCCCCAAGATTCGACCCCCAAGATTTGACTAAGAACTCTTAGTGGATTGCACTTGAACTTGCCTCAGCTTAAGAGTTAGTTCCCCTTCCAGCTTAGGCTTGCCGTGGCTGGCGCAAAAGACAGTAAGTACAGTGGATGGTTACAACATCCAGCCAGGCAGCAATTGGGATTGGTGGTTGATCAACCAACATTTCAAGTCGCGTTTCACCCATACAGACCAAACACAACTTAATATCATGCACATATTTCGGCCATCCACAAGGGTTCGCGGTGTCTCCTTTGCTTCTAAAAGGACGGATGAGTTGATTATCTCAGAGCAAACACCTCGGGGAAAGGACGCCAGGACAACGCAACGCCAAGGAAAACGCCACCAGTGCCAAGAAAGATTGGCTTCCATGAACATACTTGCAGGGGTCATTCCCATTTTTTGACACCCCCCTTTGATTATTGTGCTTAGTAAAGATGGGCGTGTCTGTTCTCGGCAACCCTGTTTTGGTGGTGTTTAGGAACACCGAAAGGAAGGCTGCAACTTCGGGGGTCTAAAACAAACACGCCATGGGCAGATCCAGCACCCCATCTCGCTCATCCTGTACTGCGTGCGGCCCCCGGGACCCCGAGGGCTGCAGCGCGGCGAAAGATCTCGGGTTTTGGCCGAAGCGTGGATGTTTGCCTTGTTCTCTTACTCCCTGCTTCCATTTGCTAAAGAATATTTGTTTGCTTTCCCCTGCTGGTTTCAAAGGGAATCTATCACTACTGGAAATGTGTGTTTTTTCTCGGGACTTAAGCAATGGAGGCCTGAGTTTCTGGACTTTATACTTTTTGAGAAGATCGGTCAACGAAAAGTTGACTTTGTTTGGCCAATCCACTCAGGAAGTGAGTTTTTGGGGCGCGGATTTGATCGACCTTTGCTCCCTATCTAATAGACATTTGGATGTTTTGCTTTTCACCATTGCACTTGCCTTTACATGGGTGTGTCTTTTTTTGAGGGTTCCCGATTCTGTGGTTTTAAAGCGAAACAAAAAACGAAAACCACATCTATTTTTTTGGGGGGAGGTCTGGACCCCCTAAAAAAGACACATCCGCATTGTGATATGCGTTTGTCAGGGGATTCAACGCCTAGTTCTGAACACCTGAGTGACTAATCCGCGGTTGATACAACTAAAGCAGGCGTCCGCCGAGAGGAAGCCAACCAATTTTAGGTCTGTATTTTGGGAAACACTCACTGACCTTCCAACCAGCAAAAAGGGATGAACAGGGGATGATGTGGGATCAACGAGAAGGGAGCACTTCCTTTGAGCAAGAAAGGTGGAGGGGAGGGGAGGGGAGGGGCTAGGAAATGTGACGCCAAAAGCGGGGCCCAATCCACAGATCAGGTGGGCGCTCGGTTTTGTGGGAACACTGCAGTGGGTTTGTGAATGAAAACAGAGAGAAGCTCTCGTCCCACGGGGACCCCTTTGTTTTGGGTTCTCGAAAGTGGAGCTGTCGTTGCAGTGGACGGTTTGGAGTGAACTTGCAGGTATCCCTGGAAGCGTCAACGCGGGCAGGGGAATCGGGCTGTTGACTGCCAAGACAGTGAATTGGGACTTTGCCAGGGAGCCGACGCAAATGAGGCAGATCAAATCTCGATCGACCCTACAGAGGACAAGACGACCAAGAGCAGACCAACCGCCGACCAGGAGAAAGATGTGCCAACGATTCTCCACAGCAAGGTCAAATCGGTCTGCGAGACCTGCTTGAGACGGCACTTGCCTGTGTTGAGTCGTTGAGGTGTCAAACATTCATCGGGGACAATGACCAGAGTCACCCGGAAGAAGAAGCTACATCATTAAGCAAGACCAATGGTAGGTTCAGTCCAAAGCAATGGTCGATGGGGGCAAGAACTCACGGCCATAGGTGTCCAAAAATGGGGTTGGTTCGTTTGAACATACATGGGTTCCCCTGGTTTGACTTCGGTTCTACTCAACCATTTTTCTCCAAAAGGACACCTATGATGACGGCTCATTAAGCTTAATCGGCAGAGCTTCAATAGCCGAGAGTGAAACCACAGCCGTGCCCCAATCTCAATGCCAAAGACGGCCTCAGGCCTGATGGGCTTGCTGGTTGGGAGGGAGCATAGGTGTCCTTTTGATCAGTTAGTTTGGTTAGACACAGGTAGTGCTGGGTTTAGATAGGTGCTATAAACCGTTTGCCAGGGACACCCATCTATTTTTTCAAAAGGTCCCCAATGGAAGGGAGGATTCAGGCAGCTGGGGGTATCCAGGACACGGTGGGGGGTCTATGGCTCTCGGGATTGCGACATCTTCCCTGTTGAGTTGGCAAGCCTTGAGCTTTTTGGTTCCCAGCCATCCCCTCAGTTTTTTAGGCCTCCAGCTTTGCAGCTTTGTTTGGGCCTGTTAGCGGGTTTAGTGGTTGGTTTTTTTTAACACAAGTTAAGCTCTGAGAAGGGGATCCGCAAACGGACAGCCCAATCCTGATTCATGGCTTTTCCGGCCAGTCCTTTTGGGGGGCTGTTGGCTGATGCACTACTTAAAGCACCAGCTGGGGCTTTATCGGGCAGAAAAAAAAGCGTCTCATTCCTCCCAAGTGGTGCGTGCCAAAGTGGATTTTGCAACCATAAGGCAGCCCCTGTTTTATTTCCCGGAATGGGGGGTTTGGGGGACCAGGAGCTTTTTGAGGGTGTGTGTTTTTTGAGGGCACCTTGTTTGGGGTTGATCTAAAAGGGAACCACATTGTACACACCCCCAAAGAGGAAGGGGTTTCCTTGAGGAGACGCCCCAGCTTGGTGGTTCGCAGCCATCCGTTTCCTCAGTTTTGTTTAAGCATTTTAATTGGTTTAGTGGTAGCTTCCATTCACCAAACAACTAAATGACCGTGCTCCCAGCCATCCCCTTACTTGCTTTTAGCTTTCTGGGGTGGGGGTTAGTGGTAGTTTCCAAAAGCAAAAACCCACTAACACTTAGTCACCTTTAGCAAGCGATCTGAAAACGGACAACCGAGCCAAGGATTTGTTGTTTGCGGTCAGGCCTTGGGCCAGCTCTCCTCTCGCGGCCGCGCTGGGGCCACAGGGCCGTCGAGGGTTCGCGTTAATTTCAGGCTGAGGAGAAGGAGGAGCCAAAACTGTTCTGTTGGGTTTGATTTGAGCTATGAGATTGGTGCCCCAAAGGTCTTGCATCAGTGATTTAAGTTTGAGGACATGGGTGACAACCCAAGTTTCCCATAGGGTTGGTCTCAACATCGGAATCGGAACCCCTAGAATGCTGAGTTTCAGCAAGATTTCCCTTTAAAACCAACCTGAAGGACATACTTTCAAAGGAAGACACACCCATATGGCTCCGAATTTTATGAGGTGGAACACCCTCAACTGTCTTCTCTGGGTGCTCCAATTACCCACAAGTGGAGGACCCTAGGCTCCGTGTTTTGGTTTTTCGGCGGCGTGTCGAGTTTTGCTTGCAGCTGCGAGTCGCAGGCCAGCTCTCCAGCCAGGCAGCTCATCCGTACGCAACGGCTATGATTTTTTGGCGTACGAATGCCTGGACGGCTTGGGCCTGGGACGCGGGAAGTCCAAAGGTGGCAAGAATGCATCTTTGCCACGCCAGCACCCTCAATGCTTTGCACGCCAGCACCGGCCGGACCATTCTTGGCGGATGTCGAGCCTGGTACTGCGGCATTGACCTCTTTCGAGAGGTTGCCCTTGTTGTAGGACGCCCGCCCATCCTCGGGTCTTTTAAACATGATGTTCTCCAGATGTGGTAGATATGGGCGCCAGAATTCAACATATGACGTTTGGGCGGGGCAAAAGCTGGCTCCGACCATGAGAGCTGATTGCCCCAAGAGAAGTTACGTCTGGGAGCCAGGGAGCTGGGGGCCGGCTTCAAGGGAACCCGCAAGGACTCTTTCTGTAGGATTCCCAAAAATTTTGGCTGGACCAATGGTTTCGTTTGGCCAGAAACGAGGGTGGTTCACGTTTTGGGATATGTGCAATTCAAAAACGCTGGTTTCCTGTTGGCCTCTCTTTAAAATCACTCAAACATGGGGTGCTCTCAAAAAAAAACCCACCCAAACTTAGGAGGATTTGAGGAGGCAAGGACTAGCTCGCCAAGATGTCAGAGGGGCCTCATATTCTCAGAATGTTCCCCGCCGTTGTTGTTGAGGCCTTTCTCTTTGAAGCCCGTCGGTTTCAGGACCAGCGCAGCAACATGATGTTTCAAGAAACATGGCTTCAACATGTGAAACAAAAACACCATTGTGACCGTTTGAGCGCCTCATAGGGGCCGTTCGGAGAGACACATTTGGCTATTCAACCTACACAGATCGAGCTCGACCTTTTAGCTCATTTGGGGCTTGGAGCACAGGCAACGATTGTTTCGATGAGTCGCCGGATGTGTATCGTGAGTGGTTGATCCAAAGGCCCGGTGAACACGGGACCATTGAGGAAAACCCGCAATGATAAGCCATGGGAATGAAACCAGGTTTGTTGGTTGCCCCTGTGACTCCTCATTCCAGACGGTGGTTGAAAAACCAGAAGGTTTGTTGGGTATATTTGTTGGGAATCAGGATCAGAATCAGAATCCGGAGTTTCTGAATGGGAGTGCGAAATGGATTTCGCAACTCTCCACAGTGTGGACATTTCGTAGGCCTTTGACGAGTCCTCCGACGGCGTGGTTCGCAGCGAAGGTGGGCCGCCGGCAAGAGAGTTGGCGCAGGGATTCCAACCGGCCCCAAAATGGGCGTCGCTTTGTCCGGTTGGTGTCCCTACCTAAAATGGGCGGTTTCCTTTTGGTTTCCCTTCTCAAACATCCCAAAATGGGTTGCCTCAAAAAACAAACCGAGCCACCCACGTGTGGCACTTGGGACGGACTTTTTCTGCCCCTGGCGAGCTCTCTCGCCGATGTAAGGACTGAAGGTTTGGCAACGTGCCGATGCCTGGTGGCTGTGTCTGTTTTTGAGTTGCTACCCCGTCTTTTTGGTACCTGGTTTTAGTAAAGGGAAACCAAAAAGAAAACCGACAACCGAAGCCATTTGGGAGTCCCCGAAAACAAGTCTGCCACTTTTTTTCAGGGCAGCAAAAAAGACAAACGAAGCCAATTCCGGGGTCCCCGAAGAAACAGACACAGTCATTGTAGGCATGCGTGTCTGACACCTTCGCTGTCATGTGTTGAGCCAATCGCGTCCGTATCGCCGGGCCCTGTATGTCTTTGTCAAGAAGTTGAGAGCCACTTGTGAGTGACCAAAGGGAAGCCAAACAAATCTTGGTGGCTCCCAGCCGTCCGATTCCTTAGCCTTTTAGCTTTTTAGTGTTTAGTTGTAGTTTCCATTTAACCCACTAAAAATTAAACTTTTAGCGGGGCATCTGAGCCCAGAAATAGTTGTTTCAGAATCCCTCCTCTTGAACACACATTCTGGCAACAAATCTCAAGAACCAGTTGCCCCGGACCAAAAATCTTCAAAGGGAAGGCTCGAAGCAGCAAGCTTCAAAACCATGGAGCCATGCCTAGATTTGCCACGGGTCTAGAGGCACTTTAAGCGCCAAGCGAAGCGGTGCCGGGTGCCCGGGTTGCCGCGCTGAAACGGGCAGAAGGGGAGAGCTTCCGTTCGATTCGATTGAATCGCTCAGACGCGCTTTTCTTGATTGGCTCATTGAAGGGCTTGCCTTTTTAAGATGCGAAGAAACTGCGTTGGCAAGAGCTGTGAATGTTTTCGAAACTGCTTAGGTTCTTGAAAGCATGGGTTTCCCCCCCCCCCCCCTCAATTTTGCTGTGCACGGACTCCGTGTCGCAGCTTCTGCACCACACCGACTCCAACAAGAGGCATCCCCCCCAGCGACCAACGCCCAACGCCCAGCGGCCGGCGAGCGCCGAGCCATGCGCCTCTGGCTGCTGCCGCTGCTGGCGGCAGCCTCCGGGGCGCTTGAGGAGGTGCCGGAGGTGCCGGAGGTGCCGGAGGCGCCAGAGCCGCCAGAGCCGGAGGAGTGACTTGCTGGTGATAGGCGGGGAAGCAGAGAAATGGAACCATGCCCTGCAAAAGAAAGGTCATACTCTTTCGTACCCTATATATATATATATGGTGTCCTTTTTGGGAATCCCAAACGCTGCATTGCCACAAACCGGACTCGTTGTCCTTCCCTAGCTGTCGCACCACGAGGAAGGTGTCGTGCACAGCATCAAAACTTCATTTTCAGGTGAATTCGAGCATATTTTGCCCGGATCTCTCTTGTTGGTCTCAAGATAGGGGGACCTCCAACCAGCTGGGTTTTTTTTTGGTCTCCCCATAACCCCAAAAGGCGACCCTCAAAAAAGACACACAAGAAGCACATGTCGGTAGGTTCCGTAGGGATGTATGCTGTGACCTTTCTAGAGAAATTATTTCGACCCGATTTTTAGCTTCCCCATCGAGCATGGCCATTCTCAAAGGATTGGTCACCCTGGGCAGGGTACTTGTTTTGGGCCATTGGAACGCCCCATTGGCGTGTAAAGGCAACTTTGGTTTCCCTTCTCAGACGAACATGGCACCAACCCCGTCCGCTTTTGGGGGCAACGCGCACCCCCGATATTGGTTCCTTCCGATGATTTGCCGCGGCAGCAAAGGAGGGCAACATTCTTCTTATTTCTTCTTGTTTCCCTTTCCATACATCCTGCATCGAGTCCTTTTCCAACGCTTGGAGATCATTTGGGGCAGGGCTCAGGAAAATGCGCCGATGCATGCAATCCAAGCCGTCGGTGCGAGCGTCAGGAGCGGGCGGCGAACTACAGCCTGAGTGTTGAGAGCTGCAGGATTGGGCATGGATTGGCCGTCGAGTCGATCAACACAACTTCCCTGACAGAGAAGCTGAGGGAATGAGAAATGGAATGACCCCTATAAACCATCCGCGATTTGGTTTCCTTTAAGGGAATCCCCAGGTTCATTCCATTCCCTACTTTTTGGGTTTGGACTTGTTTTGTCACGCACGAAGCGAGAGCCTGGAACCAGGAATTCATGGGAACCGAAAGGAGCTTCCAACAAGGCGCTTCCGGCCAGGTTTTACCAATGGCTTTCATTTCCCAACGGCTGAAAGCTATGGGGTCTTTGCCAAGATAGGCTCTGGGCTGGCTTGGGGCAGCTTTCAGGGTGGGTTCTGCAGGGTTCCGGTCTGGGGATACCACCAGGGCTTCAGCCGGGCTTCTGTGTTGTTTATAAGTGTAGGACGGAGGACGAGCAGGGGCGGGGGCCGTTCCAGACGTTCCGAGTTGCTAGAGCCAGCCGCATTTCCCGCTCCTTTCTCTGGCAGGGCACGGGCCAAACTTCGGGCCCCAAGTGAAGATCCTTACAATTGAGGTGTTCTCAAAAAGTTTTTTTGGGCAGTGGTTCCAGAGGATGTCACGTTGGACAATACCTGTTCATCTGGTTTCCTTCTGCGAATGCGCAGGGACGCATGTTACCCCTGGTGTTGTAAGGCTTATAGTAAGAATGTATCAACCTGCTCATCCATGTTGGTAGAACCTAAAGTTGGGTAAATACATCCATTTGTATGATGGTTGTTCAAACAAGCTTTGCACTAACCCTGGTAAGGCCCCTGTGGCGGCTGTGCCCAAACAAGCCGTGGCCAAACAAATGTGCCAACATACCTACAAATGGCGATTTTCCTTTTACCACATGTTTCCCTTGGGCTATATCGTGTAGTGAAAGCACAACCCATCATGTACACACTATATAAAGGGTATATACTCCATTTTCCCCTTTGATGTCGGTAGTGGTAACGGGAAGGACTGTGAACCAAAGGACTTGCTTTAGCTATTATACATTTTTAGGGTAGACTGAAACAGAATCTGAAAACATAAGCTTTCCTTGTTCCCCCTCTTTTGTGGGCCAAGTTAAATGGGCCAAATCGTAAGGACCCCCCTCCCCAAACAGAACCCCAAAGAATCTACTATATTCTGCATAAAGGGTACGCACTTTATTTTACCTTGGCTAGTGGTATCTTGAAGCAACCAAGCACAAAGAACCCCTGCAGCAATCCACGAAACCTCAAAGAACCACTATAGCTTGCAGCAATCTGATTCCCCCCATCCCCACTACAAAAAAACAAGAAGAAAACGAACAACACAAGAAGAGAAACACAGAAAAGCAAAAGAAGCAGCAAACAGGAGAATACCTTCCCCCCCCCCTCCCCCTCCAAAAAAGCAACAGAACCCGCCTTTTGTTTGGGTTGTTCCGTTTAGGAGGTACGTGCTGGAAGTGAGCTCCCACGGTCCCGGCTTCTACCAGGATGCCAACCTCCACCGCAGCTCGAGTGAAAATGTTCAAACCGGGGTGGACATGACTTCCGGTGGTTTTTGGTTTCCTTGGGATGCTTCCAACCGTGTTTTTTGTTTTTTGTTTTGTTTGTTTTAGACCTCCTCGCAAGTCTTAGAGTTTGGGACAATCTGCAATCCTTGGAATGCTTCCAACCCTTTCTTTTTTTGTTTTTGCTCCTTGGGGTTCGGAAGATGGAGGTCTTGGAGTTTGGGAAGATCTGCACGCGAGCTCGCTGACGTTTTTTGGCCAGTTCCGAGGCTACACAAGATGCCTCTTCGTCTTGCGCGGGGCACTCAGAAAGCTGCTCCACGCGGATCGGTTTTGGGCCCCACCCAAACCCATCCACAGAAGGGATGCCCAGTTGCCCAGTGGTCAACCCAAAAAAATGGATGCCCTTCTTTTTCCCTGTGGTTGCTGGGCATCTGAGGATGGGCTTTGCCTCCAGCACGGGTGGCAAAGGACTCCAAGAAAACGTGGTGGGGGGGGAGTTGCTGTGACTTGAGGAGATGAGAGCGCTTGGCCTTTTCGGCCAAGGGGATTGGCCCCGTTTGGGTGGAGCGGTGCGGGTTTCTGGAGGATCCCCCCCCCCCAGGCACTCCTCCCACTTTACGGCTCTCCCAAAACCCCGCCCCTATCGCCCTTACAGATTTGCGATGCGTGGCCAAACTGGTAAGTCAGTAGGTTCCATCCCCACTTACAACCCCTAAGTGGATTCAACCCCGTGCGTGGGTGTTTGGACTCAGGTGGCTAATCACTGGAACAAAGAAGTAGGGAATGCGGGAGAGTGACTCCCCTTGTCGTTGTTCGTTGCCAATATGGAACAAGATTAATTGGAGCAGTGCCCTCCGAGGTCATGCACCAGAGGCGCCCAAGGATGTCTTCGTAGGGGGCCAGCACCACCCCACCGTGGCAACTTCGCCTGAGATGGATTTGCGGGGGCTTAAAATACATGGCTGTGGGTCAAAAATAGGTACCCCAAATGGAACTCTGGTAAATGGAGACGTGGACTCAAACCTGCGGTCCCCTGGTGGCCTAATTTTGACCCATACCAACGTTGGAGGTTCTTGTTTTACGTAAGGAACACTCCGGCGAAGTGGAGCCTTTCAAATTGCAGGGGTCTCAAAATCGGGCTACCTCAACATGGCGCAGTTCGGTTTGCTGGGGGGTTTCCCTTTGACACCAACCAAGAAGACGGGGTACCAACTCAAAAAAAACACCCCTCCCACCGGGAGTTCTGGTCGACATGGTCCTCGAGTTGCTGGACTTACTGTTTGGTAAACATGGGCCATTTCCAACCAGCGCTCACATAGATACACCACTCACCGAGTTTCTTTAGTCACTTGTGTTTGGACCATTTGAGTGGCAAAAAACGGTTTGGACTTTTTTGGCCGAGGAAGTGAGGACAAACCTTGGCAGGGTCCTGGGCACTTCTCCAGTTTGTTTTGAAGGGACCCCTTGTAAGGTCGGAGAAAGGCAAACATCAAGAGGAAAGCTGCCTTGTTTGGTGCCCCCCTATTTTGATTCATGCCCAAATCCAAGATTTCTCAGAGTTTAACAGGGCATGGACCAATGGACGCTCCAAAGGGTCCTACTGAAATGTTATGTTGGACATGAACTTGTTACCAGACATCAACAAACATGTTTCGGCAGAGGTTTACGACTTGGCCCGTTTTGATCGAGGGGCATAGCGAGAACGTTTGAGTCCCTTGAACCGACTTGGACACTTGAGGCCGACATTGTGAGCCGTTTTTGTTCAAGCCGCCAGAGGTGTGCGCGCGCGCGCTCGCCTGTGTGTGTGTGTGTGGTCACCAGGGCACCAGACAGGGCCCCGTTTTTGTTGGATCAAATGAGGTTCTTCTAGTTTTGCTCCAGGCTTCGTGACATGACGAGCCAAGTTTCAGCTCCACAGAACGGGAGGACGGAACCCGAATTTTGCCATGTCCTTTAGGGCAACATCCATGTGCCTTCACCTCTAGTTTTTCTTTGGCTTCTCAAAGCCCGATACGGGATCGAGCCTCTTTGGTTGTGATACGTGCATGGGAAGTAACTGACCCCCCAAGGCAGGAAACCTCCAGGGTTTACACCCCCTTTCAACCCCAGTCATTCCAATTCTACGGGATCAGCCGGTGGTTTTGAGCCGAAGGTTTCTGGCCAATCAGATGTCCTTAGTCTTTCAGCCAAAGCTGCACGAGTTGTTCGTTCCGCGGACTTCAGCCGGTGCAACTACTTGCAGTTGGCTGTTTCCAGGGCTGGCCTGCCAGGGAGCGTTTGGAGTCATCGGGTCCCCTTCAGCTGGGTTTTGCAAAGCCATAATCCGTGGGACACCACAAGGGAAACATGGCAAAAGGAAGGATCAAACGGGAACCCACTGAAAAAAGGAGCTCCAGGAGGGCGGTTTAAACAATCGTGGTTTCAGTTTTTTTCTTTCTCAAGTTTGACTCGATGTTCCAAGCCTTGCCAGCGATGCGAAGCTCTCGCTTCCATGACGGCGCGGGTGAGCCGATGGGCCTTTGGTATTCTGAGCGTTGCTTGCGCGCTGGCATATGTTTCGGCCGTTTTACCCAGCTCCAAATTCCTGGCGAAGGATGAGCTACGGATGGCGGGCAACTTGACGCTCGCAAGCAACTTGACACTCGAAAGTGCGCCGGGTGCAGAGGCTTCTGAAGTTGCGAACCCCAGCCCGGCAGCGGCTCCGCTGGCGCCGGTGGAAACATCGCAGGTTGCGACGAGCCCCACAGCAGCACAGGCGCCAAGCGTTGATACTGAGCAGGGCCTTCCGCAGGGGAGTCATATGCCCAATGTGCGCACGGGCGCTGGCTTGCGTTTGGCTTTGCTGCTCGTCGGTGCCGCCCGGACGCTGCTTGGCTCATTGCGACCGAATTGAGCGTTGAAACTTTCTGGGAGCTGACTTTTTGCTTGCCCACGCAGCAAGCAGTTCAACATTTTAACCTGTTGCCTTTTCCCCCTAGCCCTGGAAAGGAAACCAGGGTAGATGAGTTTGGCTTCGTTTCTTTGGTTTCCTTGATCAGTTTTCCTCAATTCGATCGAATAGAGCCTGTTTGCTGGGTCTCCGAAATAGTCTCATATGTCAGGGTCCCGAGGAAGCGTGAAGCAGAACATCTCATTTTTGGTGTGCCCCCGTCCAAGTTTGCCAGCCAAACGGTTTGAGAAGATTTCCAGGCTGTGTGCAGAGTTGGGCCAAGTACTTGGCCCCTGTGTTGTTTTTGATGTACATACTCTCAGGTAAATGGTAAGCCTTATTGTGATTTCGATTGGTGGGAACTGGGGATTTGAACCTCTGGTTCTTGTAGAGGCACCAATTGGAAGGAAGCTGATAGGTGTACAGAGTTGAGCGAAGTACCCCTATGATACGTGATGTACCAGATCATTCCAGGTAGTGGGCTATTTTAGGCCCACTGACCTGTGAGTCCCCCCGTTTCGAGAAGGGCCCCTTGGTGGGCTTTCGGTGTAGCCTTTGCCCTAGGCTTCAAGGCATCATTCAAACCAATGGGAATGCATATAACCACAATTGTTTACCTAAGGAGTTTCAGCTAAATTGGGTTTCAAAGGCGGGGTTGAGCCCGAGGGAATGCCTTTTTTGTAGCAACCCGTGGGTTTTAAGGAAATTGTTTTCATGGGAATCGGTTGAACCCGGCTTTGTGTACCTGGTGCTTCCAACACGGCAGGTTGTTCGGTGGTTTTTCGTTGGTTTAGCGGTTGGGATTCCGTATATCACCCACTAAAAACTCTCCCACCAACCAACAGGGGTCTGTGCACTTCCATGTTAGCTGGTGGGAGGGTAGTCACTGTTAGGGGATCTGAGGGCAGTGCAGGTGTATAGCCACTAAAAGTTAGTCACTAGCAGGGGATCTGAGGGCAGTGCTTGCTACTACCCACCCATCCAGCCACCCACCCAGCCACCCCACCCAGCCACCTGCCCACCAGGTTGGTGTACCCTATGGTCTGCGAGAACATCAAGTCGCGCTTGGTGGAATTGCAGCGGCCGGAGGGACATCCCACCTGGAAGGCGAGATGAGTTGCCCTCCGGAGAGCTGTACGCTTCAACTCGCGTTTTGTCCGGCTTTCTTTTCTTTTTTTAAGGGGGAGGGGAAGCACCCCTTGTAGGCATTTTTATTTAAACCTATTTTTTTTAAGGGGGAGGGGAAGCACCCCTTTTAAGCATTTTTATTTAAATCTATTTTTTGTAAGGGGGAGGGGAAGCACCCCTTTTAAGCATTTTTATTTAAATCTATTTTTTTAAGGGGGAGGGGAAGCACCCCTTTTAAGCATTTTTATTTAAATCTATTTTTTTTAAGGGGGAGGGGAAGCACCCCTTTTAAGCATTTTTATTTAAATCTATTTTTTTTAAGGGGGAGGGGAAGCACCCCTTTTAAGCATTTTTATTTAAATCTATTTTTTTTAAGGGGGAGGGGAAGCACCCCTTTTAAGCATTTTTATTTAAATCTATTTTTTTTAAGGGGGAGGGGAAGCACCCCTTTTAAGCATTTTTATTTAAATCTATTTTTTTTAAGGGGGAGGGGAAGCACCCCTTTTAAGCATTTTTATTTAAATCTATTTTTTTTAAGGGGGAGGGGAAGCACCCCTTTTAAGCATTTTTATTT
Organism: Effrenium voratum; assembly: GCA_963377175.1. NCBI lineage: Eukaryota > Dinophyceae > Suessiales > Symbiodiniaceae > Effrenium > Effrenium voratum. The sequence goes on along the minus strand of CAUJNA010003372.1, from coordinate 1,633,928 downwards.
AAATCTATTTTTTTTAAGGGGGAGGGGAAGCACCCCTTTTAAGCATTTTTATTTAAATCTATTTTTTTTAAGGGGGAGGGGACGCACCCCTTTTAAGCATTTTTATTTAAATCTTTTTTTTTTAAGGGGGAGGGGAAGCACCCCTTTTAAGCATTTTTATTTAAATCTATTTTTAAGGGGGAGGGGAAGCACCCCTTTTAAGCATTTTTATTTAAATCTATGTTTTTTAAGGGGGAGGGGAAGCACCGCTTTTAAGCATTTTTATTTAAATCTATTTTTTTTAAGGGGGAGGGGAAGCACCCCTTTTAAGCATTTTTATTTAAATCTATTTTTTTTAAGGGGGAGGGGAAGCACCCCTTTTAAGCATTTTTATTTAAATCTTAAATCTATTTTTTTTAAGGGGGAGGGGAAGCACCCCTTTTAAGCATTTTTATTTAA
>CAUJNA010003372.1:1628508-1633390 GCA_963377175.1 Effrenium voratum | reverse complement strand
AGCATTTTTATTTAAATCTATTTTTTTTAAGGGGGAGGGGAAGCACCCCTTTTAAGCATTTTTTATTTAAATCTATTTTTTTTAAGGGGGAGGGGAAGCACCCCTTTTAAGCATTTTTATTTAAATCTATTTTTTTTAAGGGGGAGGGGAAGCACCCCTTTTAAGCATTTTTATTTAAATCTATTTTTTTTTAAGGGGGAGGGGACGCACCCCTTTTAAGCATTTTTATTTAAATCTATTTTTTTTAAGGGCGAGGGATAGCACCCCGTTTAGCATTTTTATTTAAAACTATTTTTTTTAAGGGGGAGGGGAAGCACCCCTTTTAAGCATTTTTATTTAAATCTATTTTTTTAAGGGGGAGGGGAAGCACCCCTTTTAAGCATTTTTATTTAAATCTATTTTTTTTAAGGGGGAGGGGAAGCACCCCTTTGAGTCAAAAATAGAAGGTGGTATCATCCCCAACACCGTATAGGCCGTATGGGTTCCGCAGAAGCCTCCTTGGAACCCTCCTCGGAGCCCCGGAGCCTATCTGGGCTGAGACCCCACCGCTTTCAGCTGTTTTGGAGCACATGTGCTGTTTTTTTTCATGGTTTTTAGCACAAGTGGCAGCTTCAATGGACACCACCAGAAAATAACAGGATTTCCTCCATGTCCCTTTTTGCCAAACAAGAATGGCCACCCAATTTAGATGCCAATCCTTAGGTAAACAAAGATCCCCATTGGTTTGAACTCTGGGGCTTGGATGAAACTCCTTGCTTCGATTCGCCAAGTTAGGTTACCCGCTTACCAGTCCCCCGGTTCCGTGGAGTGAATTTTGTTACTCGTGGGCCGGAACACAGCTGGCTAATCGCTTCATTTGGCCGATCACCCAAGTAGGTAAACAATGATGGTAATGTGAATCCCGATCGTTTTAATCATGGTTTGAACCAGGGATAGTCATGGGCCCTTTGTTTGACATACCTGGTTCGTGATCATATTGAATCATATTGTTGGTTTGGCTCATGTCTCGTGGTTTAGCACATGGGATGTGTCAAAGTAGGATCCGATTCGGACCCCACACATAAATTTCGGCTTTCCTTTGCCCTTTAAGCCAACCTGAAAGGTTCTTTGGGGAACAGCTTAACGCAACCATTGTTTTGGTGATCGGGACATCAACAGGCCTGTGCGCAAACGCAGGTTCAGGGTTCCACGTCTTGACTCCCCAGACCTAAACGGGCGTTAACCTGTTTAAAACCTTGGGTAGTGAAACAAGATGAATCCTTGGGGGTCATGTCTGTGGAAAAGGGGTGAGGTTAGGGGTTGCCGCTTTTTTTGGGCCACTTCAAAATGGGGTTAAAAAGGAGGCGCGTGGTCGTGACAAAATCGAGCTTTCGGCTGTGACTTTCTGTGCTGTGGCAACGGCAATCCCCCTTTAAGGTCATAACGCAGTCATTGGTTGAATGGCCCATGTTGAAATCACCACAAGGATGATTCAGGGGTCAGTGGATTTCCCCTTCAAAAGCTGCAATTTACTGGTGGTGTCCATTGAAACTTCTTTTTGCAAGAAGGGACATGGAGGAAATCCTGTTATTTTTCCAGAGGCATGGATAGTTTGGAGAGGAGGATAATGCAAATTGTAGCCACAAACACAGGTTATGACAGGCGCCAGAAGCCCAGGTGCTCCTGAAAATGCGAAGCACAAACACAAACACACAACCAGACAACCACACAGCCGCACAACCACACAACACACACACACACACACGCACACGCACACGCTCACACGCACGCACACGCAAACGCACACGCACATGCACACGCACACGCACACGCACACGCACACGCACACGCACACGCACACGCACACACCGCACAGCGCACAACGCACCCCGCAACACGCACACCCGCGGCGCAACCGCGCGCGCACCTACCGCACGCGCACGTGCATGCCACTTAAGCGCAAACGCACACGCACACGCACACGCACACGCACACGCACAACGAAACCCACACAAACGCAAACGCACACGCACACGCCAAACACGCAACAACGCAACACCGCACACGCGCGACGCGCCAACGCGCACGCGCACGCGCACGCGCACGCGCACGCGCACGCGCAACGAGCACGCGCACGCGCCACGCGCACGCACCACCACACGCGACAACGGCACACGTCACTGCGCACGCCCGCACACGCACACCAACACTGCGCACGCACACGCCACTGCACATAGACCCAACAACGCGCCCACGCGCTGACGCGCACGCGCACGGCAACGCGCCCGCGCAACGCTCACGCGCAACGCGCAAACGCGCAAACCGCGCACGCGCAAAATGTCTCACGCGCACGCGCAAACGCGACACGCACACAGCGCATGCACACACATGTTTCACACAGCGCATGCACACGCCGCCGCACAGAACGCACACGCACACGCACACGCACACGCACACGCACACGCACACGCACACGCACACGCACACGCACACGCACTCGCACACTCACACGCACACGCACACGCACACGCACACGCACACGCACACGCACACGCACACGCACACGCACACGCACACGCACACGCACACGCACACGCACACGCACACGCACACGCACACGCACACGCACACGCCACACGCACACGCCACACGCACACGCCACACGCGCACGCGCACGCGCACGCGCACGCGCACGCGCACGCGCACGCGCACGCGCACGCGCACGAGCACGCGCACGCGCACGCGCACGCACACGCACACGCACACGCACACGCACGCGCACCCGCACACGCACACGCACACGCGCACGCACACGCGCACGCACACGCGCACGCGCACGCGCACGCGCACGGGCAACGCGCACGCGCAATGCGCACGCGCAACGCGCAACGCGCAACGCGCACGCGCAGGCGCACGCGCACGCGCACGCGCACGCACACGCGCATGCACACGCGCACGCACACGCGCATGCACACGCGCACGCACACGCACACGCACACCCGCACACCCGTACACCCGTACACCCGCACACCCGCACATCCGCACACACACACACATGCGCGCACGCGCACACGTGCACACCCGCACATGCGCACACGCGCAGACGCGCACACGCGCACACGCGCGCAGGCGCACTCGTGCACAGTCGCACACGCGCACACGCACACCCGCGCGCACCCGCACACCCGCACACCCGCACACACGCACACACGCACACACACACAGACACACACGCACACACACACACACACGCACACACGCACACACACACACACACCCGCACACCCACACACACACACGCATACATGCACACATGCACACACACACACCCACCCACCCACCCACCCGCCCACGCACGCACGCACGCACGCACCCACGCACCCACGCACCCACGCACCCACGCACCCACGCACCCACGCACCCACGCACCCACGCACCCACGCACTCACACACGCACCCACGCACCCACGCACCCACGCACCCACGCACCCACGCACCCACGCACCCACGCACCCACGCACCCACGCACCCACGCACCCACGCACCCACGCACCCACGCACCCACGCACCCACGCACCCACGCACCCCCGCACCCACGCACCCACGCACCCACGCACCCACGCACCCACGCCCACGCGCCCACGCGCCCACGCCCCACGCACCCACGCACCCCCACACACACCACACACACACACACACACACACACACACACACACACACACACACACACACACACACACACACACACACACACACACACACACACACACACACACACACACACACACACACACACACACACACACACACACACACACACACACACACCCACACACACACACACACCCACCCACCCATGCACGCACGCACCCACCCATGCACGCACGCACGCGCCCACGCACGCACGCACGCATGCACGCACGCACGCACCCACGCACCCACGCACCCACGCACCCACGCACCCACACACCCACGCACCCACGCACCCACGCACCCACGCACCCACGCACACACCCACACACCCACACGCACACACGCACACACCCACACACCCACACACCCACACACACACACACACACAGACACACACACACAACACGCAAACACTCTCACAGAAGCACAAACACGAACACGCACAAACACACGCACACAAGACACACGCACACACACACACATTCTGTGAGTGACCATGGGCCAGTTTGGGTGCGCACAAACATTATGGACGTATTTTCGGTCAATTGTTTTTGCCGCATGAAGAACAGTATGTTTGGAGGAGACTTTGGCAACCTCCATGTCCTAGTGGCAAGTTGGCGAAAGAAGAGAGGTGGACGTTTTCGTGTTCATGGCGCTGGAGGAGGACAAAGCGGGCAAGGGCTCCAAGGTGAAGTGGAAGAAGAGCCACTCGAGCCAGGACACCCCTTATTTTGATGGTTTTCGGGTCAAACAACGGGTGCCCGGTTTGCCTGTGGCTGGGGAATCTGGTTTGGGTGTGGTCAATTTGGAGACGAAAGCTACACTTGTCAGGTTGACTCATAGGTCCCCCGCAGCCTTTATGGAGAATAGCGCTCCGTTTCTTCACCGGGCTGAGGATTGTGACGGAGATCACCCGTTTCAGCAATCAGTTGCCTCTCCAAAACTGACGCACCCCCACTCAAGTTTGATCAATGCTGGGTGAACATTCGTGAAAACCACAGGGAAAGCAAAGGGAAGCTAACCAGGAAAGGTTCACTGGAGCATTATTTGTCGATTTTCCATGAAATCGATCGTATTCTTGCTTCAACATGGGATCTGCAAGTGGCTAACAATGGTGGGCTTCCTTTTGGTTTCCCTTTACTACCGCCAAAAGGTACCCTCAAAAACACACACCCAAATGTGATTCCGGCGTTCTCTTGGAACCCCCAA
>CAUJNA010003372.1:1553508-1623508 GCA_963377175.1 Effrenium voratum | reverse complement strand
TCGCCATGGGGATTTGTATCAGACCACCCGCGGGAGCCTCTGGGATTTGAAGCAATCGCTCTGGGGGTTTCCCCAAGCCGCGCTCCTTCCGCCCCAAGACCAAAAGCCGTGGCGGAAAGCTGAAGTTCAGAGAAGTCGCCCGGTCGCCCCCCCCCCCAACACCTCCCCCCCCAAAGCCAAAGCCCCCAAAGGGCTGAGGTTCATCAAGTTGTGGGAAGAATAGAGGAGACCCGTTCAAATGGCTAAGGCTGATCAAGTCTTAGGGAAAAAACACCTGGACCATTCAGAATGGATGTTGACTCTCGTGGTCTGAAAAGAAGCTGAGGCAAACTGAATGTCCGCCGAAACTCCCGAACGCTTTCCAGGGCACCCACTCGTTTTTGTTTTGAAGGTGTGACATTCCCCGGCCCATATTATTAAACTATTTATTTTTACAGGCTCATTTTGTGTTTCCCTTTGAAAGTGGTTGTGGGCATGAATCCCCTGGGACCGCAACCCAATTAACTCGCGCCCATGTTCGCCTTTTGCGCCCCCGTTTCTTTTTGACATCCAGACTAGGATATTTTCAGGAGGGGTGGGTTGGTCCAGGCCATTCGTTTCTTCGTTTTTCGTTCGTTTCTGGGCCAAAGACCACCCTCAAAGATTCCAAAAAATGTACACATCCATTTCGCCTTTGCCCATTTCGCATTGTTTTGGGCCAAACAATTCCAGCCCAAGATACATCTAAGTCGGTTGGTGGACACGAGGCCCCCTTTCTTTGAGGTATGGAATCCCTCTGTGGGACAGTTAGTCGTTGAGGGTTCCTCGCATTTCCTTGGTTATTTTTTTCGGGCTCCTTGGGTTTCGTCACATTTCCTTGGGTTTTTTAAGGGCTCCTTAGGTTTCCTCACATTTCCTTGTATTTTTTGGGATTCCTTAGGGTTCCTCACATTTCCTTCGGGTTTTTTTCAGGGTTCCTTAGGGTTCCTCGCATTTCCTTCGGTTTTTTTTTCAGGGTTCCTTTGATTTCCTCGCATTTCCTTCGTTCTTTTTCCCCCCTTTTTTCGGGGTTCCTTTGGTTTCCTCGCATTTCCTTCGGTTTTTTTTAAGGGTTCCTTTGGGTTCCTTTGGGTTCCTCGCATTTCCTTCCGTTTTTTTCAGGGTTGCTTTGGGTTCCTCGCATTTCCAGAAATTCTGAGGCTTTGGAGAAAAGAAGGATCTGATCTAAGGATTCCTGACCTGCCCGCCCCTCAGACTTGGATCGGGGTTTTTGCCAGGAGTTTTCGAGGTCTGAACTTGAAATAAATCGTGGCGCCGAAACACTTGGATGATCGTGTTAAAGGCGGGGAACCTTGACATAGTTCAAACTACCGATATGGTCTGGAAAAACGCTTGAGTGGCGGGACCGGCTATTCGGCTTCGCTTCTTGTTGTTGATTGCTTCTGCCGCGCCTTGCCTGGCTCCAGTTCAACTTGGGTCAACAGCTGCTGCGAATCATGCCTTCACGCACCACCACCACCACCACCATCACCACCACCACCACCACCACCACCAAGTAAGTGTAAGAGAGAGAGAGAGAGAGAGAGAGAGAGAGAGAGAGAGAGAGAGAGAGAGAGAGAGAGGGAGAGAGAGAGAGAGAGAGTGAGAGAGAGAGAGAGAGACCGATCGAAATTGCTCTAGACAAATTGATTCAAAACTCAAGCGATCGCTCGTCAATAATATTTATGACAAACAAAGCGCTCGTGACAACTCAAATTTTGCCGAATTCACCGAAAGATTCAGAACAAAAAGTAGGTCCCAGTACGGGTTCTAATAACAATTTAGTGGCACTTTGAATTGCGTTTATCTATCAAGCTTGCGATGTCTAAAAGTCGCTGTCTTCCGTCAGAGTTCGCAACCTCAACATGGAACGCTAGGTCTTTTGAAAGTTTTGTTAGTTTAATCTTGTGCGCCCTGTTAAAATCTGTGACAAATACAAGCAGAAGACAGGAGCGTTTCCCAAACGCAGTCAAGATTGTGTCAGTAAACGCACTAAAAGCCAATGACCGATTTTTCGGCAATCAACGAAGATGTTTAGATCGCAGCTTCCGCCGAATAAGCTTGTTCCCTCCCATTCGCCATCCGAAAGAGAGTATTCCGGAAAAGCTAGCGATCGCAACTCCGACACAAGAGCCCGCGCCGCTTCTCGCAATGATGGAACTGGTCGCATTCCTGATCTTGGCGAGCTTGTTCCAGCGAGCCCAGGCGCGGTCAAGCTTGCTTGCGCAACTCCGTCTGCGCTTGTTTCGCAGGCTCGCGGGTTTTGGAGGTGCGCGCGAGCTTGCGTGTCTATGCTCGCGTTGTCTTGCATTGCGTTGCGCGGGGGAAATTTTCGGTGCTTGACAGGCCCAGGCGTGCGCGCGGCGAGGCGCCGCGTTTCGCTCGAGTCGTGTGTGACGCTCGCCTCTGCCAGGGTATTGGCCTTCTCCGCAAGTGCCGCAGCGGCCGCGCGGCGCGGCTCTTAGTGTTTTCAGCGAAAAGCAGAAAAGAAGCGCAAGAAAGACACGTCAAAAAGAACAACGCCTTGCGGACTTGCGCCCAGGCGCTTGCTGCTTTAGGAGAAGAATCGCTTTGGGCACGCCGTGGTCAGCGCCCTAGCGCCCGCCCGGGCTTGAGCGCTTGTTGTAGAAAGCGTCGCATGGCCGAGGCCTGGAAGAAGCTCGCCTCGCTCTCACTGTGAGGGCGTCGGGCTGCGACGCCCCCGCAAGCGCGCGGGAGCCTTGTGCTTGCGTGCGCAATTGGCAGGCAAGCGCGGCTGTCAGGCGGCGACGCGCCGCCAGTTGCTGCGGAAGCTTTTGGCGGCGAACTCAGAATTGCGATTTGTTTGCCCCGCCAACTCTTCCTTTGCGCGCAGGCGAAGATTCCTTGCGCCGCGCGCCCAGCGTTGCTCCTTTTGCGGGCACCCTCGGCCCGACTTTCCACTGGGATTTTTGGGGAGCAACTAGGAAAGCTCGCTCTTTTTTCGTCCGCTTCGCCCCACTTAAGACGAAAAATCTAGAAGTTTCGAGGGAGGCCGATCGGAAGGAACGGCCAGCTTGTCTTTCGTTTGCTAGGGTTTTAATTGAGTTTCCGCGGGGGTCTGCGAAATTTACGTTGTTGAAGCGTTGTCCGCGAGGCCGGAACAACTTCGACCCCGCCCCGCTTGACGGGGTTGGCGAAATTCTTGCGGCCCAGCTGGTCAAAAACTCTTGCCGCAGGACGCTTGAAAACTCGTGCTACGACTCCAGAGCGCGGCCCTGAGCTCTGAACACGGATTTTTCCAGGGTTCCTTTGGGTTCCTCGCATTTCCTACCTTTTTTTTTAAAGGGTTCCTTTGGGTTCCTCGCATTTCCTTCGGTTTCTTTTTTGGATTCCTTTGGGTTCCTCGCATTTCCTTCGGTTTCTTTTTTGGATTCCTTTGGGTTCCTCGCATTTCCTTCCGTTCTTTTTTCAGGGTTCCTTCGGGTTCCTCGCATTTCCTTCGGTTTTTGTTTCAGGGTTCCTTTGGGTTCCTCGCATTTCCTTTGGGTTGTTTTTCAGGGTTCCTTAGGGTTCCTCGCATTTCCTTCGGTTTCTTTTTTGGATTCCTTTGGGTTCCTCGCATGTCCTTCCGTTCTTTTTTCAGGGTTCCTTTGGGTTCCTCGCATTTCCTTCGGTTTTTGTTTCAGGGTTCCTTTGGGTTCCTCGCATTTCCTTTGGGTTGTTTTTCAGGGTTCCTTAGGGTTCCTCGCATTTCCTTCGGTTTCTTTTTTGGATTCCTTTGGGTTCCTCGCAAGTCCTTCCGTTTTTTTTTCAGGGTTCCTTTGGGTTCTCGCATTCCTTCGGTTTTTGTTTCATTCGCCTTCCTTTGGGTTCCTCGCCTTCGTTTTTTTCAGGTTCCTTTTTCCCGTTCTTTTTTCAGGGTTCCTTTGGGTTCCTCGCATTTCCTTCGGTTTTTGTTTCAGGGTTCCTTTGGGTTCCTCGCATTTCCTTTGGGTTGTTTTTCAGGGTTCCTTTGGGTTCCTCGCATTTCCTTTGCTTTTTTTCAGGGTTCCTTTGGGTCCTCGCATTTCCTACGTTTCCTTTTTTTTGATTCCTTAGGTTCCTCGCATTTCCTTCGGGTTTTTTTCAGGTTCCTTTGGGTTCCTCGCATTTCCTTCGTTTTTTTTGTTGATTCCTTTGGGTTCCTCGTTGTTTTTTTCAGGGTTCCTTTGGGTCCTCGCATTTCCTACGTTTCCTTTTTTTTTTGATTCCTTAGGTTCCTTCTTCATTTCCAATTTTTTCAAACGCATTTCCTTCGGGTTTTTTTTCAGGGTTCCTTTGGGTTCCTCGCATTTCCTTCGTTTTTTTTCGGGGTTCCTTTGGGTTCCTCGCATTTCCTTCGTTTTTTTTTCAGGGTTCCTTTGGGTTCCTCGCATTTCCTTCGGGTTTTTTTCAGGGTTCCTTTGGGTTCCTCGCATTTCCTTCAGTTTTTTTTGGATTCCTTAGGGTTCCTCGCATTTCCTTCGTTTTTTTTCAGGGTTCCTTTAGGGTCCTCGCATTTCCTACGTTTCCTTTTTTTTTTGATTCCTTAGGTTCCTCGCATTTCCTTCGGGTCTTTTTTCAGGGTTCCTTTGGGTTCCTCGCATTTCCTTCGTTGTTTTTTGATTCCTTTGGGTTCCTCGCATTTCCTTCGTTTTTTTTCTTTTTTTTTTCGGGGTTCCTTTGGGTTCCTCGCATTTCCTTCGTTTTTTTTTCAGGGTTCCTTTGGGTTCCTCGCATTTCCTTCGGGTTTTTTTCAGGGTTCCTTTGGGTTCCTCGCATTTCCTTCAGTTTTTTTTGGATTCCTTAGGGTTCCTCGCATTTCCTTCGGTTTTTTTTCAGGGTTCCTTGGGGAGGTTTCGGGAACTCGGACCTCCCCGGACCCTCCCTGGATGACTCCAGAGGTATCCGGACCACTGGCACCTGGTGCACCGGGGCTGCCGTGGCCCTGTGGCCCGCGACTGCCTGCGCTGCGCCAGCGAAGGCTTCGACGCCAACTGCCCCAACGAGACCAAGGACGTGCGTGCGGAGGTGCCCGGTCAGCGACTTGTTTAAAAAAAATAACAAACTAAAAAAACAAAAGCACTAAAAGAAAAACAACGTCCATTTGCCTCAGAAGTTTTTTTTCCGCCTGCTTGGTTTCGGTTTCGAAGCGATTTCGCTGCTGGACATTGTGTTTTCTCCAGGGGAAGTAAGCAAATAGAGTTAAATAGAGGTTAAGAAGGAGCTTGGCAATCTTGTTGTTTTGCCTGGTGTTTTTGTTGATGTTGTTCCTTCCGTTTTTGTCTTGTTTTTTTGATTTTCTTTTGGGGGGGATGGGCGGGGGGGGGGGGGGGGGCAGTTGTTTTTTGATTTTGTTTTTGGGCTCGTTGCTTTTTGTTTCTTGTGCTTGTTGGTTTTGGCGTTGTTCTTTGTTTCCAGTCTTTTGGCTCTGTTCGTTTGGTTGTGTTTCTTTGACTATTTGAATTTGTTTTTGCTTTTCTGTTTGAACCGCAAGGTGGGCCAACCCTGCAGCAACTCAGTGTTGGCATGTTTGGAGTGCCCTGCCCAGAGGTTTAGGTGCTGTTCTTGGTTTGTTGTGTATCATGTTCAGTGGCTCAGTTGTTCAGTGGCACCAATTATTTTTCTCTTTTTTTGGTGTCTGCCCCACTAAAAATGGTCTTCCCCAAAAAGAGTTCCCTTTTTTCCAGGGTCACTGAACAACGGAGGTGGGCTGATTGCAAAGCAGACATAAACCAAGAGTTGGAAAGGTGCGTTTTTGTTTTGTTGTGCAACCGCCAATTGCTTGCCCAATCCGATCCTGGACTTAAAACCTGTCATGGCAAGTCCTTTGTGCGGGGTTTCTTTCTTCGAAGCTTGCCTAGATTTGTGCCAGAATCAAACGCTTTACTTGGGGTAGGGATGGTCATGGAACTGGCAAGGAACTTGGCGCATTTTGATCGTAAGAATCCAACGCCCAGCTCCCACCTCCCTGTTGTTTTCTCCAAAAAAAGACCCCAGCGAGGCCTTGTCAGCTCTTGTTCGGCGCGGGGACACTAGACCTGTTGGGGGCGGGGGCGGGGGCAGTATGGTGATTAAGCTTAAGAGCCACATAGACTCCAAGCCGCTCTTGCGCCCGGCGGCGAGGGGGGGGGGGCGGGTAAAATAGGGGGATCGCGCCAGGTGCAACCGGTGCTCACCCGCGAGCAACCCATCGCATTTCTGAGGAGGGGCGGGTGGGTCGAGGGGCGGAGATGAAGGTTTGGTGAAGAGTGGTGTGGTTTGGTTTGTGAGAATCGCTGGGCTGGAAGCCCTACCTGGAGCATACTCACTGTGTACCACAAGCTGGCCCGAGGTGACGCGTTTTCAAGGCCATGGTCACGGGGCCACATTTGTACCTTCCGCAGCACCAAGCGACAAATAGCTTGAGAAACACGTTGCATCTGACCTTTGCTTTTGCATTCGTGACAAGGGCCGCCCTTGCTCCGTTTGCCGCGCCATGACCGGCGGGGATGCCGCGGGATGATGAGATCATCTGCGACAGGGCGGGTTCATCCGCACCTCATGAAGGAGTAGCCGAGGCCTGGAGGGTGATGGGAAGGACCCTGAAGAGGCGGCTGATCCGAAGAAAGCGCTGAGGCAAGTGCAAGTGCCTGGCGGGCTCCACTGATCGGCAAGGAGGGCAGTCTAGACCTTGGCGCGAAGCTGAAGAAGGTCGATGGCTACAAGGAGGTCTTCGCGGCGCTTCAGAGCATTGCGTGCGAATCTTGTCATCAAGAAGACCGAGGCCTTCGACAAGCTTTTCCAGAAGTGATCGACTAAGAACTAAACCTTTGGCATGGCAGTGACCTGCTGGCCTCTTCAGCCTGAAGGGCTGTGGCTTGTGAGGACAGGCGACCCATCCTGCTGGCCAACAAGAGCGACTACAACCCGGACGGCATCGCGCATCCCCTTGTGCGAGGGGGCAAGTCCATGCGCACGTGGTGGAGGACGTTGATGGCCATCGAGGAGCTTGCGTGCGGAGGAAGCTGAGAGCGACCGGGGGCCTCTCAAAGTTTTCGGCGCCTTCAGCGCGATGCATGATTGGCAGAGCCTACAACGAGGCCAGCGCGACTGAAGGGCGCGATGGAGAGGGAGAGGGGGCCAGATTGGCGAACGGGCCGGAGATGCAGAGTTCCTCCCAACAAGGGAGCTGCGTCCAAGGGCGGAAAGCGGAAGCCAAAGATGGCCCACATGGTGACTGAGGAGCCTCACATTTGTTCTCGTTGGATGAAGAGTCGTAGGACGAAGTTGAACCTGATGAGAAGGAACAGAATGTCGAAAGCGGCGTGCGGTGTGCTTTCGCCGGAGCAGAGCCAGCGCATCCCTCACACCAAGCGGGAGGAACCAAGAAGAACGAGAGCGCTTGAGGAGTGTATAGTTCTGGCCCACTCTCGAAGGAGAATTCGTTCGCGCAAGCATTGTGTCATTTCAGTCTTCGGTGCCCTGGTGGCGGAAGCGGCGGATCTGGCGGAAGCAGCGGAAGCTACTTTGTGAAGGGCCCAGCTGAGATTGACTGTCAGGAAGCCCGACGCAAGGATTACAGGAACGAGACCTGAAGGTCTTTCTTCGTAAAGGGCACCTTTGCCCCGTCCAGATACAGGCCAACAAGCAGAGCAAGTAGCTGAAGCCGGCTAAAGGATCTAGGCGGCGCAAGAGATGGCAGCTGAAAACTCGGACAGCACCGGGCGCGATACACAGAAAAGCAGCGCGCGAATCGCGAGCATGATCACCGTGGGCCGCAAGGTGTTGGGGGTGCAAGGGCCAACAGAAGCCGCGCAATCACTGCGGAGGTAACCCTACCCCAAATCGAAGCCACGGCTCGATCTCCGAAGCCGCGGCTCGATCTCTTGATTTTAACTTGAGGCGAACTCAGACAGTTGAAGCAACTACAAGCTCGGTCACGCCCATGTCAGGTACTGGCCGGACTTCAGCGCAATACCATCTTGGTTTGTCCCCCTTCCGCAATAGGTCTGCAGGAGGCGGGCTGCCATCCTTGTGAGACCTTGGCGAAAAAAATCAAAATGATAAACAGGAACAACCAATGAAAAAGCAAGCAAGCAAGCAAGCAAGCAAGCAGGCAGGCAGGCAGGTAGGCAGGCAGGCAAGCAGGCAAGCAGGCAAGCAGGCAAGCAGGCAAGCAGGCAAGCAGGCAAGCAGGCAAGCAGGCAAGCAGGCAAGCAGGCAGGCAGGCAGGCAGGCAGGCAGGCAGGCAAGCAGGCAAGCAGGCAAGCAGGCAAGCAGGCAAGCAGGCAAGCAGGCAAGCAGGCAGGCAGGCAGGCAGGCAGGCAGGCGAGCAAGCAAGCACCCATTTCACGAATGCAAAGGCACAGGTAAGATGAAACGTGTTTTCGTTGAAACCGCATCCATGTTTTGGCCTGCAAGCCAACACCTACCAAGAGATATACTCTTTGCTGGCTGGCGATCAACCGGAGTGTGCTCAATCCGCTTTGCGGATGGGTTGAGCTTGGGGGGGGGTTCCGCCAGCTCCTTGTTTTTGAAGCCCAGCGTTTTCAGCCAGCTGCCAGACTTGAATGTTGAGCACTCTGTTCCCAGTCCTGTTTGTTTTTTCATTTTTTGTGTTTCCGGAGGAAGCGCAACTTCACCGGGAAGTTCATCAACAAGAGGGGGGAGAAGCGTGCGAAGTTCGCTTTAGAACTGGAATGCCCAAGGTGGCAAAAGCTGATGGCGCAGAATGCGCCGGAGGCAGGGTGAATCCGATTCAACCCCAATGGCCCAGTCTGGCACGAAACCTCGGAGATGTTTGAAAACCTGTTGGTTTCCATTTACAGGGTTGCTCTGAGCCTCCAAAATATCAAAAACACAAGAGGGCGTAATTGGAGCAACCCCCATTTAAAGCCGGCCAGGTGTCCTATATCCTTGACGTTCACTCTTGGTGAATTTGTAGGGGGTTGTTCCCTGAAGGGCACCTTCTCTTAGAAGTTTCCCCCGCTGCTCCGCCTGGTTGTTTGGTCCGCGGTCGACAATTGGAGAGGACCCCCCAAGAACCATTTGGGACACCAAAACCACGCACTTGTGGGCAGATAATCAAGAAGAGAGGGTTTTGTTTGTGGATCCAACCAAGAGGTTGCAGGCAGAGAGTGAAACAGCAGGGCCCCTTTTGGTGTTCCTTGATTTCCCCCTGTCCACTAGCAAGCAGTGGTCACGAGGTCTAGCTCTGAGTGCCTCCAAGGGCCAGAATGGAGATTTCCCATCACTCCCCGAGTCCCGTTTCGGAGTTGATGGGCACTTTTTGGGTTTGGTGGCCGTTTTGCTGGTAAAGAACAGGTGTTCGTTCTTTGCACCGTTTTCGTCGTGTTAAATCAGAGGTGTGGTTGTTTCAATTTGGATCCAACCCACCAGTTCAGTGCGGTGGCAATGAGTTTTTTCCTGCTTGGAGGTGCTCAGGAAGGACCCCGAGCTCTGTTTGCGTCACCGGCAGCCCTTTCTGGATGCGCCGAGGCCAACCGCGCGGAGAAAAATGATTCGACTTTGCCGTTTTGCGGCGGACGTGTAGCAAGCCTGTTTTTCCCCTAGCTGCAAAAGGGAATCTGTGATTACTGGATGTTTTTCCAGGGGGCCAAAGCAAACAGAAGTTGAACATAGACGACACTGTCCCTACTTTTGCTTGTGTGAGATGATTCCCACCAACCGCTGCCCCCACAAAAGAACCTCACGCAAGTACCTGAACCACTACCCCCCCCAAAAAATAGATAAATCAATAAACAGATAGCCTGGGATCATGTGTTTTTTGTTCTTTTTTATATAGACATATATATATATATATATATATGGTCCCATGTTCCGTGTTGCTACGCGCCCCCCCCCCCCCCCCACCCCCCAGATGGTATGGGTCACCCCCGGCCCGAGACCCCGAGCCCCCGGATCCTGGCACCTACGGTCCCACCCCCACCCCACAACCAAAGGCTTCCCCCTCAGGAAAGATTTTTCAGATAGGCTTCTGAACAAATCACGGGCCTCATCGATTAGCCCGAAGGCGCAAACAAGAACTCGACATGTCAAATTAGACTCTGAAAAAATGGTTTGAAGGCTTTTAGACCAAGGTCACCTCCAAAGAGTCAAAGGCTTTGGCAACAAAGGCCAATGATCAGCTCCATGTCCGGTTAGAAATAGATGTGCCAGTGGATTGCATTATGCCCAACATGTCAGTACACTGGACTCTTAAAGAAACGGCTTAAAGGCTTCGAAGCCAACGCATGCCAACGCCCCAAGACTCGAAGGCTTTAGAACAACGAAGCCCAATGATCAGGTTTATGAGGGCGTGCCCCTGAGAAAAAGATAAATAAACAAAAAAAAACCAACCGTTTGTTTTTTTGCTTTAATTCGAGGGGTTCCCCCAAAATGGTTTGCGCCCAACACCCGGACATTGCGCCATTGCGCCGAGTTGGTGGTGAACCACCGCGAGCCTTCCATGCGCTACGCGCCGGAGCCGCCGCCCCGGGGTCCCCGCAGGCGCATGCTTTAGCTTCTGGCAGGGCGGCGGGTCGGATTTTTTCACCAGGGACACCTCTGAAGTGTTGTTTTTTTTTGGGGGGGGGTGGGGGGGTGGGGAGGGGGAAGCGAAGGGACCACCATAACGTTGCGTGTGTAAATATGGTGTCTGTTTCTTTTGAGATGGCGGGTTGTGTTTTGGGATGGTCTGGAACGAAATAGCTTCGCAAACACTTTTTTTTTTTTACTCCGGCGGTTTCCCGTGATGATTTTGAGACATGCCCACATATTGGTCATCTCACTTCCTCGGACCTGTTTCTTTTTTGTTTTTTTCTTTTGTGGTGTGTTTCAAGTTCCCGGACCCGAGCTGATCCCGCAGATTTCGGGGAGTTGCCCTCCACTGAACATTTAGCTGGAAATTTCGGTTCCCTATCCAAAAACGGAAAGACATCAAGGTGCTGAAGCGGTGCGTCGTTTCATGGCCTTTTCTTTTGCGTGACTGGATTGATTTTTAGACCTTTTTGGAAACAAAGTGTCTTCCCTCAACCTACAACGACACGAGATCCACTTCTGAGGGATCGACGACCCCAGTCACAGGGTCAGGGTCCTTGGCGCGATCGGCGCAGGAAGCTTGCGGACATCCCCTTGCAGCCGTTCCAGGCGATGGGTGTGAGTTAAGGGGAACCCCGGATGCACCCCCCCTGGTTGAGGTGTGAGTTGCGCTCAAAAAACAAGTTGTGTGGCAAGTTGAGCATCGTTGAATGCGGCATATTGTTTGCAGAGTGGCGCCAGAAGGAAGCAACAGTTGGGCTTAGCGTGTTGGAGAACACATGGAAACATGGATCTTAATTGCAAAACAACAGTTATTTGGACATGTCTTTTGCAATTGCCTGATTTTCTTCCAACCAGCGAGAATTCTTGCCGCATTTTGGCGGACATTTCCGACGCAAGAAGTTCTAGGTATTGCGGAAAACTGCCAGAATGGTCGAAACTGCCCGGTTGACCGAAAGCCGCCCGCCGGTGCAAACATCCGCAAATAAGTGACCGTCAAAGGCCCCAGGAGGAATTCATGAACCCCCCCCCCCCATTGAATAGGACGGGTTTATCAATCCAATTTGGGTTTGGTCTACTTTCAGCCACAGCATGGTTGCTCCATGCCTCGGAGAACTCTGCGATGGAGACTAAGGCGTGATATCATTGAATTAGGCCCTTATCTGGCAGTGGGTCAAGATGTACCCAAAATGGGCACCCTGGTAAATGGAAACATGGATTAAACCTGTGGTCCCATGGTGGTTTCATTTTGACCCGCAGCCATATGGTGGACACTTGGGGCCCAATTTGCAACAGCCTGCTTTGGGGTATTGCGTTTTCAGGTTGCCTGGAAATCTAGAGACAGGTTTGGCAGAAGTTTCCGGAGTTTGAGCCCTCGGTAATGGCTTCATGTTTATTCAAACGAGCGGCTCTGATCTTTTTCGTGTGGCTTCCGTGACGCACTCTTTATTAATATGTTTTTTGTCTGGGGAACCACCTCAAAAGTGGCCGGTGGACAAAGCAAAAACAACAGAACCACCAAAGTCGGATGTGCACCAGGTGAGTACCCCTGTTTTGGAAACCAACAGGAACCTCGAAGCCGTTTTGGGGGTCCAACCTCAACCCACCCAGCTCGGTTTCTGGTTTCTACTAGGACACCGCGGCGGAGTTCGCGCGCCTGGAGATGCGCACTCCGCACCACTTCGTGCTGCCCTACTTCGACGTGAACATCGGGCACGCCATCAAGAACCAGGCGAAGCGGAGTGGGCTTGGGGTTGGGGATTCGAGCTGAAGCTGGTCCACCCAGTTGCCCGGTGGGTTGCTTTCTTTCTCGATTTTTTTTGGGGAAGGGTTCCCTTTAAACCCAACCAACCGAAAAGTGGATGCCCTTATTTCCCCCTGGCCACTGAGCATGTGTGTCCATGCCCAAGAAAAGCAAGAACAACACCCAGCGAAATGATGCGAGTTGTTTTTCCCTAAGCCCCAAGCTGGCTCAATGTTGTGGACCATCTTAGGGTTGCGATATTCTGGGATGGCCGAAATACATTTCGCAACGCCGTTCAGAAACTCAATGATTCGATTCCACAACGAAATGCTAACAAATGGGCGCTTTGGAGTCGCTATTGGCTTTCCCCAAAAAGAACCGGGCTACGACCACGTTAACTGGGGGTGCGGTTTTGGGAGCGGGCTCTCAAAAGGTATGGAGGCTTCTCGACTCAGGAGAAGGGACCGACCGCCTCATGTTCGGGGGGTCCAAAGTCCGAATTTCCCCCAGTTTGACACCATATAGGCGTGAATCGAATGGGTCCCGAAGACCCCAAACGGTGGACAAAATTTGGTGGGATTCTTGGGTAGCGACCACTTTGAAGGTTCCCGAAGACAAGTCCATACTTAAAGGGGGCGTTGTACTTAGTAAGTGGGTAATAAGCATGGCTATAACCCACCTACCATGGTTTTTGTCGTCTCCTGAGTGCTATATTTATAGCCCGCTTGCCATGGTTGTAAGTCTAAGTGGGCTATAGCCACGCTTCTTTCCCGCAGGGCTCCATGAACCACCTGCAGAGCTACCAGATGCAGCTGCTGCTGAGATCCGGGGACACCGCCATCGACGTGGGGGCCAACCTGGGCTGCTACACTATTGCCCTGGCCGAGGCGGGGGCAACTTCTTCGAGCCACGCCCTCAAAACCGAGTCGGGCGCCTGGAGTCTCCTTCTGACCCTAAAAAAAGGGGTCCATGACCCTATTATTTTGGGCAATGACCAACCATTTATTTTTAGGGCCATGGAGACTCCAGGTAGATGAAGGTTAGGAAGGGATCATCCCAATAAGGTATAGACTAAGTACGGAAGAAAGTGTGAGAGTATGGTTTTCCATGTACCTGATGTGGGCTGTGTCGGGGATACTCAGAGATAGGTTTCTTTGGGCGTTGGCCCACTTCCATGTTTCCCCGAAAACACGTTTTCGGTTGCTCAGACTGATCCTCGAGTTGAGGCCCTTGCCCAGGCGTTTGGGTCGTGTTTCCGGACCAGTGGGGGTGATACCCGGGCTTGTTTACCCGTTTGTTCTCCTCGGACATTGTGGTTCAACGCTTGGCATGGTTGTTGGCCAAGGGACACCCCGTGGTGAGAAGTGGAGAGTATCCGAAGCTCTAAAATTCCCCCCCCCCCCCAAAAAAAAAAGAGAGGAAGAAATAAGGAACGAATAAAATAAATAACAAAAGGTGGATGTTGCCTTGGCTTCCCTTTCACCTGAGCTGAAGCGGGGTATTGACCTAGCCTCAAACACACTTCTCCACAATGGCTGGGCTGGGAGCACTGGGCACAGTCTATGGATTGGTTTGGATTTGAACCCCTTGGTCCTTGAGGCTATGGGAAGGTGTACTTCTCAACCTAACTCCCTCTATCTCTTCCCTCACCTCACCAGCTTGTGAATGAGATTATGAAAGTACATAGCTGGCGAGGGTAAGTGATTGAGGGGGTTCTTCAGGCAAACTTTTCAGGAAACCCAATCGCCGTGAGGGGTTTAATGCCTTGAGGCACACCCCTCCCTCCCCATTCTCTTCAAAGATCGTCGGTGAAGAGAATGGAAGATAGGTGTCCTTTTTGGGTTAGTTTGGTTCGACATAGATGGGTTCCACTGCTTTAGATTGGTTTTGTAACACATCTACCAGGAAAAGAAAAAGAAAAACAACACCCCTCTATTTTTTCCCAAAAGGACACCTAATGGTGAATTCTCCCCCCTCCCCAAACAGCCTTTTACCACTTTAGCACACCTACGCCTGTGTTTCTTGTTTCTTGTTTTTCCGCCGCCCCAAACACCCGTTTCCGCGTTCTTTTTTTCTTTGGCGCTTCGGGGCGCGCTTCCAGCGAACGTGCTTCGCACCGCCTGACTCGACTCGAGGCGGTGGGCCCCAGGGGCAGCGTGATCTTCTTCGAGCCCTACCGCTGGCTGCACCAGCTGGTGGTGGCCAACGTGGCGCTGAACGGCCGGGCCGGGCTTTGGAGAGGGTGGGTGGACCCGGGCTGGGTGGACCCGGCTGGGCTTGCCGGGGAGCCGGACCGGGGGGGGGGGAGGAGAGGGGCTGGGTGCTTGCCCCGAGATGAAGAAGGAGGAAGCAGAATCCATTTGCTGAAAGTTGTTTTTCTTCTTGTTTTTTTTGAAAAAAAGCAAATACACATCTCCTGGTTTTGAAGGAATTGGTTTCACTACTGGACATATTATCCCAATTTTTTCCTCACGCGGCTCAGACATAGGTGCCCCCAAAGGGGTCAGTTTGCTTGAACAAAGATGGTGAAGGCAAAGAGTCCAACGTATTGTCGGGGCAATGCTGGACGGGAGGCAAACATAGCTGTTTCCCTCCCAGTGGAAGTTCTGGGCTTCTCATTTTTTCTTAACATGCCATCTCAAGCCTCGCCTTTGGACTGATTTGACATGGGTCATTCTTTTTGAGTAGGGGGATTCCGGGAAACATGCCAGGAATCTGCAGCAAGGTCCTGCGCTTCTCGCTTCTCTTCCTTTGACAAACCCGCCTTTGGTTTGTCTCATGAGGAGTCACCAGAAAGAGCGCATTTGCCCGATCTTGGGGAACCCTGAAAGACAAGCCAAGCAAACAATCCCTTAACACGACAGCTTGAAACCACATGAGGGGGGCCTAAAAAAACCCGGCAAAAGTACCAACTGCAAGAATGACATATGACAATATACCTACATACCATGCATGTTTCCTTTTTTGGATTGCCGTGGAATCACTAAACGACCGTTTTGAGATCCAATTTATCAGGAGCTCACCCAAGACACTGGATTCCCCTTCAAAAGTTGCAATTGGCTGGCGGTTTCCATTGAAACTGCCACTTTCGGAGGTTCCAAAAAGGGACCTGGAGTGACACCCTGTAAACCTCTGAGGCTTCTTTCTTATTTCCAGTTCGGGAATGTTGACCCCTGATTATAGGGGCGTTATTGCCCTCCAGCAATGATTCCTTGCTAAACCCAGGGACACACCATTAATCAACCAGGGGCTGAGGCATTTGGGGGTCAATGTCAACGTCAGCAAATGGCTCAGATGTTTGGATCGCCTTTATTTTGAGAGGCATCTAAGATGGGTTCACTTACTCAAACGGTTCATGCTTACTCAAACGGTTCATGGGTCCTCTTAGAACACCCTGACCACGTGGTCATAGACACCATGTCCAAATACCAAAACAACTCAGGTCCAAGGCTGTCTTTAGCGTGGCGCTCTTACTTGGCCCGCAAAGTACACGGAACATGTCAGATGTTCGGATTCTGTTCCCTTGATCTATCCGAAAACACGATTCGGTTTCGGAGCCATTCCCCTTTTTGGGTTGCCTTCCGAAGTGGCAGTTGGGGGAACTCCAGTAAATTGCGACTTTTGAAGGCACCCCTGTAAAATATGAAGCCGTTTTGGAGAGTGATACCGTTGGTCAAGCAATTCGCCTTCGCGAGCGACCGACTAGACTTTATTGCTGGATGCTTGGATTTGGAGAGCTTCCCCCATTTGGACATCCACCTGTAAAAGCCAGATGGCAAATTCAAGAACTTGGGATTCCCAAATTCCCAAAAATACCAAAAAGACGACGTTGATTCGGCGAATTTGCCCAAGAGACGAGGTTGATCTGTCGAGTTTGGTTCCATATGGGACTTCCAAGCCCCAAAGCGACACGTCTTCCCGCAGGCCTGCAGAACGTCTTCCCGGTGCAGGCGGCGCTGGGCGAGTCCGAGGAGCCTTCCGGCAAAGTGAATGGTGGGGGTTTTCTGGCTGGGGTGGGGAGTGGTGGGTGGGGTGAGGCGGGGGACTCGTAGGTGCGGGGGGGTGGTTAGGGGGGGGGTGGCGTGGGGGTGGGGACTCGAAGAGTAGGCGGTAGGTAGGGGGGGTGGATGGGGGGGAATCATGTGGGTGTGTTGAGCCTGCTGGTACCCTGGACTCGGGTTTCAAAAAGGGGGAAGGTCTGTGATTTTTGGAAGGTCACCCTCAAGCTTTGGGAGTTGTTTCAAATGAACACCAAACGAAACCACTGCCATTTTGGGTTCCACTATTCTGAGCCACATTCGATCGATCCGTGGATCAACGTGTTGATCGACGCGTTGCTGGGGGAAAGGGGGCGGGAGGGAAAAGGGAAAAATACGATCTGGGAGTAGCACCAGAGGCTTCATGTTGACCCCATATTACTCAACCTCAGTTTATTCATAGGGGTGTGGGTGAAATGTGGGGAATCAGACCACTTTCGGAGGGCCCCCGACCCCCTATAAATAAGCTGGGGTTGATCAATATGGGGTCAACATTGTATCAGAGCTTCCTGGGGTTTATGTCGATCCTGGATTGCCTCGTTTTTTGCAGGCAGGTTCGGTACCCTGTTCAGGTTGGTTGCTATTTTGACGAGCCACAGCCATATTTCGACCACTGCAAGAGATGTGGCAAGTATGAAAAGACGGATGCCTTTACTTGGTTGTGTCCAAATCAGGGAACTGGGGAAGGAACCTTCTAAATGGATGGTTTCTCAAAGCCGAGCAGGGGTTCCCCCAGCAAAAAAGTGGAACCCGCACCCAGTTCTCTCTGTGTTTCATGGAACATTCTCAAAGCGATTTGCCCACCTCCGGGCTGGATTTTGCCCATCCGCATGTCCGATTTTGGGGGTACCTTGGGCACCTAGGAAAAAGGGAAGCTAGTGGAATGGGTTAATACCTGCGGATTCTGGGTGCCCAAGGAACCCCAAAATCAGGCATCAGGCTTCCACTTGCTGAAATGACTCTTTCTCATTTTCACTTGTTGGTTTTCAATTGAATCGGTTTCTCTGGACTCGACCATACACTTCTCATGTCCAGGCGGCCGAAAGAATGGAAGAGTGCGGTGTCCCAAGTGAGCTTGGGGGAGGGGGAATATCTTCAGTTTGTTTCTAAGACATGGGTGCCTTCATTTTTCCAGGCGAAGCAAATGGAAGACCACTAGGTCTCCCAGTCGTGCCCTTTCTCACCCCTTTTTTGGGGGAGGGTTCCCCTACTAAATAAAAAGGAACAGAAACAACAAACAGCAAAAACGGGTACCCTTGTTCTAACCTCTCTACTGGAGGACCTACCTTCCGGTTCCCGAGGCGCACCTGGGTCTACCCCCCGCAGCTCCGCTTCTTCTCGAGCCCCGGAGGCCGGAGGCCGCGCGCAAGTCTTTGGGTTGGAGCGCCGTTTTTCGGGGTGGACCCAAGAACACACTGTGGCTCAAACGGGCGTATCTTTTTTTTGAGAGCCCCTCTTTTTTTTGGGGCTGACCCAAGAGAAAACAAAAAGGCAAACCTCACCCCTTTTCTTCTTTTTTTGGGCGGGGACCCCGATTTTGAGACGCCTGAAAATCGGGGCGCATCAGCCCCATTCTTCTGGGGCAATATCCCCCAGCTTTCTAACGGTACCTTCCCCATTCTTTCCAGGGATCCGAATCTTTCTAGAAAACCTCCAGAAACCAGGTCGGGAAAACGGCTCTGGTGTTTGGAAAGAACGATGGTTGAAAAGAATGGAAAAGGAATACCCCTGGGATAGAGATCCTTTTCCTCACCGAGGGCCGGGCTTCAGGATCTTTCCAACCATCGTTCTTTCCTAGAAGTTCCATAATGTTGACCCCAGATTAATAAACCCCTGGTTGATTAGTAGGGGGGTGTCCCCTTTTAGTGGGGATTCATCACTTTTGGAGACCCCCTAATGATGGGACAGGTTTATTAATCCAGGGTCAACACTACCCTTGAAATTTGACTGGTGGGAATGATGAAGATCTCAGTTGTCGAACCGGATCCGACCTTTGGGCATCCCGGGTGTAGTCAAGGTTCCACAGGGTTAGCCTTCTATTTCCAGGAGTCTTTTGGGTAAGTGAGAGGTTCCGTGCGGCGTCCCTCTTGACGAGTTGAGACAGACCGCTTGTTTAAATCATGGTTTAAGTATTAAACGGTTGAACGGAGGTTTTTTCTGGTTACCTACTATGGAATCACTGGTGGTTTAAATAAACACTCGTGCTTTCGACAAAATCATGGTTTAAGCCACCTATGGTTAAGCAGCCTTTTGGTTCGTCGGGGCCAGCATTCTTGAGTTCAAGCTGCTTTCTTGGCATGTGGACGTCGACAGGCAGCCGCTGCTTCTCTGGGTGTGACTTTGACGGGCGGGTTTTTTGGGTAGCCAACCGGAAATGAAATGACTTGTTTTGGGTTGGTCTGGCATGTTGGTTGCCCTCCGGTGGTTGAAGCCCAAAAAGTCCAACTGGTGTCCAACTTCAAACGACCTGCTTTTCGCTTGGCTCGCGAAGGTCATCCGGTTCCAGAAAGCCTTTTGGATCTTTTTCGTGGGTGTAGTGGTAGTGTTCCGATATTTCACCCAAGGTTCGTCACTTGTCGCAGATGTGAAAAGCCCAGAAGCCCAGCGCCCGGCCAGGGGTGCGCGTGGCCGGGCAGGCGCAGGAGCTGAGCGAGAAGCGCCAGCGGCGCGGACTCGAATAGTCGGGGTTTATCACTTTTGGAGGGGAACATCCCCATATTGATAAACAGGGGTTTATTAATCCGGGGTCAACATTAGGGCTTGGGGGGTGGGGAGGAGGGGATGCGGGTGGGGGGGGGGGAATCATGTCTGTGTGTCTGTGTGCTTGTTGGGGGGTACCTGGTTATTCTTTGGACATCAACATGAGACAAGTACCATTTTCATGGGGGTCTGCTATTTTGCCACATACCCATGTTGAAGCTTCGTTTGCCTTTTTTTCGGGTTTCGAGCTCAGCTAAACGACCATTCAGCTTAGTTTGGCAGGGGTGGTCATGGACCCGTTGGACAAATTAGACGACCACGGTGAGGGTTGCTATGCAAGGACACATCCATGGTGGTTTGACCATGGCACACGGAGCTCTTCATTGTCCTTTCAAATTCTTCTCAACCTCATATACGTATCATGTTCACAACTCGGGGCTAACAGGGATAGTCATTCACCTGGTAAGTAGGAGTAAGGATGCAAAATGACCATTAGAAAAATTCTTATGATGGGAACCACGGCAGACTTTACCGCAAGCTGAAAGGGCTGCCATGCCTTGCAGGCCATGGCAGTACCGTGAAGTGTTACAGGGAAGACTCGGGAAGACCCTCAAACATTTCTGGTGGGCATAAGTCATGCCAATATCCAAATATCCGCCAACCATGCGCCAATTGAGGTTCATATCCATTTTGGGGTTAACCCATTGTTCGGGGTACTGTTTTTTTTGCAGCAAACCCATATGGCTCCCCTTTGGTAGAGGAAGGATAGAGACGCCGATTGTCAGGTTTCGCCTTTTCTGTGTGACGCGGATTTGCGGATATGTACGGGGTTTTGCCCTCGCCACAATATCTGGGCATAGAGAAGCCCTCCGTAGGGCCTTCCTGTTTGCCTGATCATACTGAATGGTAACCCCTCACCAATGAACCCCGGTTTGTAAATAGGGGAGTGTCCCTGGTTTTAGTGGGGAATCTTCATGTGCTTGTCTTGATCGTCATCTGGGGGCCAGGGGTCAGCTTTACTTGCAGCAGGACGCCTTTGCAAGATCACAGGGCCTAAAAAACAGTTAGAATTGGAAAACCAACCTAGGCCGCTATAGGACACGGCTGTGTCTATCTTGCCTTTAGGAGCTAAATGATGAAGTGATATCTAGAATTGCGACGAAACGTAGCCCATCCTTCCTCCCATGTAACATGTCACTTGTGGGGAGGTACCTGGAAGATCAATTTTTGAAGGCACCGGGTCCCGGAACGTCCGGTGCCATGGCCACTGTCGCGGGCGCGGGGCGAGGCACGAGGCCTTTCAGCTCTACGACCTGCTGGCGCAGGGCCCGGCACCTGGGCAAAGAAAAGGTGGGCCGCTCGCCGCTGAAACCCCCCACCCCGTTTTCTTGACCTCGCCGAATGGGGGTGGCGCCACTGTTGCTTATTTTGGAACGGACAAATCAACCCCTGTTTATCAGTATGGGTTAGCAGGATTTCATCAACATCACCCAGGGTCACCCGACATCACCCGATAACAGGCGAAATTACCCGATATCACTCGACAACACCCTATAAGCTAATAACCGAATATCCGATATCGGCTTGCCGGCGTATCGGCACATATCGAGTTATCGGCGCAGCTCAAAAAAAAAACGCTGTGCCAGCACGTTGCGTTTTGGTTTACTTGTTTTTTTGAGCCACCCATTGGTTTCAAGTGGTTTTAGTTTTTTTCTTGGGCTCCATTTTTCGAGCCACAGCCAAAGTCTATGCTCCAGTCTCTAAGCGGCCCTCCCAGGTTTCATTTGCCGTTTTGGTGTCCGTTCTTCCCCATTTCGCGGGAAAGGTGTTTTTTGTTTTTTGTTTTTTTTTTGTTTTTCCCTAATGGTCATCCCATGTACAAACCAGAACTTTTGATCACCCCCCTCATGTTTTCTTGCTGGGGATTCCCTTATTCAAGGAAACCACAACAGAATGTTTACAGGGGTCATTGCCTTCGTTCCCTACGCTGGATGGACAAAATCCTGCACCACCTAAGAAACCCTGGAAAGATGATTCCCCTGTAAATACCAATAAACAATGGTTTGT
Source organism: Effrenium voratum (assembly GCA_963377175.1). NCBI lineage: Eukaryota > Dinophyceae > Suessiales > Symbiodiniaceae > Effrenium > Effrenium voratum. The sequence continues at coordinate 1,602,442 of CAUJNA010003372.1, read as the reverse complement.
CATGGATTCCAAGTGGTGCGAACGGATTCTGTCCATCCACTGTATTGAGCACCCTCAACCTTTAGTCCGATAGGAAGCCGTGCGCGTGGTGCGCCTGGACGACCTGCTGCTGGACGGCGAGACCGCGAGCCGCTGGGCGCTGCCGCAGATCCAAGAGCTGCGGCTTATCAAGCGTCTCGTCTTCAAGGGCGATCTGAGGATGAGTCAAGATTAAAACACCAGGATATGGACCACAGGTTTTAGTCTATGTTTCCATTTGCCAGGGTTCTACTTTGGGTACCAATTTTTGACCCATACCCATCTGAGGGCCAAACGCAATGAGGAGCATAGGTGTTTTTCTGGTTGATCGGTTGGTCTCCATCCGGTTGTCTTAGGTGTTTAGTTGTTTTAGTTGGTTTCGAAGTTGAGTGCATGGGTGTTTTTTGTTGATCGGTTTAGTCTTGAAAAGGCTCGCTTCCCGAGTTCCGGTTCGGACTTGAGTCACTTTTCGGGTTTGGTCGCCATTTTGGTGGTGAAACAAAGAGTTTGGTCACCGTTTTGTGGCCAGTCCATTCGGGAAGAGTTCATCCAATCCCGTAGGTTTTTAGTTGTTTTTAGCTGGTTTGATGGTTGGGTTTCCATTTTTCAGAAAGCCCTTAACGGGAGATCCACTACCGGATCAATACAGTTTGGTTTGTGTTTGAAAAGCAGGTTTCAGCAGGGGAGCTAAAGTAGATGGGGTTCCATCTACGAGTGCAAGCTATTTTCCCAAAGGACACATGTTCATGAGAGGTGTGTGGGATTTGAACCCCCCAACCCGAATGACCCCGTTCTTATGGGCACCCCTTCCCAAACAATCTTCTGTTGGTTTCCCTTTGGCCCATGAGGGACAACGAGGGTGTGCTAATGGGAACCCCGGATTTTCCCCATACGTTTAGGGTGGTCCCACCCACAAAACGATATTTTTCAACCAGGCTTGAAAGTCGGGGTCAACATGAAGGCCCAAAGCAGGTTGGTTAAACAATAGTGTTGTATCAGGTATCCCTTAGTTGGTGGTTTGGATTGGTGGTTTGGATTCGGATTTGAACCCCTGTCTTTTTTAGAGGGAAATGGGAAACCCCCCCTGAACCACCAAACCACCAATTAGCGGGAAGCTGAGTTTAAGTATGTTGGTTGACCAACAACGCCTGGAGCGCACTCAACAGAATACCAGGGCATGGGGGCAAAATTGGGCTAACCAACCAGCCGAAGAAGCAGTTTGTGGGTAAAACGCGTAATGGGTTGGCCTAGCCCGCTACATGGCGGCTTGTTTTGACCCAATAGGACGCCAAAAACGGGTGATGCCCTTCTTGCGTGCAATGTGAACCCAGTTGATTGATGAAACTGATTATTTGGATTGTGGGGTGTCCCACTTACGAGGGGAATCACGCCTATGATTTCGTTGCAGAGCTTCCATGGCTGAGCGCAGCTCGGTGATACCCTCCCTCCCAAACATGGCACCTGGTAGGAGGTTAGCTTACTCGTCATTTTCTTCAATCACGAGTCCCAGTGTCCGTTACGTTGGCTTCCTTCCCCCAAAACTGCAAGGACGTGGCTTTGAATTTCTGCAAAAGCCAATATCAACACCAATATCAATACCAAAATCAATTTTAATATCAACAGCACTTTGCGTTCAACTTCGCCCCATTCGGCTCGCCTCAGAAAGTTTCCGGCACCCCCTAATTGGTGGCTTGAACCCCTGGTTCTTGTAGAGGGCAGATGGGGTTTCCCCCTCCCTAACCGAGGAAAGCTGAAAGTTGGGTTTTTCGACGCAGGGGTTCCTTAAAAGATACATTTTGCCCATTTGAAACATGGCTTTTTCCACAAAAAAAAAGGGACACCTCCATTTACAAGGCAATGTTCTTCCCCGGAATTAGGTTCTTTTTTCTTTTCTTTTTTTCTTTTTTGGGGTTCCCTTTGTTTTCCACCAACCAGGCAAGACATTTTTTTTTTGCTGGGGTCCCTTTTTCCAGCCTGTTCAGGTGTATCCATTGTAAGGATCCCTGTTCGAGCTCAGATCCTTTTGGCCAGAGCCGAGGATCGACGTGGAGGGCATGGAGGTCGCAGTTGTGCGAGGCGAGGCAGCCGCAGACGAAGAAGGGGGGGCCGTGGGAATACTTGTGAAGAACACACGTCATTATGTATTTACTGATGTGTCAATTTATTTGTTCATTCTTATATTTATGTTATGATGTGTGTGTTATTGTTTTTTTTTGTGTGTGTTTGGGGGGGGGGTGTCCCAAGCGGGCCCAAGTACTTTGTACGTTTCTTGGCAAGTCATTTTTTCCGGACCGCGACACCGCTGCTTGGTAGTTCGCGGTTCATTGTTTGGGGGGTACCAGGTCACTTTTAGCTGGTGCTTTGGATTGGTATGGCGAATTTGAGCCCCTGGCTTCTGCGGAGGGTGAATGGGACACGTCACCCCCCAACCACCAAACCACCAAATCACCAATCCAAGCCGCCAATTGAAGGGAAGCTGATTCGGGGCGAGCTGATTTCTTTTGAGTGTTCTTCCCTTTGAGGTGCACTGGGTGTGATTAGCCACTTCCGCCCCATCATTTGGGCTGAGAACCTCGCGTACTTCGACTCCGGTGGCAAGGACGGATCGAGTTTTGTACCGAGGTCGAGAGCCCTCCCTGGCTGTTTCTGGATCTGTTTGGTCCTATGGAGATGCGATACACTTGTCCCACACCATTCAGGGCCTGGGAATGCGCCGGAACCAGGATCTGGGCGATGGGATGAGGTCTTATGGGACGTTGCCATGCTTGTGAAAACCTACAAGAGGCTGAAACACTACTAACATGTGAGACGGCAAGACCTGCATTTCCGTTATCCTGGGTGAAACTCAGGTGAGGTTCGGGTGGCTGAAGGAGGACTATTTTAGTGGTAAACAACAAGTTTTGGCTTTTCTGGCCAATCTGCTCGTTCGGAAGGTTGTTCTACCCGGTCCTCACATCCCCAAAATGGATCGGTCTTTTTTAGGGGACACCCCAAAATGGTGGTTTTCCCATTGGGTTCCCCTCAAAAGCCAACCAAAGGGCCTCAATTGCCCATGGCCGGGTTCCGCTCAGGACACTGAGTTCTTGCAAGCGCTGGCGGTGGTGGGGTACCAGTGTGCCAAGGTGGGGGAGGGGGGGTGGGAGGCCCAACGAGTCTATTTTGGATCTTCGGACTTTTAACCTTCTGGTTGAAATCGTGGAGCAGGGTCTCGCCAGCAACCAAGAGAGCGGGGGGCGCCAAATTGGGCCAGTCTCAACAGCGCTACGGGGTACCGAAATGGTTCTGGAATGATCAAAGGAGCAGCTTCCAGGGAGGGTTTCGGCCGGGTTCCCGCGGCTGTTGGGGATATCACTGGGCCGATTTCTGTTTCGCCACGGGTTGGTTGAAATTGGCCACGGGGAAAGCCAGATTGGCAGTATAGCAGGTAACCCTTCGAGCCGTGTTCCTTTTGGTTTGAGAAAGCGGTCGGAAGCTCGGGGAATCGCTTCGCTGAGCAGAGTCTGACTTTTTGGGGGACCTCAAGGGTTGGTTGAAAAGGCATAGCCAAAAGACCACCGTTGCCAGAACTAGGTTAATTCCAATTTCGCGTCATACCCACTGTGTGATTCGGAATCCCCCTTAGTGATCAAGGAATCTCGGGGATGACCCATATTTGATTGTGGCTCATGGTGTGTGTGTGTGTGTGTGCAAAAAGGAAAGACACCATTTTGGGGGCCTCTATTTTGACACATGCTCACATGGCTCCCTTTTGGACCCGCCTTTCAACACAACGGAATACCAACAACTGCCCGAAACAGAACGACCACGCCCCCCAAAAACGCCACCCCTTGGGGATATGATTCAAAGGCCTTCACCTTAAACTCGCATGCAGTTGAAAGCTTGGGTTGTACTGGAGATTGAGGATGTGTACAAACCTAATCAAAAAGACTTAGATCCAGCGGTGTGTCACCATGTTTCCTCTTTCGAGGTTGGGCCATTTTAGAGTAAGCAGTGCGGGATCGATTTGTTTGGTCCGATCCACTGGCTCGGAAGTTAGAAGGGGAAGCGTGTGGGATCGGTGTTTCGTAAGGACAATGTTGACCCCATATGAACCAACCCCGGTGTGTTAAAGATGGGGTGTTCCCCTCCAACATTTCACGCAGAGGTCCCTATTGAGAATCTGGGGTTGGCTATGGGGTCAACATGGGATCGAACTCCCTTTCTCGCCGACTTCGCCGAGCCTTCGATCCATTTGCCACGAAAATCCGGAGGGCCTGGAATCAGTGGCTGGGTTTCCGGGCCTCGAATGGTCGGGAAGATGGCGGGAGACCCAACAAAGGGTACGCGGCGTGGTCGTTGTTTTTTTGCCGGTTTCGGATCGCCCGTTTCTGCTTCTTCCCAGCAAGTGTTTGGAAGAAAGCAGCAACTGGGATATCTAGGTGGTTTTCAGCTGGACCCCACAAAGATGTGACCCCTCCCATGTTGGCGATCAGAAAATCCGAGCCAATGGCTGCAATTCGCGAATGGAAATCAAGGAGCTTTGCAGGTAAGCCCTTTTATTCTTGGACGTGTGGGGAATTTTGCTTGGGTTGCCTGCTTGGATGTTCGGCCAAGCAAGTGGTTAGCCACCTGTGTCACCCAAGAACAATGCAAAAACTCCACTTTCACGGCAGACTTCTCTACGCGGTTTACAACCAATCGAAGATCCAAGGTGGGCGAACCGCGAAGGAGTGATGAAGGAAAGCAAGTAAGCCTATAGGTGTATCGAACAAAGCTATTTCTCAAACGGCAATCTTTCTTGGCAGCCGATCTCCCCTATGGGTAGTTTCTACCTTTGCTAGCAGTGCTTCCAGTTACAACTATAGTAGGCAACCAGGGGAACTATGATATAAAACCTGGAGGTAACCATACCGAAGTGCCTGTAGTGGCTTGCCTGGAAGCACTGGCCGAGTTTACATGGGCATGAATTTTAATTCAGTACCCGCTAGTGGACATCAGAGTCAAGTGGGGTTTTATGTAGAAAGCCCAGTCGCAAAGCCAAGTGGGACCCTTTTAAGTGGTCGACTGAGGTTCTATGGTAGCTCCGTGCTGGGAACTGCAAGCCTACTGGTAGCTCGATCCAACTACTTTCCAGGCGGTTCTTTAGTTAACGTCAGTCGGCCACATGGCTGTGGGTCAAAAAATTAGGTACCCCACCTGGAACCCTAGTAAGTGGAAACATGGACCAGAACCTGCGTAACCCCTCCTGGTGCTTTGATTTTGACCCATACCCGCATGGCTGATGGGTGGCTCGTCATTTTTTAGATCTGGACCCCCTTTTGTGGTTGCGCAGACTTGCCTAAACAAGCGCAAGTCACTTTCTTCCAAAGCCAAAGGTGTTTAATTTTGAGAATCATACCCATATCATGGGAATCTTCGGGGGGGGGCTCAAGAGGACAAGCTCTTAAGAGGACAACCCCTCCTGGTGGTTCACTTTTGACCCCTACCCACACGGGGAAATTCGGCTCGGCTGCGGAGTTCGCCCAACAGGCGGAGTCCGCGCCCGGGGACATGATCTGCACCGACGCAGGCGAGCTCGCGCGGCGAGCCGAGCGCGGCTTCGGGCTTTTCCTGGCGCTCGGCTAGGGCCAGGGCTCCGAGCTGCTTTTTGGTTTATCAAAATATGTTTTTATGTGTTTTTTTTTTTTTTTGGGGGGGGGTTGTTCCATTTGCTGAAATGAGTATATGTTTGTTTTCTTTTGCAACATATGCATATGTATTTAAATTATGCGGTTGGTTTTAAAGGCGAATGATTGCACTGCTGGACATATTTCCTCCTCCAGGAAAAATGACATGGGCCATGCCATGCCATGCCCCTGTGTTGCGCTTACATGTGGTCTCGACTGTGGGGCAAAAGTCTTCCAGACCTGGCTAGAACTGTGATCCGAGCTCCCTCCCAAAGCTTGGAATCTTGGCACTTGGGCACTCCCCCAATTCATTCCCCCTTTCCCATTCCACTATTCCCCCGCCTATTCCCCCTATTCCCCCTATTCCCCCTATTCCCCCTATTCCCCCTATTCCCCCCTATTCCCCCTATTTCCCCTATTCCCCCTATTCCCCCTCTTCCCCCTATTCCCCCTATTTTCCCCCTGTTCCCCCCCCCCCCCCTATTGGAATATTTTGCCATTCAGAATTCCCGCTCCCCGGTTGGAACCGAGCCATGTCCCTGCCGGTGTCCATGTCCGGCCGATTTCACCCCACCTTCGTCACTTTTCGGGGATCTGCAAACGGGCCGAGTGACCACCGCGTCAGGTGGGCAAGGGCACCAGGTGCCTTGACGAAGCCGCGAGCGAGAACCCCCCGAGGCGGGGAAAGCCCGGGTCCGTTTCAACGATCCGTTTGGTGCCGGACATGATTTGGGGGACCCCAAAGAACAAAGTAGCATATCTCACTTCTGGAGCCGGAGTGTTTGCTCGTACCTTAGTGAGAGCAACTCAGTCAAAAGGGTGGATGAAGCTTGCAAGGGACAATAACACAAGAAACGTCCATAAAGCATCAGGTTCGGATGTCCACCCTTTTTGTGTCTCGGGTAGCACCCTCCGAAACAAACTAAGGTGCTTAACGTGTTTATTTCTTTTCTTCTTCTTTTTTGCCGGGGGGGGGGGAGGGTGTTAGCCGCTTACCAAACATGAGGTAACCCGGCAACCTTCAGTTGACGATTTTGATTGGTGGGAACTGAGGATTTGCCCCGGTGGAGGGTAAATGGCTGTGAGTCAAACCGTTTTGGTACCATTTTGGGGTAGGTGCACCACCCATTTTAGTCTACTTTAGTGGGGATTGGGATGTTCACTGGGGGACGGGCTTTTGACCCATGGCCAAATGGGGTTTTCCAGCCACCCCCAAACCGGGCTCCACCCTTTTGCCCCAGGCTGAACGCGATGCGCGACACCGACCTCCGATTCGACGGATCGGAGGCTTCCCGGCGAAGGCCGCGCTTGATTGTACGGACGGGTCGTGGGTTTGTCGTACTGAAATGGTTAGTCTCTTGGCTTCCCGTTCCAACACGCAAAAAGGCAAGCCTCACAACAGACACGGCCACCGTTTCATTAGTTGACTATGAGTCAAAACCAATAGTACCATTTTGGGGTAGCTGCACCACCCATTTTAGTCTATATTAGTGGGGATTGGGATGTTCACTGGACGGGCTTTTGGCCCATGGCCAGTTGAACTTCCTGATGGGTCAAACGGGGAACCTGGGCCAGAAAAAGCAGCGACTCACGCTGCGCCCATTGGAACCCAGGACGTGCCGCCGCCAACTTCCTCGATGCTGCGGACGCGCCATCCGCGCAGAGTCACCGGGTCAGTGGCCGGAAGTGGGCCGTCGCGATTGGAAAAAGGCGGCGCGGAGCTCCCGAGAAGATCAAGCATGGGGCGGTCTTTTTTTTTGGGTGGTACCCTCTCACCAATTAACATGGAACCTGAGGGGGGGGGGGGAAATGGGAAATGTAGGAAGCCCAGTGTGGTTCCTTGATGATTCCCAGCATCCAGTCCCTTAGCTTTTTAGGTTTCTAGCTTCGTTTGTGTTTTTTTTGTTTGTTTTTGTTGTTGTTTAATTTAACCCACTGCCAAGTTGTTTGGTGGTACCCCCTTTTTGTTAGGCAGAAAGGACCTGGTTCCAGTTTACCTTTTGATTTGGGTGTGTCGTTCTTGAGGGAACCCTTGCGAGGGTGGAGCGAACAGATTGGGATTGGCATTGCCTGTCTTGGTTTTCATGGCTTTCGGCTCCTCTGCGGAGTTCCCTTCCAATTTACAGTTTCCCGAATGTCAAATGAAGCGGATTGTAAACCCGGGTGCATCAATAGCAGGGTTCCTCAAGCAGTCGAGGGTTCCTTCTTACACAGGATATTTGACTCTATAAGTCAACCGGAGGGTTATTCATCCTGGAGTCCTATTGGTTTGTCTTCACGGATGTTTAAAGTCTTGTCCAAGCGACATGAGTCGCAGTCCAAACCAGCAGGCTATGGAACGCAATAACCCGCATCCCAACCGCAACTGGGTATCGCGTTTCACCCTTTCGATTCTTGAGATGATTTCCCTCTTGCCGTGAGAAGCGCTCAGCTTTCAATGGTTGGCAACACCCTCCAAAATGCTTGATAGACGCGGCATCCCAATACAAAAGATGTCCAGAGGTTCCCCATTGCAGATTCATGCTTTAAGATTCCTGCTCACGTCTTGCATCATGAATGCCGTATCTTGCGACCCAAGGTCAGTCTGAACTGCACAGTGACACAGTGCCCCTCCTGGGAACTACATTTCTAAACCTTCCGCTGGCTCACAGCCAATCACACCAGGGTTGTGGGGATCTGGGATCTCTTCGCTCTTTGCAGGGCTCCACTTTGTGCAACCTGCCACTTTTCAGGTAACCCTTGGTTGGTGGTTTGGATTGGTGGTTTGGGGATTTGAAGCCCTGGCTCTTGCGGATAACGGGGAAGCCACCCCAAACCAATTGGAGCTGAACATCTTCCGGAAATGGGCAGACCGATCCCAAAGCTGCGGATCCTTTCTCCTTTGCCTACATGTTTGCGGTTTGGTTCCCCATTCTTTCAACCATCCTTCTTTTCAAACACCGACCGTTCTCCCGGGTGTCCAGAGGTTAGAAAGACTCGGATCCCTGGAAAGAATGGAACAGGTACCCATACACACAGCCCGGAAGGTCTTGGAGAAGTCCAAACCCAGGTCCCATCCCTCGCGCGGCGCGCGCGGCTCGCGCGGCTCGCGAGCGCCAGGTGCCGTGGCGGTGCTCCTGGAAAGCTTCGGCCGATGGGCGCGGCACGAGGCGAGTTTTGGCGACGCGGCGAGCTGCGTTGCCGCAGGTTTTCTTTTTCTTCTTGGGAACGTGGAGGGCGAGGGCTCCAAGTTGAACGGCCGGTCCAGCTTTTGGGGCTGTGTCCTTTTTGTGGGGGGATTCTTGAGGGTCCCTTTGGCTTTTTTCTTTGGGGATTTTTGAGAGTTCCAACTGTGGGTTTGTTTTTTGGGGATTTTTGAGAGTTCCAGTGGGGTTTGTTTTTTGGGGATGTTTGAGGGTTCCAACTTTGCGTTTTCGGATGTGTCCATTGCTTGGGGAACTTGTTGTGTGGATTGGATTGCAGATTGGTGGTTTGGATGGAGGGACCCCCCTTTCAGGTGCCATGTTGGTGGGAGAGAGGGTAGTTGTTTGGAATGGTTTGGATTTGGATTTGAAGCTTCATGTTTGCATTGCTCAGGGACTCGGAGAGAAGTCCTGCATCACATCATTTTCCGAGATCCTGGCAGTGAGATTCTCCCCCCTGGCAGCATGTGTCGTCTGCCTGCCCTGACCCCTTGGTGCTTTGGATTATTGGAGAGAAGCTGAATCGCCAGACTCGAAACTTTCGAACGTTGGCCTTTGGCCCTTTCCGAGTTGCCCAGTGGTGCCTTTTTTCCCATTTAAGTCAACCGACCAAACAAGGATGTCTTTTTTCCCATGGAAATCCACTGGGCATCTGAGCTTTCGGTTTTCGCCCTCTCTTTTTCCAAAGGCGCAGAAAGGGCATGTTATTTTTTGGAAATGGGACGACCCCAGAGATCTGAAAAATGGGTCTTCTTTTCATGATTGTCCTTCGGTGTATGCGATCGGATGCCGTTTCAGACAGAACCCATTTCTTAGAACCCGTTTAAAAGGAACCCGCTCAGTCAGGCCACTCCTCATGGTTCGGATTGGGACTTGAACCCCTTGTGGGTAAGTGGGGTGTCCCAAAAATCGCTGTGGCTGGGATCAAATCCTGCCCGTTCAGAAATCCTGGAATGATTCGATTCCTTCCATTTGCTTACGAGCATCTTTTATTTTCCCCGTTGATTGCACAGGGAATCTATCACTACTCGGAAAAATATGTGTATTTTTTCCAGGAAGCTTAAGCAAATGAAAGACTCCCTTGTAAATACCAACGAACGTTATGGTTGCAACCATGGCTTCATTTCGTGGTGAAATTGAAAGGATTTCGTCCATACACAGTAGGTTCAACAGGCGGGGCCTATCGCCCGCGACTTCGATGCAGGCCGACTTGGAGCCCATCGCAGAGGCGCCGCCAGTCGTCCGTTTCGAGAGACGTGATCGTTCTTGTCCAGCTGGAAGCACCAGGTAAAGTTGAAACTCAAGGGTTATATACCTGGAGTCGTTCATCACCCTGTAAAAATGGGGTGATTACCCAAAAGGAAGGGGTCATGACCCCATTTTGATAGGGTCATGGAGACTTCAGGTAGCTGCTTCTTTTCGGTTAGTTTGCTTAGTACTGGATGGTTTAGCCCGAGGCTTCAAACGCGAGCTGTTGGGCAGTAGATAGTTTGGGTAAAGTTCAGGTGCTGACTCATCCGGGGGAAAACGGAGCGAAAGCCCTATGAAGGTCCTTAGAAAGGTCTTATTTCCGGTGTGTGAATTATTGTGCAATGTGTCTAGATGTTCCTAGATAGCATACGAATCAGACCATGGGATTAGAACGGGATTGGACACCGAACGCACCTACCCACCATGGTTGCGTAAAACTGTAATACCAAGAAAATTCCCTATTGATAAATAAATTTGGTTGGGCGGCAATTCTTGCAAAGGTACTGCCACACAAGAAGAAACGGAAGCAGCCCAAGAGTCGGGGTCATTTGGAGCTTCCCTACAAATGGGTGGGGCGTTTTGGGTTTCCATATTGATCTGTTGCGGAGTATCATGCAGGATTTCTCCCGTTTTTCCTTCCCCCGCAACGCGCATCTGCTTCCACTCGCTCATTTGAACTCCGAATCGGACTTGATCGTCACTTTTTGGGTCTGGACCATTTTCTCGCAAGCAAACATTGAGTCCTCCGCATTTTGGTTCCTCTTTTGGTTACGCAAACATTTTGTTTCTCTTTTAAAGTCACTTCCGCCCCCACCAAGCTCAGCTCACGGAAGGTGCGTCTTCCGCACAAAGTTTTCTCGGCGCAGGACTGGGATGAGGAGCTGGAGACGGAGGACTTTGCACGGACCAGGTACCCGCTTCCGCGGCTGCGCCGCGTTTTGGGGGCCAGTCTCGTTGGAAAGTCGGGAGGTGCGAACGGCACACCAAAGCGGGTTCTGGTTTTATAAGCGCCAGGAGTCCACCCCAAATGGTGGTTTATGTGGGGAAGAGCCCCCCAACCACCTTGGTGAAGAGGGAAACCACTGAGACTTATTGCGGGAGATTTCCCTAAACAGACCCCATGTAGTGGACACCGTAAACATGTTCAGGGATCCCTCATGAGACAACCCAAGTAGAACCCATGCGCCTACTTGATGGATGCGGTGACTATGCAGCGAGGGTTGCCCGCACTGCCATTCTATTCGCATTCTGACCTGAGCTGGTCACTGCTAGAGGCACCTCCGGCAATCTGCATGCTCCGAGGCGAGCGCCAGAGCCTAAGACAGCCTCTCCACAAGGCTATTCGCCAATGCCGAAGCTGGCGGTATGCAGCAGAGATAACCAGTGGCGCCACCCTTGTGCACTCCTACTTTGGCATGGGCTTGGCGGAGCAGCACGAGGATGTCATCGGCACCCACCAAACCCTCACCAAAGTATAGCCCAATCCCAACTTGGCGATTCCTGCTAAAACCACCACAAGCCCCGATCAAAACTCAAGGACTTCTGCTTAAATTTGAGCGTGAGCTGGCGGTTTTTGGATGTCCAATGTCATCTGTACAGTAGATGACAGTTAGTTCAACATCGGACTTTTCACCTCCCAAAGGGTGGGTTGCTTTCCATTTAGAACCATCAAAACATTGCGCACTCGAAAAAGCTCGGCACCTAAGGTCGACTCTTCGTGACTTGTGCTTACGAAAAGGTTATGGCCAACACGTTCTCATGGCTCCTTTTGCTCCAAGCCACGGGCAAGACTTATGCAAGCCAGTCGCAAAAACCCGCGCTCAGCCAGCGTACCACGCCATTTTCTGCAGCGATTCGATGTGGAGAGAGTAGAGCGCGAGCGGAGAGCATAGGAAGAGACTGACGGTGTGTCACAAAATGGAGGGGGAGCGGGGAGCTAAACTGGGGGTGGGGGGGGTGCGGGGGGCACATGTGCCACAGGTGGAACTCGGTCCCGCTGAACTGCAAGATGAGTAGAGTCTACCTGCCACAGGGTAAAAGGAGTATGTGCGCCTCATATAGCGTCTACGAAAGGGTGGTTTGAGGGTAGTAAAAACGCTTCTCTGTGTAGTGCCTCCAGTTGCCAGTATGGCGCCTCAAGGTTTTGCATGGTTTGCTTTGCGTGCCTATGATAACTGGAAGCACTGGTTCCCATAGATTCCCACATTTCCTGGACACATCACCGCGCCAATAGTTCAAATTGCACCCCAGGCGACCTTTGCTTGATTATTGGGCTAGATCTTTACACTTTAACACTTTTTGAAGGGGTTTTTTGCATAGGCGTCGTTTGGTAGAGGACTCGAACGAACGAACCCTTGTGGCCCCAAACCTTCCCAAAAGGCTCATGGCCCGATAGGGCCTCGAAGGGTCTAAGAAGGCCGGGCCCCAAGAAGCCCAAAATCAGGCCTAAGGCCTGCAAAGGCCTTCTGCTTATGTTGGCCTTCTGGCATTCCTTGGGCCTTATTTGACTTGAAGGCCTTAAGGCAGCCCAGAAAGTGTCCAACCAAAGGCCTACTCCATGGAAGATTGGCTGAAGAAACTAATTTTAAAGGTGGCTCGTCTTTTTTAGAGTTGCTATCCTTTTGGTTTTCAAAGGGAAGCCAAAAGGGCAGCCTTGATTTTGGAGGTCCCCCCCCCAAAAAAAAAAGGACGAACGCAACTATGGGCCAGAATTAAGCATTGGAATGTTGGTGTCTGAACCAACAGTTCTTTGCACCAGGGCCGCCTTAATCATGCCTTTTGGGTGGACTTCAGTCCTTTGGCCTTACTAGTCCCTAAAACCAAACCAAAGTCAACTGCCCGAGGAAGGCCAAGAGAAGGTAGGCCACTAACATAAGCCCCTGGTAAGGCCTGAGCCTTGGCTCTATACAGGGACTTCTTGGCGTTCCGTTCGTATCAGTCATTTCTGGTATCAATCGAACGCCCGAGCTCCCATTTGCCCAGCCGAGTTTTCCCTTTCGGCGTCTTGGGCCGCGTTCTTTCTTTTGGAGCTCCGGATGGATCCGATCCGGGAGGCTGGTGCTGGCCGGCAGCAGCTTGAACTCCCGGGGCGAGAGCTCCAGTGTGACCGCCCCCTCCGGCGCCCCCGGCGAAAAAACCGTCGAAGGAGCTGGAAGGAATCCGCCCGGTTTCGAAGGGGAAAAGCTCTCCTCGCGGAAATGGTCATCCCACCACTTCCCCCTTTTTGATGCCGGGGTTCCGGCACTACTCTCTTTTCGGGCCCTCGCGGTTTTTTTTTGGTGTCTAAGGAATCGTAGGTGTCCTTTTTGTTCAGGTTTGGTTAAACATAGATGGGTTGAACTGGTTTACGGAGAATCTGGAGGAATGTTTCACCCCGGTGAACCTTTTTGGTCCCTTTTGGTGTGTTTCCAGGACCAACCAGGACCTCAAATTCATACGTTTTGTTCTTTTCCGTTTGGATCGCAAAGGAGGTTTGGAATTGGTGATCTGTTTTCACCACAAACCAGTGCGCACACGTTGATCGGGATCCCATGCCCCCTTTGGTCGAGAAAAGTCGGTTTGGCTTCAGTGTGAGGATGTGGACTTTTTTGGGCCCATGAGGAATGGTTGCATGCGCCTTGCCTTTTGGGGAGTGACGGGGTGGGAGGTGCTTTCTGGGCAATGTGGGGGGTTGTGGTTTTCAAGGTGACGTACATGACTTGCGAGGTCATTCTGTGGATGGACAAAAAGCCGCACCACTTAGTAAGTTGCCCATGTTTATCCCACAAATCACAGGGGTTGTTCCTGTTTCATCCATCGCAACCACAGGTTTTCGCCCGCAGGTTTCCATTCACCAGTTCCCTAGACCCACAATCCACAACCATGCTGTCAGGTTGATTCGTAAACCCCCCAGCTCTTAGTCAAACTCCCCCTGGAAGGGAATTTTGAACAGGGCCCCCCCCGATGAATAACTGCGGGGTGTATTCCTCGGGGGTCAAGATTAGGTTGGCTATTTGTTTTGCTTTGGGATGCTTTGGGGCAACCGAGGCCTGACATCTTACCATCAAGCCCAGAAATTCTGAAAGAACCGCTTTTCGGTTCGATGTAACCCCTTATTTTTTAGGGGGACGTGCGTGCTTCCTTTTTTTTGACAGAACTTTGCAAGCTGTGCTACCCGTTTTCCAGCCATTGTAGTCTGAGACGACCTCATTGGACAAAAGTCCGGATTTGCTCGCTCAAAGTGGTAATGTATTCCTCTTGAAGGTATGCCAAGCAAACTTGTTCGAAAAAGGTGGCAACCAGACCATTGGATTCAACTTAGAGAGGTCGGAAGGTTGCGCAGTTGCAACTCACACATGTCACATTTAGACCTGTGTCTGAAGAAGTCCATGCAAAGAGAGAGCAGCAGCGTGGGCACTGAAGGGTTGCATGGTGCGAACTTGAAGTTGATAATGCAGGCGACGTGCGGCAAGAGCATGTTTTCATTGTTGGTGCAACTATCAGTGACATTAGAATAGCGGCTTCAAGTCATCTCCTGACCCTCCTCCAAAGTTGTAGTGCTTAAAAATCACCTGCTGATCCTCCCCCCCTTGCTTTTTCTTCGCCTCCAAGAGTCGACATTGCTTACTTCCATTTGCTCAAGAGTATCTTGTATTTTCTCCTGTTGGTTGTAAGGGGAATTTATCACTACTGGACATATTTCCTCATTTCTCCTGGGGCCTTAAGCAAATGGAGGCTTCACTGACCACCGGGGCTCAAGCCGAACGAAAGAACGAGAAGAGAGCCGCCAGGTCCGGCTATGCAGGATCTGATCCAAAGTGCTTTGCGGGACTGCGCGAGGGCGGTTCGAACGGGAGATGGCGTGCAATGCGAGAGACACCAACACCCGATCCCTTTTTTTAAAGGGCCATGGAGACTGCAGGGGTCTCAAGACTCCAGACTGTACTGCTGGGGAAAACACGCCCCAGGTTCAAGTATGTGCAAAGATTTGTATGACATCTATATGTATGCAGATGTATGGTTATCCCTCACGCACTACATGCCCACTATTTCTATACTGAAACCAAGTAACGCGCTGTCATGTATGCACTGTGCTTACCCTGCCCATTTATTGGTAGCCATCCCCTTGGCTTTTTAGCCTTTTAGTTGGTTTAGTGGTTGGGTTTCCGTACCTAACCCACTAAAAGTTGAGAACTTTTAGTAGGAGATCTGAAATCGGACAGCCAAGATTTGTAGAGGCGCTACGTAGGCATTGTGTGGGTCATAGATTTCAGGGGCCCCGCCCCGCCCCAGGGCACGTGGTTGACTTCTCAGAGCAGGTCGCAACATCAGATTCCGAACTGGCACAGAAGGCCTGCTCCCCTACTCGAATGTTGAGCTCTTCCTAGGGGAAGTTGGACTTTAGAAAGTCCTCTTTTTGCAGACTACAGGTGAGACTGCCCACTTCAACTCTTGCCTTTGGTCTGACGTTGGACCCCGGTGAACACCTTCTGGGTGTTCAGCTTCGACCTAGACTTGATGGTTCTCAGGGAATGAGACATGGAACGAGGCCTAGAAACCATCGCACTATGGTGTCCCTTGATGGAATCCCCCGGCTTCTGGTTCGACCCACCACCCAGCCTCGGTCATTTTTTGGCCTATGGCGCCAGCAAGCGAAGCCGTTGAAGAGCGCACCCTTGATAGGCGTCCCTTCTTGGTTGGTTTGGCTTAATAAAAGTTGAGCGCAAGTCCAGGTTTACCTGGTTCAATCATCTACCAGGGCCATCTCTTTTCCAAACAGGAGACCTACTCTGGATGGACGAAAACCATTCCGCACCACTTTGAATCCATGGGAAACCATTGTTTGTTGGTATTTACAGAGGATTCGAATCAGAAACCAGGGTTTCTGAAAGGTGCGAAATGGAAATCGCAACCCTCCACAGTATCGCACCCCTCCCTTTTCCACATTCAGCTGTAGGCCAGGAACCTCCCTCCAGCATCCAACCCAAAGCAAACCCGCCAAGACGGTCTGTCCTGTTTGATTGGTTTTAATTAAAGTTTCAACGGGAGGCCGAAGGGAAAAGGCCAGTTTGGGGGTCCCCTAAAAAAGACAGGCCCAAGAGGGAAGCTGAAGCTGAAGCCTTCAAGCGTGCCGTTGTCCAAACCGCCCTCCGGTTTCCGAAGCCCAGCCAAGGCAAAACACGGGTCTCTTGAACAGCGGCTTGGGGTGCCTTTGTTTCCGCTGGTCAAAGCATCGTCTTCTGGGTTGCCATTTCTGCAATGGCCAATGTGGGGTCAACAGGGATTGTCATCCACCTGGTAGTCAGGATCCTTAATGGCATTACAATGATTCCTGCGGGTACCATAGGCCGCATAAGGAGTTTGTGAAGTAAACTTCCTTCTGGCAGTGGTCGTCTCAACAGCGGAAAGAGGGTCCCAGGCTTGGCGTGTGCGGGGTGTTGGCCAAACGAAAACCGGGAGCGAACTCACTTGCTTCAGGACAGCAAGTACCTGGCCTGCGTGGTGGATGCAGTTGAGGCCTGCTCCAGTTGCAACCGAGGGCTCCCTGTCTTTTTATTTGTTTTTCTGTCTTCCAGTTGTTCTGTTGCTTGTTCTTCCTTTTTCCGTTTTCTTTTTCTTCTTTCTGTGTATTTCCTGTTTCCGTTCTATATGTTTCTTTTTCGCTCTCTCGCTCTCTTGCTCTGAGATTTGAATCCCTTGTAGAGGGTAAATGGGACGCCCCTGATCCAAGCCACCAATTGGAGCTGAGATTTGTTGGGTTTCGAGGTGCCCCAAAAATGGAGTGTTTCCTTGTGCTTTCCCTTCAAACACCACTTGAAAGGAGGTACACTCAAGGAAAGCACACCCTGGAGACTCCAGGACCCAAAAAACATACTCTTCTTGCTCCAAACTGTGCGTTCCCTTTTTGTACGGGTAGTTTGAGTCGATCCGGGCAGGTATCTCTCAGAAGCATCTTCTCAAGGCTGCCCAGGTCGGGTATACATCTTCGCTCCCGAGGGCAAACCTGGCGCCAGGCTTGACACGGATTTTCGGGGAACAAGTCCTGGTCTTTGAAGATCCTTTCCCCACTTCTTGACCTCATGGACTTCAAGCTTTTCGGGGTTGCCTCGTTTTGGTGGTAGACAAACAGTTTGGTTACTACCTTTTTTTTGGCCAATCCACTCATTCGGAAAGAACATATGTTTTCTCCCAGTTGCCTCCCTTTTCCCAGCGACAGCTGTGTCCCTTAATTTTTGAATTCGCAAATCTTGGCCTTGTAGATTCCTTGAGGCTTCGGGGATTGTTGTTTTAGCTCTTGGGACTTTGCGGTGTTTCCTTTTTTTTTCTCCTGAGAGTCGTGCTTTCCCTGCCCTTCGTCCTGCGCTTTCCCCTTTGCCTGGGATCTCAATTGCGCACCCTCAAAAGGGCTGGTGTCCTTCTAGTTTCCCTTGAAACCAACCCAAAGAACTGGTTTTCCCTTGAAACTCAGCCCCAAAAGACACATGTCCTTTGCTTTTCCCTGGAAACCCAGCCCCAAAAGACAAATGTCCTTTGGTTTTCCCAAGAAAAACCCAGCCCTAAACGTGTGGCTGGGCATCGCTCGCCTCGAGGCCAGCGCCGGAGGCACCCGGCTGATGGATGCCGTGGAGCACAGCACGCTGAGGCTCGACCTCCCGCGCTCGGCGCTGGGCGCGACCGCGCTGGGCGGGTTTCTTCAGACACGGTTGGCGCGTGTTTTCGCGCTTTGGGTGTCATAAACAATAAACACCTAGATCCAAGGCTGATGTTTGTTTTGTTCCCAGAATCACGTTTGTTTTCGCTCGTCGTTTCGGCGGGGAGACCTTGCCAACCTTGTTCAGAGACATTGGAGTATGTTTTGTGTCCATCCAGAGGTTATCATAAACGCCTAAATCCAAAGCTAGCTTCTGTGTTTTATCCAGCTGCCCGGCTAGTCATTCTTGATGTGGGATTTTTCTGAATTTTGGCAGTCACGTGTTGCGCGTGTTTTTTTCACTGAAAGCTGATGTCAGATGCTACCCAGCCTTGCTCACAGAATGGGTGGGTCCTTCTAGAGTTGGAATCTTCTTTTGTTGCGAATTTAGAGGAACACCAGAACGACAACCGCAATTGTGGTCCCCCTAACAAAAGAGTCACGCCTTTGGACCGCACGCTGATTGGCTTCCTCTTGGTTTGTCTTGAAACCAGCCAAACCTCGGTCCCTCCAAACACGACGCATCCAACCAGACCCGACCATGGCCCCATTTCAAGGAAGTTCCGCAGTGGCTTGGCTTTCGGGAACTGGAGCTATTTGAAACGAAGGGACAAGGTTAACCAGGAGCCCCGTCTCGATCAAAGGCCGTGTGACCCGGGGCTCTTTTTCCGCTGCCCAAGTTCCCAAGTTACTCTCCGTGGTCGTTGGGGGGGGGCGGGTGGAATGTTCACATCGAATTAATCTGGAGGACCACACTCCGAGGAAGCCGCCGAAATCGAAACACTTCCCCTACCAAAGGGAGGACCATCCCTGCCGTTTTCAGGATTTCTCCGCTGCCCGCTGTCAGCTGGCGGAATAAATATAGCAAAGGCTCACTTGCCCAAAGCCGAACTTTTAGCCTTTTGGTTATCCAATTTTAGTCCATTCTTAGTCATGGCACCAAAAGGTACACCTTTTGTTTCTGGGTCCTTTGGGCAAGCGAGAAAGCGTGCATGCCTCTATGTCACACCAAGTCAAGCCTCGGCTGCTTTCCAGTCGCCAACTATGGGATTGGGGCTGCACAACCTACCGTGCTTAGCTGGGTGCCGCATTGCTTTCTTTCGAAATGTCAGCCGCGCGTTTTAACCAGAGGGATCACGAACCTTGGTGGTTCCCAGCCATCCGGTTCCTTGGGGTTTTTAGGCTCTTAGTTGGTCTAGTGGGGGGGTGTCCATTTTCCCCACAAGCTTGGCACTTTTGGCGGGTCAGAAAATGGACAGCTCAGGAACAAGGGCGAGGTTGCATGCCGCTGGTTGCAGTGGCATGTTCCGGCCGATTTGGCGGCAAACGGCTCCTGGGTTAGTTAAACCATGAGACACACACACACACACTCATATGGGTGCGTGCTTTTGTTTTGCTTCCTGAGTTCTTGGACTTTAGTCACTTTTTGGGAAGACCATTTTTGTGGCAATCAAAATAACCAATCCACTCAGGAAGCGAGTTTTAGGTGACCCATGAAATGGGAAGGTTTTCCTGTGGCGTCCCTTTAAAAGCATCAAACATGGGGGTCCCCCCAAAAAAGTCAGACCCCTATGCTGTTATCCATTGTCCGGGGACCCTGAAAAATAGCCAAATGTTTGGGTGGTTGGGTGAGTTGTGCACCGGGACCGTGTTGGAGGTACCCTGTTTCGGACCGCTCTGAACATGAGTTTGGGAACTTTCGGATAATGACAGTTGCCCGACTATCTGAAACTAACCCAGCTTCTTTTTTCGGAGAGAAGCAAGAAACAGTGCAATTTGCTTGTGGATTGTGCAAGTCAAATCTGCTGGGATTCGTTCCCTGGTCAAATCCCCCTTAAGACTTGCGCAAATCAATATGCCGAGTGTATCCTTTAGCCTGACACTGACTCTTTCCCAGCCCAGCAAGCTCTGCTTGTACTTCCCCCCAAGCTTCTTGGGACCCCCAAGCCAAAGGCAGCCTATAGCAGACCTCAAGTGGGTCTCAAAGTAGGAACCTCCCTTCTTCCTAACTTGCCCCCCCGGAAGGAGGTGTAAAATTCAAGCAGATGGGTGTTTAAACGTGAAGAGCGGTGCCCAAAACCCCTTTTGACCATTTTATATCATTGGTGGCTCTACTAGCTGGTGTAACCAGTATCATAGCAAGGCCTATACATATATATATATATATATTTATGGCACCCCCCCCTTGGACTCTGGTTTGGTTAGCTTGCAGTGTTTTCCCAGTGTTTTATGCCTTTTTGCCCTATACACATGCATATGTCACAGCCCTAGAGGTAGTTTATGGCGGGGGGTCCAAACGTGTATCTTCGCAGGAAGACCCTGAACAGCGGGGACAGCGCGAAGGCGGGGCCCGCCGGGCGAACGAAGGCTAGGCCTGGCCGGGTTAAGGTGAACTCCCTGTAAACCCATGTGGCCCACGGGTGAATTTTCAGGATTGGAGCCCCCTGAAAAGTGATTGGTGGCCATTTGTTTCCCCCAACTGATGTCCAAAGGGTCCCTAATTTCATACCCATGTGGGTTTGTCTTAAACTGGTGAACCCCCGAAAATTGTGGGTTTTTCCCGCGGCCCTTGAAAGCCATCCCAAACAGGGTACCCTCCAAAACCAACACACCCGTGTCAGCGTAACCATGTAACTAGGGTTACCTTCGTTAGAAAGCGCGCGCCAGACCATTTGACGACCAATGGAATGTCATGTTTTCCTCTTCAGTGGTTCTGTGGCATCTCTTTTTGTCCCTCTAAGCGCGGTCAACCCCAAAAAGCTTCCCTTTTCCACGTCACAGGACTTTTTGAGGCCTTCGTTGAAGGTGTACCCCTCTGGCTTCGCGCAAGCGCAATTACCTCCGGAGGCTGAGGAGCCACAGTTTTGTGTGATTTCTCCCCAGAGGAAAGCCACACCGCACCTCGAATTTTTTGGCGATCCCCACACCTGGCCAGAGCCTTTTGGGTTCAGCACCTGGTACCACTAGGAGCCTTGAAGGCCCTACAAAGGACTGTGATGCGGGGCCCATGGCAAGAGTTCCTCAAGCCAAGCATTGTAAGAGTTCCTCGTAAAGACAAAAGCACCACACGTGCCCAAGCTGAAACCACCATGCTGGGCTTGGTAGGTAGGGACGAGCATCACCCTCTATAAGGGTGTTAGACAATGATAAGGATTCCTTTGAGGGAGCCATCGTTGGACTTTTTGGTTGGAGGACGACCCTTTCCCTCCTTCTGTTTCAGAGGCCAGACCGTGACCTGAAAGAGTTTTGATGGCCTACAAGGTTTCGGAAGAGGGGAGGCCCCCTGAGCTAGGAAGCCTTACTGACTTCAAGCACCAACTGGTGCGAAGTAATTTGTGCTCATCCACAGTCGTTAGCTTTTGCCCAACCAAACATGTTTGCATGTTTGATTCTTTTTTGGGTGTAACAGAATAGGGGGACCCCAAAATCCATGGGTTTCCAGTTTTCCTTTAAAGCCCAACCCATTTTGGGAGGCCTCAAAGAAAGACACACCCACATTTAAAGAAGCTCAACACGTAACCCAGTTTTTGGTTGCTGTTGACCTCCTGCAAGAAGCGTTTCAACTTTGTGTGGGTTTAATCTGGAAACCCAACTTGATTTCAACCAACATCTTAAAGTCCAAAGATCCGCTGCCCAACAGCAACCAAGAGTTGTTTTCTTGTTACGGATCAACATGAAACCACGCTACCCCAGGTTTGGTCCTTGCTTCCACTTCCCAGGGTAACCCATGTTGGTTACCTTTTTTGTATTTTTGGCTCACAACCACAAAGGCGCCCTCAAAAAGTCATACACACCCATATATTTCTAGGGGTTGATTCCTTGTCCATTCTTTTCAACCATCGTTCTTTTCAAAAACCAGATCCGTTTCCCCTGGGGTTCTGATGGTTTTCTGGAAAGAAGGATCCCTGGAAAGAACGGGAAAGCGTCCCCTAGAATATTTACTTGGTGGTTCCCAGCCATCCCCTCTTTCATGAGCCTCAAAGTGCGACCCAGCGGATTTTCCATCTCCCGCTTCACTCGTTCCGGAAGGTGATCCGCAGCTGGAAGTCTGTGATCGGGGAGACCGGGCCGCGCGGGCCCCCAGAAGCGAGCGAGCACCGGTTGGCGCTCGGGTCCCCGTCCGCTTCCTTTAGGTGTTCAGCTCGTACGGCTTCTAGGTCCGGCTAGGTGCCCTTTCTCACCCCCTTTTTTGGGTTGGGAGGGTTCCCCTACTAATGACAGGAAAAAGTTGGTGTTTACCCTTATTTCTAACCTCCCTACCTAGTTGCTGAGTGGTTGGGTTTCCATTTAAACCACTGAAAGTTAGGAACCTTTTGGCAGGGGATCTGAGGACGTTTAGGAACCTGGAGAGGCAACCTTTTGAAAGGCTGCCAGCTGAAACGACTTGGTTTTTATGTCCCCATGTTGGTTTCAAAGGGAATCTATGTCATGAATGGACGTATTTTCTCATTCTTTTCCAGGGACTTCAGCAAATTGGAGGAGAGCGGGCTTTCCTCAACGCGTCTTTTGGCCAAAAGGAAAACCGAGGGAAGACCAAAGCCATCTTGCGGGTCCGAGTCCCAAAATTCGGACACTTCCAGGTGTTCACAACTTCAAGAGGGGTCACTGGATTTCCCAAATCAAAAGTTGATGAATCAGTGGTTTTCATTGACGCTCCGATCGCCGCTTCAGGCAACCCAAAAAGGGAAATGGCCTTTGGCACCCTGTGTCAAAGCCCCGGAGCTAGGGATAGAAAGCTAGGGACCTTCTCCAAACTGGGAGGTACTCCCACCAAACCCCCCCCTCCTCAAAGCGCCGCGCCCTCAGTGCACTTGGCAAGCCGCAAAGACACAAAAGCTGCTCCCACCCAAAAACGAAACCTCCTGAGAGCTTCCTGGCAAGCCGCGGGTAATTCTTGGGTCCCCAAGGCCGGCCATCCGGTCCCGCTGTTATGCTCTTCGTTGGTTGTGTGGTTGGGTTTCCGTACTTCACCCACTAGTTGAGACAACTTTTGGCAGATCATTTCAAACGGACAGCCAACTAGTTGTAAGTCTAAGTGGTGTATAGCCATGGTGGTTTCCCAATAAGTACCCCAAGGCCCTTAAGTTAGGGGGAGATCCAAGATCAGAGGATCGGTTCCTTCAAGTCTCCCAGCGACCGGCGTCTCAGCGAGGCCCGGCGGCCTGGCGGCGCTGGCGCGGGCATGCCTCACGGTGGAGAAGGCGATCGATTCGATTCGAGTGGCGAGCGAGCCGCGAGAGCGAGCGAGCCGAAGGAGTGGGGGTGGGGGGGCTGGAGATGCGTCTCAGTCCTCTTGTCCCTGAGTTCCGTAGTTCCGTTTCAAGTTTTTCATGTTTGTTAACGTCGCTTGTTGGGGTTTCTTTTCCATGTTTTTGTCACTTTCCGGGCCAAAGCCCATTTTCAAGGGACTGCGAACTTGTGAGTTCCGGTTCGGGCTTTGTCGCTTGTCTTGCTGGTGCGATAGGGGATGCCAGAGTCCGGGTTTTGGGAATGAACCGTTTCCAAAAGAGAGGCTCCTCCAAACGAGTGGCTTGGCGGTTTGAACCCTGTGCTTGGGTAGCCAAAAACAATTGGAACCCCTTTGTGTTTGTTTACAAGGGAGACCAAGGGAAAACCGAAGGCTCCATTATTATTTTTTTTGGGGGGGGGAGTCCGTATCCTTAACTTGAGGGATACACCCCTTTAGTCGGGGATCAAAGGGAGGCCAACGGAACACCGAAGCCTTTTTCTGTGGGGGGGCCCAGTGGGTTGCTTCCTTTTCCTTTTTTTTGGTACGGGTTCCCCTTTAAAGCAACCAAAAAAGGACGCCCGTTTTGTCCCCTGGCCACTGGGCGTCTGAAATTAGAAACCAACAACATTATTCAGTCCTTCATTCTTGAAACCATTTTTGCAGCGTTTTACCTCCTCTGCGTGATAATAATAATTAAACAAATAAAAGTAAACAAAAAAACGCAAACAGACCCCCCACGTTGGCTCAAGCGCGGCCCTGGCCCCCTGAAGAGAAAGAAAACACGGAGCGTTCCGCAGCCTCGAGTTCCATCGCCATGGTTTGCCCCATCTGCTTTGAAGAGCCCGCGGAAGCCGTACAGTATGCGACCATGCGCCTCGCTGACGGATTTTGAGAGATGCCTCGGGGGGGGGGAACTGGTGACGGTTCAGGGCCCCCCTGACTTTTTTCGACGGGTTCTACTTGGTTGGGCTTTGCTAACCTGGGAGTCCAATTCCGTTCGGCGCGGGATTCCCACCATTGTTTGAAGGCCCCCCCCCGCCCGCCGTTTTTTCTGTTGGACGGGTTCGAATTCTACTTGGGTCCGGGGTCAGTACACCGTGTTGGGCTTAAACTTCGAACAAGTGAAAATGCACCCCGTGCTTTGAAAGAGCTTTGGCTGCGAATCCACTCGTTCGGAAGCGAGTCTGAACAAAAACTCTGTGATGCCCGTGGCAAGGCTCCGTTCTTCCGGCAAAGGGTTCTGAACCCATCCTTCGAACCACAAGGGCTCCAACTGGGTCATGCGAGAGTCATTTGGGGCGTGTCTCGGAATTGGACCCCCCAAAGTGGTGGTGTCTTGTGGTTTCCGGTTAGAACCCCAAAAGTGTAAACAACTCCGAAAAAAAGAGAGGCACACCCATCTACTCAACTGTTAGAACATAATTTCTGAATTCTATTTTCAGAAATAGAATGTGGATCAAGCAGGAGAGGAACACTACTTAGTATGATTAGCATCTTCATGGCTGAATCTTGGGCTTTTCGACCTCGAGAAGGGTTGCTTTACACTGGCCACGAAACCGGGACAATGTGTGGTCTCCTAGAACCATGCGATAGAACTCATTTTAGGTGTCAGACCTTCTGGAGTGAAGCAAAGAGTCCTAGCACTTAGCCAGTTCAAAAGGGAGGCCCTTTTTGTTCGTTGGTGTCAAAGTTGAGGGGAAACCAAATGGGAATTCTTGCCGGGGTGGGCTGACACACCGAGGACTCATTCACATTCCATTTGTTGAGCTGCCACACGAGCCCGGGCTTCCAATCCCCAACTGTTTGGTTGCACGAGCTACGTGGTTGTCCAAATCCCTGGGGGTGACCACGGCGCACTTGAAGACCTGTATGCGCATCGAGTAACCGCTAATTGGTGGTCTGGATTGGTGGTTTTGGAATTTAAACCTGAACAATTGTTCTTGTTGGATTGTTTGGTTGATGCAAGTAGGGAACGAGGTGACTCCTGCGGTTTCCAAATGCTGAGAGACCCCCACATGTGGGTGTGTCATGTCTTCCTACGAGAACCCCGCAAAAAAGTGATGGTTATTTCCGTGTGGCGTCCCTGTAAAACCCACCAAAAACAGGTACCAACTCGAAAAACAAGCACACAACATTGGCAAATTGAGGCGCACATATAAAACGGCAAGGATCCCTCTGTTGGCGTTCCATTTGTTTTTCCTTTACCGAGAAAAAGAAAGGGTGGGTCAAGAAGCTGTTTTTGCCACGCAAGTGTGTTCTTGGGTTCGGTTGTGAGAATGCTCAGCCAGGAAGCTCAGGCTATAGGGCGGGGGTTCACCAGTTTTTGCTGACCAATGCGAGCCACAAATCAAAACCCGAGTAAATGAAGGTTCGTAACGGAGAATCCCAGCCGTAAGTGATGGGTGCAGCTTTTGTATTTCCTGACTTGCTTCTCGGCAGACCATTTTAATACCTGGTATTTATTCTGCCACAATGTGGGTCTGTCCTTTTTTGAGGGGACACACCGTTTTGGTGCTTTTTTTGTGGGTACTCCGTTTGTTGGTGTTTTTTTTTGCGGGTACCTCCTTTTTTGGTGAGTTTAAAGGGAAGCCAAAAGGAAAACCATGAAAGGATTCCTAGGGAAGCCAATGACCATGGTTCATGTAAGACGTGAGAGCGCGAGCGATGGCACACCAAACGACCTCGCCCAAAAACCGAGGCACAACCACAGCTGGCAGAACCGCCCCTGCGATGGCCACGGCATTTGCTGGCCTTGCTTGCGCCGGCACGCGGAGATCCAAATCCTGCACGAGGGGCGGTTTAGCCTGAGGCAGGGAAGGAAGTGTGCTGAATCGGGGTCTCTTCCATGTAAACAGCACATGGGTCTGTCTCTTTTTGAGGGTACCCTTTTTGGTGGCAAAGGGAAACCAAAGGGAAAGCACAATTTTTTTGGGGGGTCAACCTTAAAAAAGACAGACTCAAACAAGCCCAGGTTGTATCCCGCTAGCCAGCCGCTCCGAACCACACTTTCGAGCCTACCTGGCAAAACCCGTAGCTTCTTTGTTCGAGAAAAAAACAATATGGCTTGGTGGTTCCCAGCCGTCCGGTTCCATAGTTTTTTAGGGTGTTAGTTGCTAAAAGTTAGTCACTTTTAGCAGGAGATCTGAGGACAGCCAATATGGGAGTTTCTCAAAATAGTGGTCCGCCAACGCAGTTCGCGTTTGTTTGGCGGCTTGCCTTCAGTTCTACTAACCACAAGGGGGCCACCATTTTGGGAGATATTGTGAAGGTGTACCTTGTGATTAGGGGAGGGCAGACTTGAGTCACTTTTGGGGAAGACCCTTTTACTTGCTGGTTTCAGTGGTGAATCACCGGTGCTTTTTGGGAATGGACCAATGGGTCTCCTTACAAATGAGGGGACCGGTTCATGGTCATTCCCTCATTCCTTGCACCGGCAAGTGTAATGGTAAACAAGAAGTTTGGACCTTTTCTCAGCAATTCACTCAGCACGTAAGGGTATGGATCAAAATTAAGCCAACAGAAAACCGCTGGTCTTAGTCCATGTGTCCATTTATCAGGAATTAAAACACCAGAAAACCGCTGATTTTAGTCCATGTTTCCATTTACCAGGGTAACCCATTTGGGGTTGCCACCCATTTTTTCTTTATCCAAGCCAAGCCGCTTGCCACCCGCCGAAGACCCGCAGACCCGAAGACCCGAAGCCTGCCAGGTGCCCAGGCGATGAGGCTTGCAACTACCGCTTGATACCGTCGCTTGGCGTTTGGCGATGCGTGGCGTTTGGCCCTAGACGTCTTTCCTTTGGCCCCTGCGGATAAGTGGTTTTTGTTCTTTCTTCTTTTTTGGGGTGTGGGTGTGGGTGTGGGAGTGCTATCTTCCCTTTGGGGATGGGGGGGTGGGTGGGTTACACATCACCTTTTGCCCCATGTGAAAGTGAGTTCTTTTTGGTTAGGGGAAATATAGGAAGCCCTGTAATGTTAGTTAATCGTAGGTCAACAGCCTTTGTGTGTTGAAGCTTCAGCCTTAGACTCGTCTCCTGAAAAATGTTCAGCTCGTCCCCTTCTTGGGGAAATCATGTTGGGGATAGCCTTTAGCTTTCACTGGCAAAGCTGTTTTGCGGACATGTTTGGGTGTAGATTGTCACGTTTGACTTCTGGGTGGAACATATTATACTAGATATGTGTTTGATGAACATGTTTGGGGAATTCACCTTCCGCACTCCTTGATTTCATGGACTTAGCCCTTTTGGTTTTGGACCATTTTGGTGGTAAACAAAAGGTGGAATTGCTGACTTTTTAGCCTGGTTGAACATGTCCGCTTCACATCATTTCGCTTCAGTTTCAACCTTTGGCTGGAGAAGTGTGAAGAAACCTTTTCAGATAGCCCCCAATTGAATTGGTGGATTGGAGCTCGGGATTTGAAACCCGACTGGCTCGAGAACACCGCTTGCCAACTGAGTCAGAGGTAAGGGACAATCCCAGGCGGCACAAGTGCGGACCTCCACCTGTTCAAATGCCTTTTATAGGGTTTAGTGGTTGGGTTTCCATCCAATACATGTAGCAGGGGATCAGAACACGGGCAGCCCAGTCAAGTGTTTTTTTTCTCCTTTGTTTTCCTTTCTGAACCTGCGACACCACTGGAACCGGGAGATCACTAAGATACACGTGCAAAGGGTGCCCACCAATCCAAACCACAAATGGGTGTGTCATGAAATGGGAGACCCCCGAAATTGTGGTTTTTCCAGTAGTTTCCTTTTGAAACACACCCAACAAAACGTGCCCTCCAAAAAAGACATAGTGGGGCAGCTGAGATGAAAGTAAGCCGAGGTTGGACGTGGACCGTGCGCTGGAAAGCTCCGAGCTTCAAGAAGACGCGCTTGGCCGCTACGCGCCGTGGCGAAGGGAAGCTTTCAGGCCAGAAGGAAACTATTTTTGTTTGCACCACCCCGCCAACCACCCCATGCACCACCCCCGTCCACCACCCCACCAACCACTCCACCCCACCACCCCATCCGCCACCACACCAACCACCCCACCAGCCACCCCGCCCACCACCCCATCCACCACCCCGCCCAGTACCCCACCCACCACCCCATCCGCCACCACACCAACCACCCCACCAACCACCCCGCCCACCACCCCATCCACCACCCCGCCCACTACCCCGCCTACCACCCCACCAACCACCCCACCAACCACCGCCCACCACCCCATCCACCACCCCGTCCACTACCCCACCCCACCACCCCACCAACCACCCCACCAACCACCGCCCACCACCCCATCCACCACCCCGCCCACTACCCCACCCCACCACCCATCCACCACCTCGCCCACTACCCACCCACCACCCCACCAACCACCTCACCAACCACTCGCCCACCACCCCATCCACCACCCCGCCCACTACCCCACCCAACCGCCGCACAAACCAGCGCGCCCACCAGTGAGCGCAAGGAGCGAGGTCGGAAAAGGCTCTGGGCTTGCAGACTTGCTTTGTTTCGCTTGAAAGCATGTTCGCTTTGAGCAACTCCCCACAATCAAAGGAAACCACACAAGGAAGCCTAGTATTGGACTACCATGACTACCATGTCTACCATTTGAGAAGCCCGAATATATCAGGGAGAGCCCAAATAAGCTGCGTGGATCAACCCCATCGAAAACCCGATTTGAAGCCTCAGAATGCGATCTGAGCCCGCGATCCAAGGAGCAGCTGCGGTCGGAGTGCCACCAGCAGAGGCTTCAGGAGCTGCTGGAAGCGAAGGAGCGTGACGCCTCCGAGGCGGGCCGGGGGAAAAAAACGCAGAGAAAAAGACACGTCTGGTTGGTTTGTTTTGGTGGGTGCTTGGGTGGTGTTCGGTTGGTTTGTTGGTGCGTGTTGTGTTGGTTCGTTGTTGTTTGTTTTGTGTTGGTGTTTGGTGTTTGTGGGTGGTGTGTTGTGTTGGTTTTGTGTTGGTGTTTGGTTGGTGGTTTCGTGTGTTGTTGTTGCTTCGTTTTGGTTTGTCTTTAAATGACCATTCGGGACTTTTGAAATGAGGTATTTTTCTGTGAAGTGTATGAATTCTTCAAGGCTGCATGCAGTCCGCGAACTGGGAGCAAGAAGGTTGAGAGTACGACCAGAACTGAGGAACTGTCCGGAGTTGGGTTCATCACCAGGGCACTGATCCATTGATGCGGGCATGCTGCGGCCTCTCTTTCTTGTGGGAACAAATTGAGAAACGTTGTGAACACAGGTTGGGAACAAGTTGGGAAATGTTGGGAAAAGTTGTGAGCACAGGTTGGGAACAAGTTGGGAACATGTTGGGGAAAAGTTAGAAAAGGCTTTGGACAAAGTTGGGAAACAAGGTCGGGGACAAAGTTGGGAAACAATTAGGACAAGTTTGAGAAAAAAGTGGGAACAGATTGGGAAACGAGCTGCTGTAAGGGCCTTGCAGCGTTGGCACTGTGCTTTTGTTTGTTATTCTTCTTTTTTTCATTTTGTTTTTAGGGTGTGTGTGTGTGTGATTCGGATGGCGTTCATTGGGTGGCTTCCTATTTACCCTCTGCAAGAAGCAGGAATCAATTCTCCAGTTCTCCCAAACACCAATGAAGGACTACCGGTTGCTTCTTCATATTTCTTTGCCTTTTTTCCCCAACAGCTGGAAGCTTTGGGGTCTCAGCCCAGATAGGCTGCGGGGTGGTCCGGGGCGGCCCTGAGGTAAGGTTCCACGAGGGTTCCACCAGGGTTCCACGAGGGTTCCACGAGGGTTCCACGAGGTTCTGCGAGGGATGCGGCGAGCACTAACAAGAGCACCGCTTGCTGTTGGGGATATCACCAGAGCTTATTTTTTTTTGGGGGGGGCAAAGGTGGGCGGGGTTTCCCTTTAAACCAACCCCAAAAGAGTACCGAGCCTCCTATAATAAAGAGAGAGAGAGAGAGAGACACCCTGTAAATATATCTCAATTTGTGAGGAGACACCAGAGCAAGTCCTACTCCTCATGCGCAACTGGAACAAGACTACCATCCCAAATGGTTGGTGACACAACCCATCCTAAATGATGTCCACCAAAGGGTCCAGGGAACGCACCCCCTACGTATGGGTGTGCCCTTGTTTGGGATCCCCCCCCAAAATTGGTGGTTGGTTTCCCCTCAAAACCACGCAGAAAAAGGGGTACCCTCACACCTATTTCCAGTGTTCTCTCAGAATTCACACTCCCATTTTCAACATTTTCTTTTTGGATTCCCCCCCCCCCCCCCCATGTTTCGTGCTTTCCCCCTACTATTTTTCGTGATTTTCTTTTGATTTTCCTTCCCCCTCCCTCCATTTTCCGTGTATTTTGTTTTTCCTCAACAAAAACAAAAACAAAAACAAGCAGCCAACAACAACGCATCTTTTTGCCTGTGTTTTGTTCACATGTCTATATATATATATATATATTTGGGGGGGGGGAGGATTCCGGAAGCTCCGCCTAGGCCTGGCTGTTGGAGGCGTCCCAGCCCTGCCCGCAGTGCCTGGCCCTGGTGCGCCGGGACGCGGGGTGCCTCCACGTCTTCTGCCGCTGTGGCTGCGACTTCTGCTTCGCCTGCGGGGGGCCGTCGGTGGAGTGCATCTGCCCCTTCATAGAGAAGGAGGGGGGTGGGGTGGGGATGTGGGGTGGGGGTTGGGGGGTGTGGAGTGGGGGTGGGGTGGGGTGGGGGTGGGGTTGGGGTTGGGGGGTGGTGGGGGTGGGGTGGGTGTGGGTGTGGGTGGGGCGAAGGGCTGTTTAGGAACGGACCTTTGGACTTTAGCTTTTTGGTGGAAACAAGCGGGATTTCCATGGGGATGGGTGTTCTTGGCGTTGTGTTGGTTTCCCTTTTCGTTTTGTTTTTTTCTTCTTCTTTTTTTTGGGGGGGGGGGGGAGAAAGGGAGGTATGGATTTGTTTGTACGGGATGGCCCCTTAATAGACAAGGAGAAGGGAGAAGAAAGGGTTCAACTGGATTACTTGCGATCGGTGCAGACCGGTGCGATAGGTAGGGAATGAGAAATGGAATGAACCTGACCATTCCCGAGCAAAGGAAACCACCAGTTGGATGGTTGATCTCGGGGTCATTCCATTCCTCATTCTCTGCCTATCGCACCATCAAGATGATGGGTTGATCATGTGATACCATGGAACCTTCCCGTATGAGCGCTCATCTGGATTTGTGTCATTTGGAAACCCTTTCGAAAATTTCCTTTTGGTTGCTTTTGGGTTTCATAGAGAAGGAGAAGGGTCTCCTTTTCTTGCTCGTGCTCAGTAGGGAATGACCCAGTTTTTTTTGTCATGTGAGGGAAACCAAAGAGGATTTGTCCATCCAGACTCATTCTTTGTGGACCTTTGGACTGAACAACTTGTTGGTTGCAAAGTTATAGGTTTCTTTGCATTGAACCCACAAAATGTGAAGAACTCTTTGCGGAGGGGTCAACAGCAACCAACACGTTGGTTACCTTTTTGGTTTCTTCTTTGCCAGTTGGATTCCTCGGTTTCCCGTCGCACTGCCACAAATCCATCATTCGTTTGGAACTCCTTCCATTTGCGGTTCAGAATATATGTTTTTTTTGCTTCTTCTTCTTTTTCCCCAGTTGGTTTGAAAGGGAATCAATTGCACTCCTGGAAATATTTATATGCTTTCCAGCGGGCTTAAGCAAATGGAAGAATCCTTGCTTGTTTTTGGTGGCTTGAAATTTCCAACATGTCCCGTAGACACGGTAGACCGTTTTCCGTGGGTCCCATTCGACTCGTGTAGAAGCTCCCTGATCAACCCTCCCTTCAGATCCTTCTGGAATCCTTCGGCAAATCCTGGCACCCCCCCCGGGTGTTCAGACCTTCTGTAGGTTGAATTGGGAAAACCCATTGGAGGGAAGGGGGGAAGCCCTTTTGGGTTGGGTCTTGCCTTGGAGATCAAAGGTCAAACCAACCATTTGGAGGGGTTCCCTATTTTAGGACAAACAAAAGTTTGTTTGGGTGGATGGGCGGGTGTTTTTTGGTGGGTCCCGCAGTCCCGCATCAAACAGCCGAAGGGGTTTAGGGGGCCCGGAATTCACTGAACAAGCGGGACATCAATCTCGGTCCATATTTAGCGAACCTCAAGATAGATGAACTTAAGAGATCTCAAAATTCACCTCCGTCACATTTTGCCATCCTTCCAGCATAAATTTTCCCATCATGTTTCCTAGGAAATGTCGGACATGTTTATTGACAGCCCCAAATCCTGAAGTCCATGCCCTCATCAAATTCATTGAGCTCCCAATTCCCACTCTTCAAGTGGCCAGTACCCCCAAGTCTTGGTGCTTTGAACCAGCCATCCAGGTCAGCGTCGCCTTCTTTTTTTTTGGCTTTTTGTAATCTGGTGAAAGGTGGTTGGTTTTTGTTTTTCTGTATTTAACGCACAAAAAGTTGAGCAGACTTGTAGCAGGGCGTTTAGGATCTTCTTGGTCTCGTGTTTGTTTTGGTGCTGCGGTTTTGATTTGCGCCCCGCACAGGGATCTCCCCTTTTAGGCTCGACGAAAGAAATTGTCAAGGACAGCCAGGAAGTTTAGTTCATAATTGGACCCCCGCATCAATAAACCCCTGTTTGTTAATAGGGGGTGGAGCCCCCTCCAAAAGTGATGAATCCGGTTCCCCATCATTTCAGCCAGGCACACCCTCCTATTAATTAGCCGGGGTTGATGAACATATGGGGTCAGCATGACTCAACCCACCGAGTCCGCAGGACGACAATGAGGAATTAATCTTCGCGGCATGGCTTCGCAGCTCCGAGGACGATCGATCAAGCCGCGAAAGCTCGGGGGCAAAAAAGCAAAGACGAGCCTTTGGATTGTGAGCCAGGTTGAGTTTTAGTGTCACAGGCGGGGCTGTATCACAACTAATAGCTTACTCTAAGCATCACCAACTTTGGTTTTGGGGGGGTTACCCACACTCAGACCCCCAATTCTATGTTGAGGCCTGTATATTCGAGACCTTGAAGGTGACTAATGACCGTTTCTTGAATAGAATCAATGATCTTACAAGTCTAGACGTATCCTGACCAGTTTTGATCGTTGTTGGAGCCCCACGATTTGATTTTTGGCTTGCCCCAAGCATCCCCTCTACAAGCTGATAAAATTTGAGGCCCCAAAGGCCTCGTGGGGGTGTCGTAAGGAAGGCCCAAGTTGTCCATATGCACCCCCAGGATCCTTGGGCCGCCCCTTTGAATTGGGAAACTGCTGGAACCGGTGGCTGCCCTCTGGGTTACCTTGATATAAATCATGACCAAACATGGGTTTCACCTCAACAAGGGGTTTCCACACCCAACACGTTTCCACAAACTCGGGGTTTTCTATGCATGGGTCCACAACGAGTGGATGTGTCTTCTCGTGTTTAAAGCTCTGGACCTGTTTTCCGGGCACGTGGTCTTCTTGTGGCTGTATCAGACGAACCAGGTCCAGGAACTAGAGGACATTGGCCAACTTCCCGCTAGTTTCACCAAATCCCCACCAAATCCCCACCAAATCCCCACCAAATCCCCACCAAATCCCCACCAAATCCCCACCAAATCCCCACCAAATCCCCACCAAATCCCCACCAAATCCCCACCAAATCCCCACCAAATCCCCACCAAATCCCCACCAAATCCCCACCAAACCAAATCCCCACCAAATCCCCACCAAATCCCCACCAAATCCCCACCAAATCCCCACCAAATCCCCACCAAATCCCCACCAAATCCCCACCAAATCCCCACCAAATCCCCACCAAATCCCCACCAAATCCCCACCAAATCCCCACCAAATCCCCACCAAATCCCCGCCAAAGTCCAAAACGAACATGTCCGCCAAAGATCCCCCACCAAATCCCGTCCAATCCCCCATCCAAATCCCCGCCAAAGCCCGCCAAATCCCTGGCCAATCCCTGGCCAATCCCTGGCCAATCTGCCTTTTATTTTTTACAGGCTAGTTTGAGGGTCCTAGTAGCCAAGGGAACCACCTGGACGCGAAGAAGCCAATATCCCATCCAACCCCCCATCCAACCCCCCATCCAACCCCCCCGGCATAGCAAAATCCTCCACCAACTCCCCACCAAATTCCCGGCCAATCCCCGGCCAATCCCCGGCCAATCGACCGGTTTGGTGGAGGAGAGCCCCTACGAGTGGCTCTGGGACTTCCGGGCCGCCCAGGCGAAGGATGCGAATCGGGCGAATCGGGCGGATCGGGCGAATCGAAGCGGACGGGGGGCATCGGTCCCTAGGAGCACCCTTTTTTTTCCTCGGCCGACGCCGTCGCTTTGCTCTTTTTTCTTCTTTTTTTTTTGGGGGGGGGGTGGAGAACCCCATTCTTGGGGCCTTTCCCCTTCGGCTTTTTTTTCTCTATTTTTTTCTGGGCAAGCCGGTTCTATCAATTGCCTGGGAAGCCTGGTCTATCACGTTTTTTTTGGGCCTACCTTTAAAAGCCACCAGAAACTTGCGATCGCGAGAGGTGGATGGAATGGGAAATGAGATGATCCGTTTTGGGATTGAGTACAGGAAACCACCAGTTGGATGGTTTCTCGGTTAATCTCGGGGTCATTCCATTTCTCATTCGGACCCAGCCATCCGGTCCCTTAAGTTTTTATTGCTCCATCTGGGGGTCATTCCATTTCTCATCCCTGTCGCTGAGCACCAGCAAGTCATTCCCAACACCCGGAAGGTCATTCCCTGAGCACCAGCAAGTAACAGGGAACCAAAGCACTCCTGTTCTTGACGCTTCGGAAGCATCCTGTCAATTAGGTTCTTTTGGGTTGTTGAAAGTTGGTTTCGTGGTTGGGTGTCCGTATTTAACCCACAAGTTAGTTTCACTTGTAGCAGGGGATCTGAAAACGGACAGCACTGGTCTTTGTGGCTATTTGGTAGCGGATCTGAGTGGGCTTTAGCTTTTTGGTTGAAACGCCAGTAACCAAGGAGCGACTGGTGACCCAACTGGAGATCTCCATTTATGGCAGCCCATTTTCATTGTTTTTTTTGGGGGGGGAGACGGAGAATCACTTCCATTGCAGTTCAGAAGATTTGTCGTTTTCCCTTGTAAATTTGAAGGGAAGTCATCACTACTGGATATATATATATATATATTAGGGGACTGAAGCAAACGAAAATGATGACCAAATCCTACAGGTTTAGGGTCGAACGTTGACCAAGTTTTTTTTTGAGACCCAGGGTTCTCGCCATACCTTCCCCATTCTCTTTCGCATGTCCTTTTGTCTCAGAACGGCTGACCTGCTGGGAAAACGGGAGGTTGAAGGGGAACCAAGCCTCAAGAGAATGAATAAACCCCAGGTTGGCTTGGCCCCTCTCCAGTTGTTCAGTGGCCCTTTTAGGCTAAGAATTTTGTCAATCCAATTGTCTTGTTCTAACCTTTCGGGTCACTGGTGGCAACTGGGCCTCCGAAAATAAGCCCATATCCGCAACAGCCCCGGGCAGCCCCCAAAACCACATGGCGGTGGGTCAAAACCAATGGGATCCCATTTTGGTTGGTAGGTGAATTCACCACCCATTTTAGAACCTATGTTAGTGGGGATTGAATCGGATGTTCACATTTTGGGTGCGATGGTTTCGACCCATGGCCAAGTCTCCGGATGTTCCCAAGCTGCCCCATGGAACCGACCCCAGAGCCCGACTTCTGGGCCCAGAGAACCCTAAGAAGCCCATCGGTTCTTGAGTTTCGATTTCACGTTAAAAAAAAAAAAAAAAAAAACGAGCCATATTGGTTCCAAGCCCAGTCAAATTTCGTGCGACCTAAGAAACCCTGGACAAAATGAACCCTGCGGAAGTAAGGCTTGATACCAGAGGTTCATGGACATTTGTTTGATTCAGCCTTTGAGTCCTTCCATTTGCTTAAGACTTTTCCTTAATTATTTTCCCTTTTTGGTTTTAAAGGGTGTCGATTTCACTACTGGAAGCATTTTTATTATGTATGTTCTCCCAGGGGGCGAAAGAAGCAAATGGAGGCTGAGGTTCCCCTTTTTGGGGGGGGGCGGTTTAAAGGGACACCAGAAGGAAAGACGCACTTTCCGTGGTCCCCTTTTTTGACACCTACCCTGGTAGAACCAAATCCCTGGTGCATGGCAGAAGGAAGGCCGCTGGCTTCCATGGGATTCTTTGGACTACCCCAATTTTTCCTGCGGAACCGGGTTTAGGTCGAACGGAGGGCAGCCTCCATTAGATACTGGACATGTATTTTATATATATATATATATGATTTTTTCCAGGTTTCTAGGGGGCGAAAGAAGCTACCGGAGGAGTCTTTCAGCGGGTTTCCGGGGTTTAAGTCGAAGGGAGGGCAGCCTTTTTCAGTCCATATAATGTTTTCCCGTTTTTTTTCCCTGGTTTGCGAAAGAAACACATGGAGGAGTCCATGGGATTTTGTTGAGGACGGGAAGCTGCTGACGTCTCTGCACTTCTGGCTCTGGATGGCCTACCTGCCGGTGCCTTTGCCCTGGGAGGCCCCCCAGCCAGATGTGGAGGGCTGGAGCCTCGGAGCAAAGCGGGCGGGTTGGGCGGTTTTTTTGGTGGATGGCCTGGGTTGGCGTTTTTTGTGTCTTCTTTTTTTAGGGGCTGGCCGTTTTTTTTCTTCTTCTTCTTCTCTTTTTCCTTGCTTAAAAAAAATGACATCAACACCAACTTGAAGTGGATCCTTGTTTCTACCTGGCGGGCTGACCTCAAATTTGCCCTCCACCAGGTAAATTACGCCGTGCATTGACTCAGTCCCTGTGTTCCTGGAACTCAACCTGTTGGGGAAGACAGGTAAACAACCAGCTTGGATTTTTTCTGACCAATCCACGCAGGAAGCGAGACTAGTAGATTCCAATCGTGACAAACATCTGATTCAACAGCACCCCAAAGTCCTATCTAATTTTTTAGGGGCCGGTCCAGACTTCCCCCTCTCAACCCAAGCCCTGCGGTTTTCCGACCAATTTGGTTCCGGACAAACCATCAATGATGGACTACATGATCAACAGCCTACAAGCATTCATCTTTGAGTGCCGAAGAACACAAGGCATATTACAACTCGGTCCCCCAGTAGTGCCTTTTTTGGTTGGGAGGGAAACCCCCTACTAAAATAGACAAAACTGAAAGAAGGGATTTTTCTTCTAACCTCTCCACTGGGACAACGCCTTAGGTTTGTCCTCAGGGGAAACCACGTGGGTCCACGTGGGGTGGTGTGGGCTGAATCCCAAGGGCCAGCCCGGCGGTGGCTGAGCTGCCGGCCATCCAGTGGCGGAAGGCGGTGGCGAGCAACGCCTTCACGGACCGGGCTTGGACCTTCAAAGGCACACCTTTGGACCTTCAAACTACCCAGAAAGATCGGATTTTTCCGCCAAACTCCAGGTGATTTTCCATTTTTTCAGGGTAGTTTGGAGGGTCCAGGCACCAACAAAGCACGCAAAAAGGGAGCAGTACCAACTGGAATTACTTCCTGGCGAATTCAACTTGGTTTAAACTCATTTAACCTCCGTTGGCTTAGTCTTGGCGTCTTTGTTTTTGAGGGTACCCTGAAAAGGGTCCCATCAGGGA
Organism: Effrenium voratum; assembly: GCA_963377175.1. Taxonomy (NCBI): domain Eukaryota; class Dinophyceae; order Suessiales; family Symbiodiniaceae; genus Effrenium; species Effrenium voratum. The sequence continues at coordinate 1,564,926 of CAUJNA010003372.1, read as the reverse complement.
CGGGCAACAATAATGCCCCGCCCCCTCCACCAAATCGGGTGGGGTGGGGTGTCCGCCCAACTCGCTCCCTCAGTTCATTTCGTCACTTGGGTCCAAGGACCGTTTTAGTCCAGGGATATTTTTTTCAGCGGGCCCACCCCTAAGAACCCTTCTGAGAAGGGTCCTAAGAGCCCCAACTGGGGGGGGGCTAGCAGGCGGATGATTTCCATCCCTAGTCCGCTGGTTTTTGAGTCAGCTTGCTGGTCTTCTGAGGCTTAAGGCTTGAGACTTTTGCTTTTGTTCAGATTTTCCTTTGCCCGAGTTGAGGTAGGATCTAACTACCCAGGTGGTTTAAACACTACGGCTGTTGCCACGTGGTTACGTTTGTAGGTGTTTAGGTGCTGTTCATAAGTAGGGGCTTGCAAACAACGTTGCGTTTGTTTGTTGGCATACCAAGGGTCGGAAAGTGAGTCACGAAATCAGAATGCGGTTGCGGGGGTGTATAAAGCAAACAAAGTCACGCCATCATGTGGTGAGATTTTGTAGGCCCGAGCATCAGGGACCCCGTCAGGTGGTTGGTTTCCTTTTGGTTTCCTTTTGGTTCCCATGGTGCCCAATTGGTTTAAGCCATGGTTTCACCGGGCAAATCGAAGCCTCGAGGATGGATACTACACCGATGATGAGGACGATGAGTATCTTTTTGAGGAGACCCGGACAGCATGAAGTGGGGTATTGGACCCAAATCCACGAGTGACAGAAGTAGGGATGATGAAACCCGATTTGACTACTGGTTGATAAAGCACCGGGTTGGGCGCGAAGTGGAATTTTCCGTCTTGCGAGCACACGTCCAGGTAGAACCTAGGTTGATCTTCCAAAGGGTGAACCCTTGGATTTAGTCCAACTTGGAGGTATCCTGTGATGCAACTTGAGGTATCCTGGAGCTCTTTTGACTCGTTTGATTGTTGTTCTCTCTTCTTGGCAAGGCGGGCATCCTGATGATGTCAGGAGCAAACACTGGCCAAAATGGTCTCTTTGGCCCTTTGGGTTTGGGGACCAGGTCTCTTTCGGGTTAATCCGCGCGCGGACCCCTTGTTGAGTTTTCAGGCTTCCCATGCCTTTTGATTGCCCGTTGGGAGCAATTTCAGTAGTTTTGTTTGGGTTTTGGGTAGCCAGGGCTTCCCGGCCCTTTCACTAGCTGTTTCTGAGTGTTGTCACCATAGGTGTCCTTTTGGTTGTTTTGGTAGAAAAATAGATGGCCCTGGTTTGCCTGGTGGTTTAATCATCTACCAGGGCCATTTGTTTCCCCCAAAAGGACACCTATGGTTGTCACCTTTTTCACTTCCTGGGTTCCTAGACTTTTTGGGAAGACCAGTTTTTGTGGTAAGCCAAAAAGTTTAGTGACTTTTTCCGGCGAACCTACTCAGGTGTCAGGTTTTTTCGCGCCTTTTCACCAGGTTTCCTAGATATCATTCCCCGTAAATACCAGCAGAAGTTCTGGTTTCAACCAGGCTTTCATTTCGTGGTGCGGAGGGATTTTGGTTTCTCATCCACCGGTTTTCGCCAGGATGACGACTTGTGGATGGCCGAGTACGGCAAGGTGCCGACCAAGCCCTGGCGTGGCGGCGGTGTATCTGCGCGCGTCATGCGCCGGGAGGACCGCTTTGTGAAGGGGCCTATGCGCTGGAAACCGCAGAAAGCCTGGCGACTTGTCAGCGAATTGGGAGACCGGAGGAAATGAATGGGGGAATGAATGTGGATTTAGGGAATGAATGGGGAGCCATGGGGAAAGAATGAACCAGGGATTTAATGATTACTGAGGAATGAATGTGAAATTCATGGGAAACCATGGAATGGGAATTATGGAGAACCACGAGGATGGTTGAGGTGAGCCACGTGCTGAAAATCGATTCGGGTAGATGAAGGCTGAAGGCTAAGGGACCCCAACCATAAAAGGGTGCCTTCGGGTAGACCATTTTAACACCAGGTGTTGATGATGACTCAGGCAACCCACCTGCAATACTTTTTGGGCGGGGGGCAATAGCAACAGACAAGCACATGCCACGCACATTTTGTTGTAAGGGACCGGCATGATACACCAGTCTACCTGTATCAGTCGATGGATCTTTTTGGGAGTTTGGTGGTTTGGATTTGTGGTCGATTTGAAGCCCTGGTTCTTGTGGAAGGTGAATGGGAACCAGCAATTACAGGGAAGGTAATTGGAACAGGGAAGTTGGAGTTTGGTTTCTGCGTGGTTTGCCAGGACCTTGGCCTGTTCATATGTATATATATATATTGATATTATCTTCCCCTGTTTTTTCTTTCCTTTTTTGGGGTCCCCTTTGTTTTCCACTAACCAGGCCAAAACAAACAAACAAACAAACAAACAAACAAACAAACAAACAAACAAACAAACAAACAAACAAACAAACAAACAAACAAACAAACAAACAAACAAGCAATATTTTTTGCTGGGGTCCTAGTTCCAGCCAAGTTATGTTGTTGAACATCATCCGGTTGCCACTTTGTGAAGGGCGGAAAGATATGGAGCTTGCTGTACTCGGTTGTAGCTATTTTGTTTGCTTCATTTGCCTGTCTATGTGAGCTTGCCAATTCGGGGGGTGAAACGAGCGGTTTAGCCATGATGTAGGTCCTGTACCCGGGGATCCATTGGAGAAGAAATCGCACCAGTTGGTAGGGGTGGTTGATCCCAGTGATCATAGGATTCCATCCATGGATTTGTTTCCCACATGTTGGCAAGCATGGCAGGCGCACAAGCAAGGCCGAGCTGCGCCGTTTTGCTGAAATCAACGCAAGAGCACCTTTTGGCTTCAAAAACATATTCCATCTGCCAGGGAAACCCATCTATTTTGCCCAAAGGACCTACCCTCCCCCAGCCGATTCCATGGAAGCTCCTTCCATTTACAGAGGCCGATTGGGGGAGCGAGCTTCCGCCTGTTCGTCGGGGGTGCGCCACCAAGCCCATCCATTTTTAGACGTTCCAATGGCTTAGATGGGTTCTATTCCATCCAGGGAAGCCTATATTTCTATTTTACAATTACCTACTTGAAGGGGCGATCGGGTACTTAGTAAGCAGTTAGTAAGCGTGGTTATAACTCACTGAACGGAGACTTGACCCCCTTGGCGTTTGTGGTTATAACCGCAGTTACCAACCACTTACTAAGTGTCCGATCGCCCCTTGAAGTAGGTCCTTGTAAAATAGAATATGGGCTTCCCTAAACCGCTGGAACATCTAAAAATAGATGGGCTCGGCCAAAGTACCCTCCATGGTTGTTGTTGGGAAACATTTTTCATTTTTGCTTATTGTGGTTTAGTGGGAAATCCCCACTTGACTGCTAAAATTTAAGTGTTTGCTCCCTTACCAACGTCAACCAAGCCGGCCAAGGACCTCCTCCGGGGACGCCGTCTTCACCTACGCGCCGCACCACCGCCGCCGCCAAAAGGCGGAGGTCGCCCGGGCGGCGCGCCCGGGGGCGCGCAAGGCCGGCGAGGTGCGGCGCGTGCGGGCGCTGCGGCGGCGGCAGTTCGACGTGGAGGCGCCGTGACCGTTTTTGTTTTTGGACTTCATTGGACATGTTGAGACACACTGCACCATGTAGGTCATGTAGGTCGGTTTAAAGGGGAACCAAAAGGACACCTGTTTTGGGATGCCCCTATTTTGAGTCAACTTGGACTTTAATTTAACTTAGGTTGGATCTTTAGACCTTAACTTGTTGGATTCCCCTCATATTTCCTTTGAACCAGCAAAAAGTTAAACTTTTTGCTGGGGGATCTACATACAGCACCCAAGTTCATTGGAATTGTTGAGACACACTCAACTGGAAGTGTTTTTTGTTTTTGGGACCTTTCAACCTTGGGTGGAGCGGAGATTCTGCATATCTTGGCGGTTCCCAGCAGTCCCCCTTGGCTTTTGGCCTTTTTAGTTGGTTGAGTGGTTGGGTTTCCGTCTAGCCCACTCAAGGCTCAACTTTTTATAGGGGATCTGAAAGCGGAGAGCCCATGTCCCGAGTTCCGCTTCGGCCTCTCGTCACTTCTCGGGTTGCCATTTTGGTGGCTCCGGAGGGTTTCGGCGGGCCCGAAAACCCGGGCTTGTTGAGTTTTGAGGATGCCCTTTCTTCGAAAGAGACGACCTTGGCTTTGTTTTTGGAGTGCGTTTTAAAGCCAGGCAACAGAGATGCGGCTTGGCGAAAAAAACAACTCACATCATGCAGTTGTTGAGTGGATGCCGACCTTCAACTTCGTTGTGCACTACACATTGACGACTAGGAAGAGAGTCCGGTGGCTCTTTGCTTCGATGAAAATCGTGTTTTTTCTTCTTCCCGGAAAGTCACAGCTTTCAACCACAAACTGGCCAAACCCCTCAGAAAGCTCTTCCGAAAGGAGGGAGATTACCCTCTACTGTTGCCAGGGTATGATGTGAAGCCTTTACAACAGGAGGTCTCGACCCGGAAAACCAGGTTCTTTTCAACAAGAATACTCCCAAAGGCGGGCATTTGGAAGTTCGAGGAGCCCAGCTCTTTGACGGGCGCTCGCTTGAGGATGCCACTAACCCATGAGCCTAAAGCTTCGATGTTCCTAAGCCACATGTCCATCTTTTTCCAACTTAAGCAACTAGAGAATTTGGGATTGCCACATGTCTTCCCTTTTTTCCAGCACCTTGAGCAAATGGAAGGTGTGGGGTTCGGGATGGAAAACAAGGGCCAACAGCCCGGCGGGAACCTTCGGGCGTTCTTGTTTGTGAGGCTGCAGCTTCTGGCGTTTTTTTCTCCCAAGGCCAAGCAAAAGGAAGGCCGCCCTTCTTTTGCGACTACCCCTACAAAAGGCACAGCCCTTTGCTTTTGTTGGCTTTGCAATGTATGTGGTTTCCTAGGACATACCCTCGCCTCGACCCCCCCCCAAAAAAAAAAAAAATGCGCTCGGCGCGTGGATGGTTGCTCGACCCATTGGTTGCTCATTTGCAGTTGATTGAAGGCAAAGGACACGTGTGACTTTTGTTTTGAGGCTGCCCCGTTTGAGGTCGGTTCAAAGGGGAACCCAATTGGACACCTGTTTTGGGATGCCCCTATTTGGAGACACAAAGGTATCTCAGATTACTCTGCACCATGGTGTGTCTTTGTTTTTGTAACTGGTCTGCCAGAGGGAAGCTAACCATTTAGGCATGTTGAGACACTCAACTGGAAGTTTTTTTGTTTTTGGGACCTTTCAACCTTGCGTGGAGCGGAGATTCTGCATATCTTGGCAGTTCAGAACTAGCCATCCCCTTAGCTTCTTAGCCTTTTTTGTTGGTTTTCATTCAGCTCACCAAAAGTTCAACTCTTAGCAGGGGGTCTGAAAGCGGACCCAGGTAATTCGTCGAATGAGCCAAAAGAGACTGGCGCAGGTCTAGCGATGGACGAGCCCTCTCTGAGAGTCTCTCGCGGAGGTCGCGGATGGCTCTCGCCATGGTTCACAAAGTGTGCGAGCCAGTTCCTTGAATGGCAGTTGCCAACTTTGTCCAAGAATCACGGAACTGGATCGGGGGGAAGGCTTCCCCCTGGCAGCTTCCATGGTTGCCTGGAGGCTAGAAAGCAGAGCTAAGTCGATGAAGCTGGAGCAAGACACCAACTTCTTGCGGCGCTAGGTAGTCCGTAGTCCCTGTACAGATTCATGGATTAAGTTATACCGTACCCTGTCATAGACACTGTACAGTGTGCAGTAATTACCTTCTCCACATTGAAATGATCTCCGACTGCGGAAAGTCTGCCGCTGCTGCCTTGAGGGGACGTCCTGAGGTTGCTAGCTGCTCTTCCGACTTTTGGCTAGATGACATCATATGAAGAAACATGCCACACACTAGGGTTGAATTCAGACCACCAGTGTCTGAACAGCCTCTTTCGGGTTTTCCGGTTCCAGATCCTTGCAGCAGCAGCAGCGGCAGCAGCAGCAGCGGCGGCAGCAGCAGCGGCGGCAGCAGCAGCAGCAACAGCAAAGGTCCACCACCACAGTTGGCGGCGTTGCAAAACGTTGCAGCTCCTGCACACGGTGCAGCGGCAAGCGTAAAAACATCAAGCAATCGCCGAGCAAGCATCGTCAATCAGCGGACACAGTAAGTAAGCACGACAGCCCATCAGACAAAAGCAGCGCGAACGGCAACCTCAGCAACAATTGCGTCAGCAACAAGCTGCGGTAGCAGCGGCAGCAACAGCAGCCGCGTCAACAGCAACTGCAGAATTCCATCAGAGCAAGCAGGCAGCACTTTCCTACCCTTGCGCATTGGGCAACAAAACACCCGTTCTCCGCAAAACGGCGACCAGCGAAACCGCAACCGCCTGGCCCAAAGGACCTCCCCTCCCCCCCTCGGGCACCCCCCTGCCCCGCTCCGTCCCTCAGGCGGTGCACGGACCCCAGCTGCATTTGCGCCAGCTCTGCGGCTTGTCGCCGGAGGCATGGGACGTGTGGGACGTGTGGGACGGGCGGCGAAGAAGGGAGAGCCAAAGGGGCGGTTTGTTCCCAGCGAGAGGGAAGCGAAGCATTAGGCGGCCATTTTTGACGCGGAGGCTTGGTCGGGGAACGACGTGCAGGTGCGGTTTTTGCCCGGTGGGTGTTTTGGGACGAATCAACTGGAAGTTTTGGGTTTTGGGACCTTTCAACCTTGTGAGTGGAGATTCTGCTTGGCGTTTTGGAACCAGCCGTCCGGTTCCTGAGGCTTTTAGTTGGTTTGGGTGTCCGCCTTTCACCAACAGGAGGTTACTCACTTGTAGCGGGTCAGGAAGCGGGGAGCCGAGTTTTGGTATGGGCTTCAACACGATCGGTGCAGCTCAAAGGACGAAATGGATCACTGGAGGTTTGCTCTGGCCTTAGCTCTGCCTATGCTTACCGATTCCGGGGAAAAACGAGCTCATTGAGGTCCTTTACCTGGGGATCCCTAAGTTCAGCGTTTGGAAAAAGTAGTAAGGTTTGCAGGTGGCGTTGCCTCAAGATCGGGGGGGACCTAAATGTTGGGGGCTCCCTTTCAGTTTCCTTTCACACCAACCAAAGAGGGGACACCTGATCAAAGAGAGATCGGTACGTCGGAAGACCTTTGCAGGTTTTGTGTTTGGTAGACTTTACTCTTCTGGACTCGTTTGGACTCGACTTCCGTTTTTTTTTTTTGGCGAATCACCGTGCCATGGCTCGCGTTTTTTTTTTTTGTTTCTCCCGAATTTTAGTCAGCAAGAATATGGCTGTACGCCAGGCCTCACCTTGGACTTTTTTGTTGGTTTCACGTTTGACCTTGGAAGAGAGTGACTTGGGCAACGGGTAGGTAGCTAGTAGCTGGTCAACTAAAGTTGCAACTAAAGTTGTTAGTAGGTCTGGGCTTATGTGGGTATGGGTCAAAATTAAACCACCAGGAAGTGGAGCACAGGTTTTAGTCATTGTTTCCAGTTACCAAGGTGCCATCTTGGGTGCCTATTTTTGACCCACAGCCATGTCTGCAACTAAAGTTGTTAGTAGCTGGTCAACGGGTAGAGAGTTGTAGCGTCAACCAAACACACAAGTGGTCAAAGGTAGCCCACCTTCCTTTTCAGCCACTTCAACAGCACTTTTTGGACCAATAGATAGGGCAGCTCGGGTGTTCTCTTTTTTGTTTTGGCGGTTCCCAACCGCCCCCAGTTCTTTGTTTAGCTGGGGTTTCCGTATTTAGCTCCGAAAGGTTAGTCACATGAAGGGGCTCAGAAAGCGGACAGCCCAGTAACTTGATTGCCATTGAAGTTGGATCTTTAGACTTCAACCTGTTTGGTTGAAATCAAGCGGTTTTCCATTGAACCCACAAAACGTGCAACAATTGTGGGAATGCTTAGTTTCAAACGTGGTGTGTTATTTTTTTGGCCGAGGGGTCGCTACAGCACCCAAGCAAAGACACACCCACGGACTCTGCATCGTGCCAGGAGGAGGAGGAGGAGGAGTGTCCGAAGCTCTCCCTTGCCACCGAGGCGCCGAGATCCCACCCGATGGTTTGGGAGGGGTTCCCTTTACTCCCATTTGCTGAAAGGAATATGTTTTATTTTCCCAAGATGGCTTTAAAAGGGAATCCATGTCACTACTGGACCATGTTTTTTCATTTTTTCCCGGGGACAGAAGCAAGTGGAAGTTTAAACACACCGACCCTCCCTTTTCTCTAGGGGCTGATTCCGCATGCTTTTCAGCCATCGTTTTTTGCAACAACCGGCTGTTTCTCCCAGGTTTTGTTTGATGTTTTCTAGAAAGATTCGGATCCCCGAAAAGAATGGGGAAATGGAAGGCACGCCTAGATTTTCACCGTGGAGCCGTTCGACCTTCGGACCTTCGGGTCCTGGTGGAAGACCATTCAGCCTTTAAAAGGGACCCGGGGGCCGAAAGCCAGGCTCGAAGCGAAAATTGAGAGGGTACCTGGACCCTCAGCCTTGAACCATGGAAAGCAACCCATACTTGGGGTGGCAATCACCCCTATGTTTGTTACGGGCATGAGGGTCCAGTTACCTGGAGTCTCCTTCCTTCCACTTGCTGAACAAGCTTTTTCCCATCTATCACTGGACAGATTGTTATTTTTCCCGGGGGACTTCAGCACATGGAAACTTCCGAGCCTTAAACAAACACCAAAGTGGTCATGACCCCACCATCTTGACCCTGAGTTCGCAAAACCGTCCCAGACCGACCCCGGCGCTTGCTTCAACTTTTGCCTCAGCGTTTCTGGGGGGAAAAAGCTCCTCAAAGCTGCCCGCAACCACCGAAAACGAAAACGAGCCGATTTTTGATTTCGGGCCTGTCGACCCATGGCTGAATCAGCGGTTGGGAACACACCAACTCAGTCCCCAAGTTCCTGGACTTTCGACTTGGGAAGACCCTTCCAGTGGAGAAGATTTTCTTTCGAGTCGTGGTAGGAGCAAATTCTTTCATGGTATGGAAAGCATGTGTGAAGCGTGGTTGGTGCACCCCCTGATTCTAGTGACAAGCAACCAAGTCTTGTTTTCCTTTCTTGGGCCAGGCAATAAAGGGAAGTGAGACAACTACCGAAAGCAAATCACCTTTTTCCATATTTCTCACAGAAGCAGCTTCGGCCATGGCGCATGTGAGTCAACCTCGCGAATATGAAGGTGAATGTGAAGATGCCACAGACACCAATTATCAACAAAATCAACCTCAGCATGCCACATATTCAATATTGGAGACGGATCATGTCACCAGATTGCCAACAAGCGGAGCACTCTTTGTTGCGAGGGTTGCTTGCCAGAATCCAACGAAAGCCAGAATCAGCAGCAAAGATCTCACGTCCTCTGCCAACAATAGGGTTCTCTTAGCTTCCCCTCTTGGTTGTGATTTATCACCTTCTGGCTGCCAATGTAAAGCTTCGTTTTGGTGAGTAATGCTTTGACAAAGATGCACAAGTCCATTGCAATCAGCCATAACCAAGGCGCAAGATTGACGGGGCTTGGCCCGTGAAGATATTGGAGCATGCCGGTTTCCGACCACATCAAACAGTGGAACTCGCAGAGGGTCCGCAACCCAGATTACAATTGCATAACAAGTGGCTGCGGGCCAAAACCAATGGTACCATTTTGGGGTAGGTGCACCACCCATGTTAGTCTATGTTAGCCAAGTAGATTCAGTCGATGGCATTTCCCTCATGTTGGTTTAGTCATCCCCTTTGCTTCCCCAATGACCTGTACCAGCCGCTTTCGCATTGAGCTAGGTGGCCTTTTTGGTTGTTTTGGTCGAACAATAGATGGCGATTTCACCTCTCCATGCGGATGTTTCCTGCTTCGCGACCGCCACTTCTACTGGTTTTGGCTCTCCTGCAGATTAACATGTTGCCCTAAAGACTGCTATTGGAGAAATCTCCCGGGAAATGGAGCACCCCGTTGGGTTCCATGCGTTAAGGAGGCGGATAGAAAAGCTGTAAAGCACTCGTTTTTTTGTTCAGATACATGAATAGTTAGGCTCTCAGAAAGGTTCTTACACTTTTCCCCCTTCTTTCTTTCTAAACTTGCTGTTCATCTACTCGTTTGGAAGTGAGTACAAGATACTCTGGGGTATGTCTGAAAATTAGGTACCCCCAGTTTTGTGTGGTTGTCTTTTTTGGTTTACCTGTACATACCACCCCTTTTTGGGTGGTCCCTCAGTAAAAGACACGACCCACTTGAAGATTCAATCGTAGCTCCTGCCAGTTTGGTGGGGTGGACTGCCTTGCAGCGAGGTTGCTCAAGCGGAAGGCGTCTTCCGAGCAGCGAGCACGTAGCATGAAGCTCGCCCCAGGTACTTTCATGCGCACGGCTGCTTTCTACTTGCGTGAGCAGAGGACAATTTGATTTTTCTACTTTGGCCCTCGTATACACATAGAATGTGTACGCACGTGAGCAAAAATGGTGTGTCTCAAAAGAGGGTGCCCTGAAAAAATGGCCAGGATGTCCTTTTGGTTTCCCTTTAAATACCAAGCAATCAAACATCTGAAATCCATTTTGATAACCCCCCCCCCCCCCCACAAAAACGTCTATGAATTTTAAGAGTGCGTATTTTGTCGACAAAAATCCCAATTGAATTCTGATGTCCACCCAAGGGCCCACTACGAAAATTTACAGCCATACAAAACGATCGCTGGACAAAAAAGCCGGCTTACCCGACCACATCCCACCCCTCAACAAGACCAAAGATGCATACTTTAATTTTGGCCCTCGCTTTCTAGCGCCAAGCGTATAATATATATATATACATATATATTGCTTTTGGGCCGCATTTATTTAGCACCCGGGCACGGCCCTAAGGCTCCGGCTCTTGCGAACCTCCCCGTAGCTTGAGATCCCGAGGAATCCGAAAGCCTTGGCCCCTCGGACCACAACACCACCTTCCTCCCCCAAACTTCAGTCGTTTCGTGTTTTGGAATAGGACATATCTTCACTGTTGCCATGTTTTTAGGTGGTTAGTTTTTTTGGTTCTGCTCATTCTTAGTAGGGGGCAGAAGAAAAACATTTTTTTCTAATACCGTGCCAAGGGTTAGAAAGATACGAGGAATAATTACATCGCTTCCAAACAGCAAACTACTCATCTTCCCCCCCCATCCCTGGGAATTCGCGAATTCCTCACGAATTCCACATGGCGCAGCGGGGGCTCGCGCGGAGTCGCACCAAAGCGCTGGAGGAGAGCTTGGCGACGTGGCGTTTATGCGGGGCGTGTTCCTTTTTTTTTTTCTTTGCTCGCTTCCTTTGGGGCAACAGGAAACCACCGGTTTGGATGGGTTACCCTCTCTCCCACAAACATGGCACCTACTTCTGTCATCAAATATTGCAGTCTCCAATATAACGTCTTGAGTATTTGTTGTATTTTTTTGTAAAACATGTAGAACACCCTGAAAGGGGGTCCCTCCAAAAGGAGTTTGATCTTCCAGGTGCTTCAATACCTTGATTTCTATTATGTTGTTGCTACCTTTGC